>JAWNKV010000411.1:0-299851 GCA_035041805.1 Amiota mariae | reverse complement strand
TCTTGTACGATGGTGCGGAACCCTCCGTGTGCAAGGCCGACTCACACTTGGCTGATTTTTCTATTCATTTTCTGAATAGAATAAGCTGGATTTTAAAGCCATTCGAATCCTACTCGTACATTAGAATATATATTTTTAATATTTGTTGAACTAGCTGGAGTCTTACTAATTCTGTAATACAATACACATATTATAAAATTTGTTGTTTGTGACAAGATAGATTTTAAATTAAAATTTCATTTAAATTAATTTGAATTACAGTACTTTTAGTTATATTCTGTTTAATTAACTTTTTAGGGTTCCGTACCTATAGGGAACTAACGGGACCATATTACTAAGCTTACAATGTCCGTCCGTCTTCTGCTCTATCTCATGAACCGTAATAGGTAGAGAGTTGAAATTTTCACAGAGTGTGTAGCACGACAAATACTAAAACTATACATTTTTAGAAGCATTGTTCTTTAATTTCACCTTTTTGTTTAACGATTTTTTGTTTTTTGTAGTATACTTTGAGCTGTTAATTGCAGTATACCTTAAGGCTATTAAATATAAACATAATTTTATATTTTAAGCAAAAAATCTTGTACGATGGTGCGGAACACTCCGTGTGCGAGGCCGACTCACATTTGGCTGATTTTTGTATTCATTTTCTGAATAGAATAAGCTGGATTTTAAAGCCATTCGAATCCTACTCGTACATTAGAATATATGTTTTTTTAATATTTGTTGAACTAGCTGGAGTCTTACTAATTCTGTAATACAATACACATAGTATAAAATTTGTTGTTTGTCACATGATAGATTTAAAAAAAAAAATTTTGTATAAATTAATTTGAATTACTTTACTTTTAGTTATATTCTGTTTAATTAACTTTTTAGGGTTCCGTACCTATAGGGAACTAACGGGACCGTATTACTAAGCTTACAATGACCGTCCGTCTCCTGCTCTATCTCATGAACCGTAATAGGTAGAGAGTTGAAATTTTCACAGAGTGTGTAGAACGACAAATACTAAAAATATACATTTTAAGAAGCATTGTTCTTTAATTTCACCTTTTGTTTAACGATTTTTTGTTTTTTGTAGTATACTTTGATCTGTTAATTGCAGTATACTTTAAGGCTATTAAATATAAACATAAATTTATATTTGAAGCAAAAAATCTTGTACGATGGTGCGGAACCCTCCGTGTGCAAGGCCGACTCACACTTGGCTGATTTTTCTATTCATTTTCTGAATAGAATAAGCTGGATTTTAAAGCCATTCGAATCCTACTCGTACATTAGAATATATATTTTTAATATTTGTTTAACTAGCTGGAGTCTTACTAATTCTGTAATACAATACACATATTATAAAATTTGTTGTTTGTGACAAGATAGATTTTAAATAAAAATTTCATTTAAATTAATTTGAATTACATTACTTTTAGTTATATTCTGTTTAATTAACTTTTTAGGGTTCCGCACCTATAGGGAACTAACGGGACCGTATTACTAAGCTTACAATGTCCGTCCGTCTTCTGCTCTATCTCATGAACCGTAATAGGTAGAGAGTTGAAATTTTCACAGAGTGTGTAGCACGACAAATACTAAAACTATACATTTTTAGAAGCATTGTTCTTTAATTTCACCTTTTGTTTAACGATTTTTTGTTTTTTGTAGTATACTTTGAGCTGTTAATTGCAGTATACTTTAAGGCTATTAAATATAAACATAATTTTATATTTTAAGCAAAAAATCTTGTACGATGGTGCGGAACCCTCCGTGTGCGAGGCCGACTCACATTTGGCTGATTTTTGTATTCATTTTCTGAATAGAATAAGCTGGATTTTAAAGCCATTCGAATCCTACTCGTACATTAGAATATATGTTTTTTTAATATTTGTTGAACTAGCTGGAGTCTTACTAATTCTGTAATACAATACACATAGTATAAAATTTGTTGTTTGTCACATGATAGATTTAAAAAAAAAAATGTTGTATAAATTAATTTGAATTACATTACTTTTAGTTATATTCTGTTTAATTAACTTTTTAGGGTTCCGTACCTATAGGGAACTAACGGGACCGTATTACTAAGCTTACAATGACCGTCCGTCTCCTGCTCTATCTCATGAACCGTAATAGGTAGAGAGTTGAAATTTTCACAGAGTGTGTAGAACGACAAATACTAAAAATATACATTTTTAGAAGCATTGTTCTTTAATTTCACCTTTTGTTTAACGATTTTTTGTTTTTTGTAGTATACTTTGAGCTGTTAATTGCAGTATACTTTAAGGCTATTAAATATAAACATAATTTTATATTTTAAGCAAAAAATCTTGTACGATGGTGCGGAACCCTCAGTGTGCGAGGCCGACTCACATTTGGCTGATTTTTGTATTCATTTTCTGAATAGAATAAGCTGGATTTTAAAGCCATTCGAATCCTACTCGTACATTAGAATATATGTTTTTTTAATATTTGTTGAACTAGCTGGAGTCTTACTAATTCTGTAATACAATACACATAGTATAAAATTTGTTGTTTGTCACATGATAGATTTAAAAAAAAAAATTTTGTATAAATTAATTTGAATTACATTACTTTTAGTTATATTCTGTTTAATTAACTTTTTAGGGTTCCGTACCTATAGGGAACTAACGGGACCGTATTACTAAGCTTACAATGACCGTCCGTCTCCTGCTCTATCTCATGAACCGTAATAGGTAGAGAGTTGAAATTTTCACAGAGTGTGTAGAACGACAAATACTAAAAATATACATTTTTAGAAGCATTGTTCTTTAATTTCACCTTTTGTTTAACGATTTTTTGTTTTTTGTAGTATACTTTGATCTGTTAATTGCAGTATACTTTAAGGCTATTAAATATAAACATAATTTTATATTTTAAGCAAAAAATCTTGTACGATGGTGCGGAACCCTCCGTGTGCAAGGCCGACTCACACTTGGCTGATTTTTCTATTCATTTTCTGAATAGAATAAGCTAGATTTTAAAGCCATTCGAATCCTACTCGTACATTAGAATATATATTTTTAATATTTGTTGAACTAGCTGGAGTCTTACTAATTCTGTAATACAATACACATATTATAAAATTTGTTGTTTGTGACAAGATAGATTTTAAATTAAAATTTCATTTAAATTAATTTGAATTACAGTACTTTTAGTTATATTCTGTTTAATTAACTTTTTAGGGTTCCGTACCTATAGGGAACTAACGGGACCCTATTACTAAGCTTACAATGTCCGTCCGTCTTCTGCTCTATCTCATGAACCGTAATAGGTAGAGAGTTGAAATTTTCACAGAGTGTGTAGCACGACAAATACTAAAACTATACATTTTTAGAAGCATTGTTCTTTAATTTCACCTTTTTGTTTAACGATTTTTTGTTTTTTGTAGTATACTTTGAGCTGTTAATTGCAGTATACTTTAAGGCTAATAAATATGAACATAATTTTATATTTTAAACAAAAAATCTTGTACGATGGTGCGGAACCCTCCGTGAGAAAGGCCGACTCACACTTGGCTGATTTTTGTATTCATTTTCTGAATAGAATACGCTGGAATTTAAAGCCATTCGAATCCTACTCGTACATTAAAATATTTATTTTTTTTTAATATTTGTTGAACTAGCTGGAGTCTTACTAATTCTGTAATACAATACACATAGTATAAAATTTGTTGTTTGTCACATGATAGATTTAAAAAAAAAAATTTTGTATAAATTAATTTGAATTACATTACTTTTAGTTATATTCTGTTTAATTAACTTTTTAGGGTTCCGTACCTATAGGGAACTAACGGGACCGTATTACTAAGCTTACAATGACCGTCCGTCTCCTGCTCTATCTCATGAACCGTAATAGGTAGAGAGTTGAAATTTTCACAGAGTGTGTAGAACGACAAATACTAAAAATATACATTTTAAGAAGCATTGTTCTTTAATTTCACCTTTTGTTTAACGATTTTTTGTTTTTTGTAGTATACTTTGATCTGTTAATTGCAGTATACTTTAAGGCTATTAAATATAAACATAATTTTATATTTTAAGCAAAAAATCTTGTACGATGGTGCGGAACCCTCCGTGTGCAAGGCCGACTCACACTTGGCTGATTTTTCTATTCATTTTCTGAATAGAATAAGCTGGATTTTAAAGCCATTCGAATCCTACTCGTACATTAGAATATATATTTTTAATATTTGTTGAACTAGCTGGAGTCTTACTAATTCTGTAATACAATACACATATTATAAAATTTGTTGTTTGTGACAAGATAGATTTTAAATAAAAATTTCATTTAAATTAATTTGAATTACATTACTTTTAGTTATATTCTGTTTAATTAACTTTTTAGGGTTCCGTCCCTATAGGGAACTAACGGGACCGTATTACTAAGCTTACAATGACCGTCCGTCTTCTGCTCTATCTCATGAACCGTAATAGGTAGAGAGTTGAAATTTTCACAGAGTGTGTAGCACGACAAATACTAAAACTATACATTTTTAGAAGCATTGTTCTTTAATTTCACCTTTTGTTTAACGATTTTTTGTTTTTTGTAGTATACTTTGAGCTGTTAATTGCAGTATACTTTAAGGCTTTTAAATATAAACATAATTTTATATTTTAAGCAAAAAATCTTGTACGATGGTGCGGAACCCTCCGTGTGCAAGGCCGACTCACACTTGGCTGATTTTTGTATTCATTTTCTGAATAGAATAAGCTGGATTTTAAAGCCATTCGAATCCTACTCGTACATTAAAATATATATTTTTTTTAATATTTGTTGAACTAGCTGGAGTCTTACTAATTCTGTAATACAATACACATATTATAAAATTTGTTGTTTGTGACAAGATAGATTTTAAATTAAAATTTCATTTAAATTAATTTGAATTACATTACTTTTAGTTATATTCTGTTTAATTAACTTTTTAGGGTTCCGTACCTATAGGGAACTGACGGGACCCCATTACTAAGCTTACAATGTCCGTTCGTCTCCTGCTCTATCTCATGAACCGTAATAGGTAGAGAGTTGAAATTTTCAAACAGTGTGTAGCACGACAAATACTAAAAATATACATTTTTAGAAGCATTGTTCTTTAATTTCACATTTTGTTTGACGAATTTTTGTTTTTTGTAGTATACTTTGAGCTGTTAATTGCAGTATACTTTTAGGCTATATATAAACATAATTTTATATTTTAAGCAAAAAATCTTGTACGATGGTGCGGAACCCTCCGTGTGCGAGGCCGACTCACACTTGGCTGATTTTTGTATTCATTTTCTGAATAGAATAAGCTGGAATTTCAGGCCATTCGAATCCTACTCGTACATTAGAATATATATTTTTTTAATATTTGTTGAACTAGCTGGAGTCTTACTAATTCTGCAATACAATACACATATTATAAAATTTGTTGTTTGTCACAAGATAGATTTTAAATAAAAATTTCATTTAAATTAATTTGAATTACATTACTTTTAGTTATATTCTGTTTGATTAACTTTTTGGGATTCCGTACCTATAGGGAACTAAAGGGGCCCTATGACTAAGCTTACAATGTCCGTCCGTCTTCTGCTCTATCTCATGAACCGTAATAGGTAGAGAGTTGAAATTTTCACAGAGTGTGTAGAACGACAAATACTAAAACTATACTTTTTTAGAAGCATTGTTCTTTACTTTCACCTTTTGTTTAACGATTTTTTGTTTTTTGTAGTATACTTTGAGCTGTTAGTTGCAGTATACTTTAAGGCTATTAAATATAAACATAATTTTGTATTTTAAGAAAAAATCTTGTACGATGGTACGGAATCCTCCGTGTGCGAGACCGACTCACAATTGGCTGATTTTTGCATTCATTTTCTGAATAGAATAAGCTGGAATTTAAAGCCATTCGAATCCTACTCGTACATTAGAATATATATTTTTTAATATTTGTTGAACTAGCTGGAGTCTTACAAATTCTGTAATACAATACACATATTATAAAATTTGTTGCTTGTGACAAGATAGATTTTAAATAAAAATTTCATTTAAATTAATTTGAATTACATTACTTTTAGTTATATTCTGTTTAATTAACTTTTTAGGGTTCCGTACCTATAGGGAACTAACGGGGCCCTATGACTAAGTTTACAATGTCCGTCCGTCTTCTGCTCTATCTCATGAACCGTAATAGGTAGAGAGTTGAAATTTTCACAGAGTGTGTAGAACGACAAATACTAAAACTATACATTTTTAGAAGCATTATTCTTTAATTTCACCTTTTGTTTAACGATTTTTTGTTTTTTGTAGTATACTTTGATCTGTTAATTGCAGTTTACTTTTAGGCTATTAAATATAAACATAATTTTATATTTGAAGCAAAAAATCTTGTACGATGGTGCGGAACCCTCCGTGTGCAAGGCCGGCTCACACTTGGCTGATTTTTGTATTCATTTTCTGAATAGAATAAGCTGGAATTAAAAGCCATTCGAATCTTACTCGTACATTAAAATATATATTTTTTTTTAATATTTGTTGAACTAGCTGGAGTCTTACTAATTCTGTAATACAATACACATAGTATAAAAATTGTTGTTTGTCACATGATAGATTTAAAAAAAAATATTTTGTATAAATTAATTTGAATTACATTACTTTTAGTTATAATCTGTTTAATTAACTTTTTAGGGTTCCGTACCTATAGGGAACTAACGGGACCCCATTACTAAGCTTACAATGTCCGTTCGTCTCCTGCTCTATCTCATGAACCGTAATAGGTAGAGAGTTGAAATTTTCACAGAGTGTGTAGCACGACAAATACTAAAACTATACATTTTTAGAAGCATTGTTCTTTAATTTCACATTTTGTTTGACGAATTTTTGTTTTTTGTAGTATACTTTGATCTGTTAATTGCAGTTTACTTTTAGGCTATTAAATATAAACATAATTTTGTATTTTAAGAAAAAATCTTGTACGATGGTACGGAATCCTCCGTGTGCGAGACCGACTCACAATTGGCTGATTTTTGCATTCATTTTCTGAATAGAATAAGCTGGAATTTCAGGCCATTCGAATCCTACTCGTACATTAGAATATATATTTTTTAATATTTGTTGAACTAGCTGGAGTCTTACTAATTCTGCAATACAATACACATATTATAAAATTTGTTGTTTGTCACAAGATAGATTTTAAATAAAAATTTCATTTAAATTAATTTGAATTACATTACTTTTAGTTATATTCTGTTTGATTAACTTTTTGGGATTCCGTACCTATAGGGAACTAACGGGGCCCTATGACTAAGCTTACAATGTCCGTCCGTCTTCTGCTCTATCTCATGAACCGTAATAGGTAGAGAGTTGAAATTTTCACAGAGTGTGTAGAACGACAAATACTAAAACTATACTTTTTTAGAAGCATTGTTCTTTACTTTCACCTTTTGTTTAACGATTTTTTGTTTTTTGTAGTATACTTTGAGCTGTTAATTGCAGTATACTTTAAGGCTATTAAATATAAACATAATTTTGTATTTTAAGAAAAAATCTTGTACGATGGTACGGAATCCTCCGTGTGCGAGACCGACTCACAATTGGCTGATTTTTGCATTCATTTTCTGAATAGAATAAGCTGGAATTTAAAGCCATTCGAATCCTACTCGTACATTAGAATATATATTTTTTAATATTTGTTGAACTAGCTGGAGTCTTACAAATTCTGTAATACAATACACATATCATAAAATTTGTTGCTTGTGACAAGATAGATTTTAAATAAAAATTTCATTTAAATTAATTTGAATTACATTACTTTTAGTTATAATCTGTTTAATTAACTTTTTAGGGTTCCGTACCTATAGGGAACTAACGGGACCCCATTACTAAGCTTACAATGTCCGTTCGTCTCCTGCTCTATCTCATGAACCGTAATAGGTAGAGAGTTGAAATTTTCACAGAGTGTGTAGAACGACAAATACTAAAACTATACATTTTAAGAAGCATTGTTCTTTAATTTCACCTTTTGTTTAACGATTTTTTGTTTTTTGTAGTATACTTTGAGCTGTTAATTGCAGTATACTTTAAGGCTATTAAATATAAACATAATTTTATATTTTAAGCAAAAAATCTTGTACGATGGTGCGGAACCCTCCGTGTGCGAGGCCGCCTCACACTTGGCTGATTTTTGTATTCTTTTTCTGAATAGAATAAGCTGGAATTGAAAGCCATTCAAATCCTACTCGTACATTAAAATATATATTTTTTTTAATATTTGTTGAACTAGCTGGAGTCTTACTAATTCTGTAATACAATACACATGGTATAAAATTTGTTGTTTGTCACATGATAGATTTAAAAAAAAATATTTTGTGTAAATTAATTTGAATTACATTACTTTTAGTTATAATCTGTTTAATTAACTTTTTAGGGTTCCGTACCTATAGGGAACTAACGGGACCCCATTACTAAGCTTACAATGTCCGTTCGTCTCCTGCTCTATCTCATGAACCGTAATAGGTAGAGAGTTGAAATTTTCACAGAGTATGTAGAACGACAAATACTAAAACTATACATTTTAAGAAGCATTGTTCTTTAATTTCACCTTTTGTTTAACGATTTTTTGTTTTTTGTAGTATACTTTGATCTGTTAATTGCAGTATACTTTAAGGCTATTAAATATAAACATAATTTTATATTTTAAGCAAAAAATCTTATACGATGGTGCGGAACCCTCCGTGTGCGAGGCCGACTCACACTTCGCTGATTTTTGTATTCATTTTCTGAATAGAATAAACTGGAATTTAAAGCCATTCGAATCCTACTCGTACATTAAAATATATATTTTTTTAATATTTGTTGAACTAGCTGGAGTCTTACTAATTCTGTAATACAATACACATAGTTTAAAATTTGTTGTTTGTCACATGATAGATTTAAAAAAAAAAATGTTGTATAAATTAATTTGAATTACATTACATTTAGTTATATTCTGTTTAATTAACTTCTTAGGGTTCCGTTCCTATAGGGAACTAACGGGGCCCTCTGACTAAGCTTACAATGTCCGTCCGTCTCCTGCTCTATCTCATGAACCGTAATAGGTAGAGAGTTGAAATTTTCACAGAGTGTGTAGAACGACAAATACTAAAAATATACATTTTTAGAAGCATTGTTCTTTAATTTCACCTTTTGTTTAACGATTTTTTGTTTTTTGTAGTATACTTTGAGCTGTTAATTGCAGTATACTGTAAGGCTATTAAATATAAACATAATTTTATATTTTAAGCAAAAATTTTTGTACGATGGTGCGGAACCCTCCGTGTGCGAGACCGACTCACACTTGGCTGATTTTTGTATTCATTTTCTGAATAGAATAAGCTGGAATTTAAAGCCATTCGAATCCTACTCGTACATTAGAATATATATTTTTAATATTTTTTGAACTAGCTGGAGTCTTACTAATTCTGTAATACAATAAACATACTATAAAATTTGTTGTTTGTCACATGATAGATTTAAAAAAAAAATGTTGTATAAATTAATTTGAATTACATTACTTTTAGTTATATTCTGTTTAATTAACTTTTTAGGGTTCCGCACCTATAGGGAACTAACGGGGCCCTATGACTAAGCTTACAATGTCCGTCCGTCTCCTTCTCTATCTCATGAACCGTAATAGGTAGAGAGTTGACATTTTCACAGAGTGTGTAGAACTACAAATACTAAAACTATACATTTTAAGAAGCATTATTCTTTAATTTCACCTTTTGTTTAACGATTTTTTGTTTTTTGTAGTATACTTTGAGCTGATAATTGCAGTATACTTTAAGGCTATTAAATATAAACATAATTTTATATTTTAAGCAAAAAATCTTGTACGATGGTGCGGAACCCTCCGTTTGCGAGGCCGACTCACACTTGGCTGATTTTTGTATTCATTTTCTGAATAGAATAAGCTGGAATTTAAAGCCATTCGAATCCTACTCGTACATTAGAATACATATTTTTAATATTTTTTGAACTAGCTGGAGTCTTACTAATTCTGTAATACAATACACATATTATAAAATGTGTTGTTTGTGACAAGATAGATTTTAAATAAAAATGTTGTATAAATTAATTTGAATTACATTACTTTTAGTTATATTCTGTTTAATTAACTTTTTAGGGTCCCGTACCTATAGGGAACTAACGGGACCGTATTACTAAGCTTACAATGTCCGTCCGTCTTCTGCTCTATCTCATGAACCGTAATAGGTAGAGAGTTGAAATTTTCACAGAGTGTGTAGAACTACAAATACTAAAACTATACATTTTAAGAAGCATTATTCTTTAATTTCACCTTTTGTTTAACGATTTTTTGTTTTTTGTAGTATACTTTGAGCTGATAATTGCAGTATACTTTAAGGCTATTAAATATAAACATAATTTTATATTTTAAGCAAAAAATCTTGTACGATGGTGCGGAACCCTCCGTTTGCGAGGCCGACTCACACTTGGCTGATTTTTGTATTCATTTTCTGAAAAGAATAAGCTGGAATTTAAGGTCATTCGAATCCTACTCGTACATTAAAATATTTATTTTTTTAATATTTGTTGAACTAGCTGGAGTCTTACTAATTCTGTAATACAATACACATAGTATAAAATTTGTTGTTTGTGACAAGATAGATTTAAAATAAAAATTTCATTTAAATTAATTTGAATTACATTACTTTTAGTTATATTCTGTTTGATTAACTTTTTGGGATTCCGTACCTATAGGGAACTAACGGGGCCCTATGACTAAGCTTACAATGTCCGTCCGTCTTCTGCTCTATCTCATGAACCGTAATAGGTAGAGAGTTGAAATTTTCACAGAGTGTGTAGAACGACAAATACTAAAACTATACTTTTTTAGAAGCATTGTTCTTTACTTTCACCTTTTGTTTAACGATTTTTTGTTTTTTGTAGTATACTTTGAGCTGTTAATTGCAGTATACTTTAAGGCTATTAAATATAAACATAATTTTGTATTTTAAGAAAAAATCTTGTACGATGGTACGGAATCCTCCGTGTGCGAGACCGACTCACAATTGGCTGATTTTTGCATTCATTTTCTGAATAGAATAAGCTGGAATTTAAAGCCATTCGAATCCTACTCGTACATTAGAATATATATTTTTTAATATTTGTTGAACTAGCTGGAGTCTTACAAATTCTGTAATACAATACACATAGTATAAAATTTGTTGTTTGTGACAAGATAGATTTTAAATAAAAATTTCATTTAAATTAATTTGAATTACATTACTTTTAGTTATATTCTGTTTAATTAACTTTTTAGGGTTCCGTACCTATAGGGAACTAACGGGACCCCATTACTAAGCTTACAATGTCCGTTCGTCTCCTGCTCTATCTCATGAACCGTAATAGGTAGAGAGTTGAAATTTTCACAGAGTGTGTAGAACGACAAATACTAAAACTATACATTTTAAGAAGCATTGTTCTTTAATTTCACCTTTTGTTTAACGATTTTTTGTTTTTTGTAGTATACTTTGAGCTGATAATTGCAGTATACTTTAAGGCTATTAAATATAAACATAATTTTATATTTTAAGCAAAAAATCTTGTACGATGGTGCGGAACCCTCCGTGTGCAAGGCCGACTCACACTTGGCTGATTTTTGTATTCATTTTCTGAATAGAATAAGCTGGAATTTAAAGCCATTCGAATCCTACTCGTACATTAGAATATATATTTTTAATATTTTTTGAACTAGCTGGAGTCTTACTAATTCTGTAATACAATACACATAGTATAAAATTTGTTGTTTGTAACATGATAGATTTAAAAAAAAAATGTTGTATAAATTAATTTGAATTACATTACTTTTAGTTATATTCTGTTTAATTAACTTTTTAGGGTTCCGCACCTATAGGGAACTAACGGGGCCCTATGACTAAGCTTACAATGCCCGTCCGTCTCCTTCTCTATCTCATGAACCGTAATAGGTAGAGAGTTGACATTTTCACAGAGTGTGTAGAACGACAAATACTAAAAATATACATTTTTAGAAGCATTGTTCTTTAATTTCACCTTTTGTTTAACGATTTTTTGTTTTTTGTAGTTTAATTTCACCTTTTGTTTAACGATTTTTTAATTTTTGTAGTATACTTTGAGCTGTTTATTGCAGTATACCTTTAGGCTATTAAATGTAAACATAATTTTTTATTTTAAGCAAAAAATCTTGTACGATGGTGCGGAACCCTCCGTGTGCGAGACCGACTCACACTTGGCTGATTTTTGTATTCATTTTCTGAAAAGAATAAGCTGGAATTTAAGGTCATTCGAATCCTACTCGTACATTAAAATATTTATTTTTTTAATATTTTTTGAACTAGCTGGAGTCTTACTAATTCTGTAATACAATACACATAGTATAAAATTTGTTGTTTGTAACATGATAGATTTAAAAAAAAAATGTTGTATAAATTAATTTGAATTACATTACTTTTAGTTATATTCTGTTTAATTAACTTTTTAGGGTTCCGCACCTATAGGGAACTAACGGGGCCCTATGACTAAGCTTACAATGCCCGTCCGTCTCCTTCTCTATCTCATGAACCGTAATAGGTAGAGAGTTGACATTTTCACAGAGTGTGTAGAACGACAAATACTAAAAATATACATTTTTAGAAGCATTGTTCTTTAATTTCACCTTTTGTTTAACGATTTTTTGTTTTTTGTACTATACTTTGAGCTGTTAATTGCAGTATACCTTTAGGCTATTAAATGTAAACATAATTTTTTATTTTAAGCAAAAAATCTTGTACGATGGTGCGGAACCCTCCGTGTGCGAGACCGACTCACACTTGGCTGATTTTTGTATTCATTTTCTGAAAAGAATAAGCTGGAATTTAAGGTCATTCGAATCCTACTCGTACATTAAAATATTTATTTTTTTAATATTTGTTGAACTAGCTGGAGTCTTACTAATTCTGTAATACAATACACATAGTATAAAATTTGTTGTTTGTGACAAGATAGATTTTAAATAAAAATTTCATTTAAATTAATTTGAATTACATTACTTTTAGTTATATTCTGTTTAATTAACTTTTTAGGGTTCCGTACCTATAGGGAACTAACGGGACCGTATTACTAAGCTTACAATGTCCGTCCGTCTTCTGCTCTATCTCATGAACCGTAATAGGTAGAGAGTTGAAATTTTCACAGAGTGTGTAGAACGACAAATACTAAAACTATACATTTTAAGAAGCATTATTCTTTAATTTCACCTTTTGTTTAACGATTTTTTGTTTTTTGTAGTATACTTTGAGCTGATAATTGCAGTATACTTTAAGGCTATTAAATATAAACATAATTTTATATTTTAAGCAAAAAATCTTGTACGATGGTGCGGAACCCTCCGTGTGCAAGGCCGACTCACACTTGGCTGATTTTTGTATTCATTTTCTGAATAGAATAAGCTGGAATTTAAAGCCATTCGAATCCTACTCGTACATTAGAATATATATTTTTAATATTTTTTGAACTAGCTGGAGTCTTACTAATTCTGTAATACAATACACATAGTATAAAATTTGTTGTTTGTAACATGATAGATTTAAAAAAAAAATGTTGTATAAATTAATTTGAATTACATTACTTTTAGTTATATTCTGTTTAATTAACTTTTTAGGGTTCCGCACCTATAGGGAACTAACGGGGCCCTATGACTAAGCTTACAATGCCCGTCCGTCTCCTTCTCTATCTCATGAACCGTAATAGGTAGAGAGTTGACATTTTCACAGAGTGTGTAGAACGACAAATACTAAAAATATACATTTTTAGAAGCATTGTTCTTTAATTTCACCTTTTGTTTAACGATTTTTTGTTTTTTGTAGTTTAATTTCACCTTTTGTTTAACGATTTTTTAATTTTTGTAGTATACTTTGAGCTGTTTATTGCAGTATACCTTTAGGCTATTAAATGTAAACATAATTTTTTATTTTAAGCAAAAAATCTTGTACGATGGTGCGGAACCCTCCGTGTGCGAGACCGACTCACACTTGGCTGATTTTTGTATTCATTTTCTGAAAAGAATAAGCTGGAATTTAAGGTCATTCGAATCCTACTCGTACATTAAAATATTTATTTTTTTAATATTTTTTGAACTAGCTGGAGTCTTACTAATTCTGTAATACAATACACATAGTATAAAATTTGTTGTTTGTAACATGATAGATTTAAAAAAAAAATGTTGTATAAATTAATTTGAATTACATTACTTTTAGTTATATTCTGTTTAATTAACTTTTTAGGGTTTCGCACCTATAGGGAACTAACGGGGCCCTATGACTAAGCTTACAATGCCCGTCCGTCTCCTTCTCTATCTCATGAACCGTAATAGGTAGAGAGTTGTAATTTTCACAGAGTGTGTAGAACGACAAATACTAAAAATATACATTTTTAGAAGCATTGTTCTTTAATTTCACCTTTTGTTTAACGATTTTTTGTTTTTTTTTAGTATACTTTGATCTGTTAATTGCAGTATACTTTAAGGCTATTAAATATAAATATAATTTTATATTTTAAGCAAAAAATCTTGTACGATGGTGCGGAACCCTCCGTGTGCGAGGCCGACTCACACTTGGATGATTTTTGTATTCATTTTCTGAATAGAATAAGCTGGAATTTAAAGCCAATCGAATCCTACTCGTACATTAGAATATATATTTTTTTAATATTTGTTGAACTAGCTGGAGTCTTACTAATTCTGTAATACAATACACATAGTATAAAATTTGTTGTTTGTCACATGATAGATTTAAAAAAAAAAATGTTGTATAAATTAATTTGAATTACATTACTTTTAGTTATATTCTGTTTAATTAACTTTTTAGGGTTCCGTACCTATAGGGAACTAACGGGGCCCTATGACTAAGCTTACAATGTCCGTCCGTCTCCTTCTCTATCTCATGAACCGTAATAGGTAGAGAGTTGACATTTTCACAGAGTGTGTAGAACGACAAATACTAAAAATATACATTTTTAGAAGCATTGTTCTTTAATTTCACCTTTTGTTTAACGATTTTTTGTTTTTTGTAGTTTAATTTCACCTTTTGTTTAACGATTTTTTAATTTTTGTAGTATACTTTGAGCTGTTTATTGCAGTATACCTTTAGGCTATTAAATGTAAACATAATTTTTTATTTTAAGCAAAAAATCTTGTACGATGGTGCGGAACCCTCCGTGTGCGAGACCGACTCACACTTGGCTGATTTTTGTATTCATTTTCTGAAAAGAATAAGCTGGAATTTAAGGTCATTCGAATCCTACTCGTACATTAAAATATTTATTTTTTTAATATTTTTTGAACTAGCTGGAGTCTTACTAATTCTGTAATACAATACACATAGTATAAAATTTGTTGTTTGTAACATGATAGATTTAAAAAAAAAATGTTGTATAAATTAATTTGAATTACATTACTTTTAGTTATATTCTGTTTAATTAACTTTTTAGGGTTCCGCACCTATAGGGAACTAACGGGGCCCTATGACTAAGCTTACAATGCCCGTCCGTCTCCTTCTCTATCTCATGAACCGTAATAGGTAGAGAGTTGACATTTTCACAGAGTGTGTAGAACGACAAATACTAAAAATATACATTTTTAGAAGCATTGTTCTTTAATTTCACCTTTTGTTTAACGATTTTTTGTTTTTTGTAGTATACTTTGAGCTGTTAATTGCAGTATACTTTTAGGCTATTAAATGTAAACATAATTTTATATTTTAAGCAAAAATCTTGTACGATTCAATATATATATTTGTTTAATATTTGTTGAACTAGCTGGAGTCTTACTAATTCTGTAATACAATACACATAGTATAAAATTTGTTGTTTGTCACAAGAATGCAAATAAAAATGTTGTATAAATTAATTTGAATTACATTTCTTTTAGTTATATTCTGTTCAATTAACTTTTTAGGGTTCCGTACCTATAAGGAACTAACGGGGCCCTATGAATTCTGTAATACAATACACATAGTATAAAATTTGTTGTTTGTCACATGATAGATTTTAAATAAAAATTTTGTATAAATTAATTTGAATTACATTACTTTTAGTTATATTCTGTTTAATTAACTTTTTAGGGTTCCGCACCTATAGGGAACTAACGGGGCCCTATGACTAAGCTTACAATGCCCGTCCGTCTCCTTCTCTATCTCATGAACCGTAATAGGTAGAGAGTTGACATTTTCACAGAGTGTGTAGAACGACAAATACTAAAAATATACATTTTTAGAAGCATTGTTCTTTAATTTCACCTTTTGTTTAACGATTTTTTGTTTTTTGTAGTATACTTTGAGCTGTTAATTGCAGTATACTTTAAGGCTATTAAATATAAACATAATTTTATATTTTAAGCAAAAAATCTTGTACGATGGTGCGGAACCATCCGTGTGCGAGGCCGACTCACACTTGGCTGATTTTTGTATTCATCTTCTGAATAGAATAAGCTGGAATTTAAAGCCATTCCAATCCTACTCGTACATTAAAATATTTATTTTTTTTAATATTTGTTGAACTAGTTGGAGTCTTACTAATTCTGTAATACAAAACACATATTATAAAATTTGTTGTTTGTCACAAGATAGAATGCAAATAAAAATGTTGTATAAATTAATTTGACTTACATTACTTTTAGTTATATTCTGTTTAATTAACTTTTTAGGGTGCCGTACCTATAGGGAACTAACGGGGCCCTATGACTAAGCTTACAATGTCCGTCCGTCTCCTGCTCTATCTCATGAACCGTAATAGGTAGAGAGTTGAAATTTTCACAGAGTGTGTAGAACGACAAATACTAAAACTATACATTTTTAGAAGCATCGTTCTTTAATTTCACCTTTTGATTAACGATTTTTTGTTTTTTGTAGTATACTTTGAGCTGTTAATTGCAGTTTACTTTTAGGCTATTAAATGTAAACATAATTTTATATATTAAGCAAAAATCTTGTACGATTAAATATATATTTATTTTTACTATTTGTTGAACTAGCTGGAGTCTTACTAATTCTGTAATACAATACACATAGTATAAAATTTGTTGTTTGTCACAAGATAGATTTTAAATAAAAATTTCATTTAAATTAATTTGAATTACATTACTTTTAGTTATATTCTGTTTAATTAACTTTTTAGGGTTCCGTTCCTATAGGGAACTAACGGGACCGTATTACTAAGCTTACAATGTCCGTCCGTCTCCTGCTCTATCTCATTAACCGTAATAGGTAGAGAGTTGAAATTTTCACAGAGTGTGTAGAACGACAAATACTAAAACTATACATTTTTAGAAGCAATGTTCTTTAATTTCTCCTTTTGTTTAACGATTTTTTGTTATTTTAGTATACTTTGAGCTGTTAATTGCAGTATACTTTTAGGCTATTAAATGTAAACATAATTTTATATTTTAAGCAAAAAATCTTGTACGATGGTGCGGAACCCTCCGTGTGCGAGGCCGACTCACACTTGGCTGATTTTTGTATTCATTTTCTGAAGAGAATATGCTGGAATTTAAAGCCATTCGAATCCTACTCGTACATTAAAATATATATTTTTTTAATATTTGTTGAACTAGCTGGAGGCAAACTAATTCTGTAATACAATACACATAATATAAAATTTGTTGTTTATATTCTGTATAATTAACTTTTTAGGGTTCCGTTCCTATAGGGAACTAACGGGACCGTATTACTAAGCTTACAATGTCCGTCCGTCTCCTGCTCTATCTCATGAACCGTAATAGGTAGAGAGTTGAAATTTTCACAGAGTGTGTAGAACGACAAAAACTAAAACTATACACTTTTAGAAGCATTGTTCTTTACTTTCTCCTTTTGTTTAATTTTTTTTTTGTTTTTTGTAGTATACTTTGAGCTGTTAATTGCAGTATACTTTTAGGCTATTAAATATAAACATAATTTTTTTTTTTAAGCAAAAAATCTTGTACGATGGTACGGAACCCTCCGTGTGCGAGGCCGATTCACACTTGGCTGATTTTGGTATTCATTTTCTGAATAGAATAAGCTGGAATTTAAAGCCATTCGAATCCTACTCGTACATTAAAATATATATTTTTTTAATATTTGTTGAACTAGCTGGAGGCTTACTAATTCTGTAATACAATACACATAATATAAAATTTGTTGTTTATATTCTGTTTAATTAACTTTTTAGGGTTCCGTACCTATAGGGAACTAACGGGACCGTATTACTAAGCTTACAATGTCCGTCCGTCTTCTGCTCTATCTCATGAACCGTAATATGGTGCGGAACCCTCCGTGTGCGAGGCCGACTTACACTTGGCTGATTTTTGTATTCATTTTCTGAATAGAATAAGCCGGAATTTAAAGCCAATCGAATCCTACTCGTACATTAGAATATATATTTTTAATATTTGTTGAACTAGCTGGAGTCTTACTAATTCTGTAATACAATACACATAGTATAAAATTTGTTGTTTGTCACATGATAGATTTAAAAAAAAAAATTTTGTATAAATTAATTTGAATTACATTACTTTTAGTTATATTCTGTTTAATTAACTTTTTAGGGTTGCGTACCTATAGGGAACTAATCGGACCCTATTACTAAGCTTACAATGACCGTCCGTCTCCTGCTCTATCTCATGAACCGTAATAGGTAGAGAGTTGAAATTTTCACAGAGTGTGTAGGACGACAAATACTAAAACTATACATTTTTAGAAGCATTGTTCTTTAATTTCACCTTTTGTTTGACGAATTTTTGTTTTTTGTAGTATACTTTGAGCTGTTAATTGCAGTATACTTTTAGGCTATTAAATATAAACATAATTTTATATTTTAAGCAAAAAATCTTGTACGATGGTGCGGAACCCTCCGTGTGCGAGGCCGACTCACACTTGGCTGATTTTTGTATTCATTTTCTGAATAGAATAAGCTGGAATTTAAAGCCATTCGAATCCTACTCGTACATTAGAATATATATTTTTTTAATATTTGTTGAACTAGCTGGAGTCTTACTAATTCTGTAATACAATACACATAGTATAAAATTTATTGTTTGTCACATGATAGATTTAAAAAAAAATTTTGTATAAATTAATTTGAATTACATTACTTTTAGTTATATTCTGTTTAATTAACTTTTTAGGGTTGCGTACCTATAGGGAACTAATCGGACCCTATTACTAAGCTTACAATGACCGTCCGTCTCCTGCTCTATCTCATGAACCGTAATAGGTAGAGAGTTGAAATTTTCACAGAGTGTGTAGGACGACAAATACTAAAACTATACATTTTTAGAAGCATTGTTCTTTAATTTCACCTTTTGTTTGACGAATTTTTGTTTTTTGTAGTATACTTTGAGCTGTTAATTGCAGTATACTTTTAGGCTATTAAATATAAACATAATTTTATATTTTAAGCAAAAAATCTTGTACGATGGTGCGGAACCCTCCGTGTGCGAGGCCGACTCACACTTGGCTGATTTTTGTATTCATTTTCTGAATAGAATATTCTGGAATTTAAAGCCATTCGAATCCTACTCGAACATTAAAATATATATTTTTTTAATATTTGTTGAACAAGCTGGACTCTTACTAATTCTGTAATACAATACACATAGTATAAAATTTGTTGTTTGTGACAAGATAGATTTTAAATAAAAATTTCATTTAAATTAATTTGAATTACATTACTTTTAGTTATATTCTGTTTAATTAACTTTTTAATGTTCCGTACCTATAGAGAACTAACGGGACCCCATTACTAAGCTAACAATATCCGTCCGTCTTCTGCTCTATCTCATGAACCGTAATAGCTAGATAGTTGAAATTTTCACAGAGTGTGTAGAACGACAAATACTAAAAATATACATTTTTAGAAGCATTGTTCTTTAATTTCACCTTTTGTTTAACAATTTTTTGTTTTTTGTAGTAT
The DNA here is from genome assembly GCA_035041805.1 of Amiota mariae. Taxonomy (NCBI): domain Eukaryota; kingdom Metazoa; phylum Arthropoda; class Insecta; order Diptera; family Drosophilidae; genus Amiota; species Amiota mariae. The sequence continues at coordinate 279,898 of JAWNKV010000411.1, read as the reverse complement.
ACTTTGATCTGTTAATTGCAGTATACTTTTAGGCTATTTAATGTAAGCATTATTTTATATTTTAAGAAAAAATCTTGTACGATGGTACGGAATCCTCCGTGTGCGAGACCGACTCACACTTGGCTGATTTTTGTATTCATTTTCTGAATAGAATAAGCTGGAATTTAAAGCCATTCGAATCCTACTCGTACATTAGAATATATATTTTTTAATATTCGTTGAACTAGCTGGAGTCTTACTAATTCTGTAATACAATACACATAGTATAAAATTTGCTGTTTGTCACATGATAGATTTAAAAAAAAAAATTTTGTATAAATTAATTTGAATTACATTACTTTTAGTTATATTCTGTTTAATTAACTTTTTAGGGTTGCGTACCTATAGGGAACTAATCGGACCCTATTACTAAGCTTACAATGACCGTCCGTCTCCTGCTCTATCTCATGAACCGTAATAGGTAGAGAGTTGAAATTTTCACAGAGTGTGTAGAACGACAAATACTAAAACTATACATTTTTAGAAGCATTGTTCTTTAATTTCACCTTTTGTTTGACGAATTTTTGTTTTTTGTAGTATACTTTGAGCTGTTAATTGCAGTATACTTTTAGGCTATTAAATATAAACATAATTTTATATTTTAAGCAAAAAATCTTGTACGATGGTGCGGAACCCTCCGTGTGCGAGGCCGACTCACACTTGGCTGATTTTTGTATTCATTTTCTGAATAGAATATTCTGGAATTTAAAGCCATTCGAATCCTACTCGAACATTAAAATATATATTTTTTTAATATTTGTTGAACAAGCTGGACTCTTACTAATTCTGTAATACAATACACATAGTATAAAATTTGTTGTTTGTGACAAGATAGATTTTAAATAAAAATTTCATTTAAATTAATTTGAATTACATTACTTTTAGTTATATTCTGTTTAATTAACTTTTTAGGGTTCCGTACCTATAGGGAACTAACGGGACCGTATTACTATGCTTACAATGTCCGTCCGTCTTCTGCTCTATCTCATGAACCGTAATATGGTGCGGAACCCTCTGTGTGCGAGGCCGACTCACACTTGGCTGATTTTTGTATTCATTTTCTGAATAGAATATTCTGGAATTTAAAGCCATTCGAATCCTACTCGTACATTAGAATATATATTTTTAATATTTGTTGAACTAGCTGGAGTCTTAATAATTCTGTAATACAATACACATATTATAAAATTTGTTGTTTGTGACAAGATAGATTTTAAATAAAAATTTCATTTAAATTAATTTGAATTACATTACTTTTAGTTATATTCTGTTTAATTAACTTTTTAATGTTCCGTACCTATAGAGAACTAACGGGACCCCATTACTAAGCTAACAATATCCGTCCGTCTTCTGCTCTATCTCATGAACCGTAATAGCTAGATAGTTGAAATTTTCACAGAGTGTGTAGAACGACAAATACTAAAAATATACATTTTTAGAAGCATTGTTCTTTAATTTCACCTTTTGTTTAACAATTTTTTGTTTTTTGTAGTATACTTTGATCTGTTAATTGCAGTATACTTTTAAGCTATTTAATGTAAACATTATTTTATATTTTAAGAAAAAATCTTGTACGATGGTACGGAATCCTCCGTGTGCGAGACCGACTCACACTTGGCTGATTTTTGTATTCATTTTCTGAATAGAATAAGCTGGAATTTAAAGCCATTCGAATCCTACTCGTACATTAGAATATATATTTTTTAATATTCGTTGAACTAGCTGGAGTCTTACTAATTCTGTAATACAATACACATAGTATAAAATTTGCTGTTTGTCACATGATAGATTTAAAAAAAAAATTTTGTATAAATTAATTTGAATTACATTACTTTTAGTTATATTCTGTTTAATTAACTTTTTAGGGTTGCGTACCTATAGGGAACTAATCGGACCCTATTACTAAGCTTACAATGACCGTCCGTCTCCTGCTCTATCTCATGAACCGTAATAGGTAGAGAGTTGAAATTTTCACAGAGTGTGTAGAACGACAAATACTAAAACTATACATTTTTAGAAGCATTGTTCTTTAATTTCACCTTTTGTTTGACGAATTTTTGTTTTTTGTAGTATACTTTGAGCTGTTAATTGCAGTATACTTTTAGGCTATTAAATATAAACATAATTTTATATTTTAAGCAAAAAATCTTGTACGATGGTGCGGAACCCTCCGTGTGCGAGGCCGACTCACACTTGGCTGATTTTTGTATTCATTTTCTGAATAGAATATTCTGGAATTTAAAGCCATTCGAATCCTACTCGAACATTAAAATATATATTTTTTTAATATTTGTTGAACAAGCTGGACTCTTACTAATTCTGTAATACAATACACATAGTATAAAATTTGTTGTTTGTGACAAGATAGATTTTAAATAAAAATTTCATTTAAATTAATTTGAATTACATTACTTTTAGTTATATTTTGTTTAATTAACTTTTTAGGGTTCCGTACCTATAGGGAACTAACGGGACCGTATTACTAAGCTTACAATGTCCGTCCGTCTTCTGCTCTATCTCATGAACCGTAATATGGTGCGGAACCCTCTGTGTGCGAGGCCGACTCACACTTGGCTGATTTTTGTATTCATTTTCTGAATAGAATATTCTGGAATTTAAAGCCATTCGAATCCTACTCGTACATTAGAATATATATTTTTAATATTTGTTGAACTAGCTGGAGTCTTAATAATTCTGTAATACAATACACATATTATAAAATTTGTTGTTTGTGACAAGATAGATTTTAAATAAAAATTTCATTTAAATTAATTTGAATTACATTACTTTTAGTTATATTCTGTTTAATTAACTTTTTAATGTTCCGTACCTATAGAGAACTAACGGGACCCCATTACTAAGCTAACAATATCCGTCCGTCTTCTGCTCTATCTCATGAACCGTAATAGCTAGATAGTTGAAATTTTCACAGAGTGTGTAGAACGACAAATACTAAAAATATACATTTTTAGAAGCATTGTTCTTTAATTTCACCTTTTGTTTAACAATTTTTTGTTTTTTGTAGTATACTTTGATCTGTTAATTGCAGTATACTTTTAGGCTATTTAATGTAAACATTATTTTATATTTTAAGAAAAAATCTTGTACGATGGTACGGAATCCTCCGTGTGCGAGACCGACTCACACTTGGCTGATTTTTGTATTCATTTTCTGAATAGAATAAGCTGGAATTTAAAGCCATTCGAATCCTACTCGTACATTAGAATATATATTTTTTAATATTCGTTGAACTAGCTGGAGTCTTACTAATTCTGTAATACAATACACATAGTATAAAATTTGCTGTTTGTCACATGATAGATTTAAAAAAAAAAATTTTGTATAAATTAATTTGAATTACATTACTTTTAGTTATATTCTGTTTAATTAACTTTTTAGGGTTGCGTACCTATAGGGAACTAATCGGACCCTATTACTAAGCTTACAATGACCGTCCGTCTCCTGCTCTATCTCATGAACCGTAATAGGTAGAGAGTTGAAATTTTCACAGAGTGTGTAGAACGACAAATACTAAAACTATACATTTTTAGAAGCATTGTTCTTTAATTTCACCTTTTGTTTGACGAATTTTTGTTTTTTGTAGTATACTTTGATCTGTTAATTGCAGTATACTTTTAGGCTATTAAATATAAACATAATTTTATATTTTAAGCAAAAAATCTTGTACGATGGTGCGGAACCCTCCGTGTGCGAGGCCGACTCACACTTGGCTGATTTTTGTATTCATTTTCTGAATAGAATAAGCTGGAATTTAAAGCCATTCGAATTCTACTCGTACATTAGAATATATATTTTTTTAATATTTGTTGAACTAGCTGGAGTCTTACTAATTCTGTAATACAATACACATAGTATAAAATTTGTTGTTTGTCACATGATAGATTTAAAAAAAAAATTTTGTATAAATTAATTTGAATTACATTACTTTTAGTTATATTCTGTTTAATTAACTTTTTAGGGTTGCGTACCTATAGGGAACTAATCGGACCCTATTACTAAGCTTACAATGACCGTCCGTCTCCTGCTCTATCTCATGAACCGTAATAGGTAGAGAGTTGAAATTTTCACAGAGTGTGTAGAACGACAAATACTAAAACTATACATTTTTAGAAGCATTGTTCTTTAATTTCACCTTTTGTTTGACGAATTTTTGTTTTTTGTAGTATACTTTGAGCTGTTAATTGCAGTATACTTTTAGGCTATTAAATATAAACATAATTTTATATTTTAAGCAAAAAATCTTGTACGATGGTGCGGAACCCTCCGTGTGCGAGGCCGACTCACACTTGGCTGATTTTTGTATTCATTTTCTGAATAGAATATTCTGGAATTTAAAGCCATTCGAATCCTACTCGAACATTAAAATATATATTTTTTTAATATTTGTTGAACAAGCTGGACTCTTACTAATTCTGTAATACAATACACATAGTATAAAATTTGTTGTTTGTGACAAGATAGATTTTAAATAAAAATTTCATTTAAATTAATTTGAATTACATTACTTTTAGTTATATTCTGTTTAATTAACTTTTTAATGTTCCGTACCTATAGAGAACTAACGGGACCCCATTACTAAGCTAACAATATCCGTCCGTCTTCTGCTCTATCTCATGAACCGTAATAGCTAGATAGTTGAAATTTTCACAGAGTGTGTAGAACGACAAATACTAAAAATATACATTTTTAGAAGCATTGTTCTTTAATTTCACCTTTTGTTTAACAATTTTTTGTTTTTTGTAGTATACTTTGATCTGTTAATTGCAGTATACTTTTAGGCTATTTAATGTAAACATTATTTTATATTTTAAGAAAAAATCTTGTACGATGGTACGGAATCCTCCGTGTGCGAGACCGACTCACACTTGGCTGATTTTTGTATTCATTTTCTGAATAGAATAAGCTGGAATTTAAAGCCATTCGAATCCTACTCGTACATTAGAATATATATTTTTTAATATTCGTTGAACTAGCTGGAGTCTTACTAATTCTGTAATACAATGCACATAGTATAAAATTTGCTGTTTGTCACATGATAGATTTAAAAAAAAAAATTTTGTATAAATTAATTTGAATTACATTACTTTTAGTTATATTCTGTTTAATTAACTTTTTAGGGTTGCGTACCTATAGGGAACTAATCGGACCCTATTACTAAGCTTACAATGACCGTCCGTCTCCTGCTCTATCTCATGAACCGTAATAGGTAGAGAGTTGAAATTTTCACAGAGTGTGTAGAACGACAAATACTAAAACTATACATTTTTAGAAGCATTGTTCTTTAATTTCACCTTTTGTTTGACGAATTTTTGTTTTTTGTAGTATACTTTGATCTGTTAATTGCAGTATACTTTTAGGCTATTAAATATAAACATAATTTTATATTTTAAGCAAAAAATCTTGTACGATGGTGCGGAACCCTCCGTGTGCGAGGCCGACTCACACTTGGCTGATTTTTGTATTCATTTTCTGAATAGAATAAGCTGGAATTTAAAGCCATTCGAATTCTACTCGTACATTAGAATATATATTTTTTTAATATTTGTTGAACTAGCTGGAGTCTTACTAATTCTGTAATACAATACACATAGTATAAAATTTGTTTTTTGTCACATGATAGATTTAAAAAAAAAAATTTTGTATAAATTAATTTGAATTACATTACTTTTAGTTATATTCTGTTTAATTAACTTTTTAGGGTTGCGTACCTATAGGGAACTAATCGGACCCTATTACTAAGCTTACAATGACCGTCCGTCTCCTGCTCTATCTCATGAACCGTAATAGGTAGAGAGTTGAAATTTTCACAGAGTGTGTAGGACGACAAATACTAAAACTATACATTTTTCGAAGCATTGTTCTTTAATTTCACCTTTTGTTTGACGAATTTTTGTTTTTTGTAGTATACTTTGAGCTGTTAATTGCAGTATACTTTTAGGCTATTAAATATAAACATAATTTTATATTTTAAGCAAAAAATCTTGTACGATGGTGCGGAACCCTCCGTGTGCGAGGCCGACTCACACTTGGCTGATTTTTGTATTCATTTTCTGAATAGAATATTCTGGAATTTAAAGCCATTCGAATCCTACTCGTACATTAAAATATATATTTTTTTAATATTTGTTGAACAAGCTGGACTCTTACTAATTCTGTAATACAATACACATAGTATAAAATTTGTTGTTTGTGACAAGATAGATTTTAAATAAAAATTTCATTTAAATTAATTTGAATTACATTACTTTTAGTTATATTTTGTTTTATTAACTTTTTAGGGTTCCGTACCTATAGGGAACTAACGGGACCGTATTACTAAGCTTACAATGTCCGTCCGTCTTCTGCTCTATCTCATGAACCGTAATATGGTGCGGAACCCTCCGTGTGCGAGGCCGACTCACACTTGGCTGATTTTTGTATTCATTTTCTGAATAGAATATTCTGGAATTTAAAGCCATTCGAATCCTACTCGTACATTAGAATATATATTTTTAATATTTGTTGACCTAGCTGGAGTCTTACTAATTCTGTAATACAATACACATACTATAAAATTTGTTGTTTGTGACAAGATAGATTTTAAATAAAAATTTCATTTAAATTAATTTGAATTACATTACTTTTAGTTATATTCTGTTTAATTAACTTTTTAGGGTTCCGTACCTATAGGGAACTAACGGGACCCTATTACTAAGCTTACAATGTCCGTCCGTCTTCTGCTCTATCTCATGAACCGTAACAGGAAGAGAGTTGAAATTTTCACAGAGTGTGTAGAACGACAAATAATAAAACTATACATTGTTAGAAGCATTGTTCTTTAATTTCACCTTTTGTTTAACGATTTTTTGTTTTTTGTAGTATACTTTGAGCTGTTAATTGCAATATACTTTAAGGCTATTAAATATAAACATAATTTTATATTTTAAGCAAAAATCTTGTACGATGGTACGGAACCCTCCGTGTGCGAGACCGACCCACACTTGGATGAATTTTTGTATTCAATTTCTGAATAGAATAAGCTGGAATTTAATTTCATTCGAGTCCTACTCGTACATTAGAATATATATTTTTTAATATTTGTTGAACTAGCTGGAGTCTTACTAATTCTGTAATACAATACACATACTATAAAATTTATTGTTTGTGACAAGATAGATTTTAAATAAAAATTTCATTTAAATTAATTTGAATTACATTACTTTTAGTTATATTCTGTTTAATTAACTTTTTAGGGTTCCGTACCTATAGGGAACTAACGGGACCCTATTACTAAGCTTACAATGTCCGTCCGTCTTCTGCTCTATCTCATGAACCGTAATAGGAAAAGAGTTGAAATTTTCACAGAGTGTGTAGAACGACAAATAATAAAACTATACATTTTTAGGAGCAATGTTCTTTAATTTCTCCTTTTGTTTAACGATTTTTTGTTTTTTGTAGTATACTTTGAGCTGTTAATTACAGTATACTTTTAGGCTATTAAATATAAACATAATTTAATATTTTAAGCAAAAAATCTTGTACGATGGTGCGGAAACCTCCGTGTGCGAGGCCGACTCACACTTGGCTGATTTTGGTATTCATTTTCTGAATAGAAAAAGCTGGAATTTAAAGCCATTCAAATCCTACTCGTACATTAAAATATATATATTTTTAATATTTGTTGAACTAGCTGGAGTCTTACTAATTCTGTAATACAATACACACTTTATAAAATTTGTTGTTTATATTCTGTTTAAATAACTTTTTAGGGTTCCGTACCTATAGGGAACTAACGGGGCCCAATGACTAAGCTTACAATGTCCGTCCGTATCCTGCTCTATCTCATGAACCGTAATAGGTAGAGTGTTGAAATTTTCACAGAGTGTGTAGAACGACAAATACTAAAACTATACATTTTTAGAAGCATTGTTCTTTAATTTCGCCTTTTGTTTAACGATTTTTTGTTTTTTGTAGTATACTTTGATCTGTTAATTGCAGTATACTTTTAGGCTATTTAATGTAAACATAATTTTATATTTTAAGCAAAAATCTTGTACGATGGTACGGAGTCCTCCGTGTGCGAGACCGACTCACACTTGGCTGATTTTTGTATTCATTTTCTGAATAGAATAAGCTGGAATTTAAAGCCATTCGAATCCTACTCGTACATTAAAATATATATTTCTAATATTTGTTGAACTAGCTGGAGTCTTACTAATTCTGTAATACAATACACATACTATAAAATTTGTTGTTTGTGACAAGATAGATTTTAAATAAAAATTTCATTTAAATTAATTTGAATTACATTACTTTTAGTTATATTCTGTTTAATTAACTTTTTAGGGTTCCGTACCTATAGGGAACTAACGGGACCCTATTACTAAGCTTACAATGTCCGTCCGTCTTCTGCTCTATCTCATGAACCGTAATAGGAAGAGAGTTGAAATTTTCACAGAGTGTGTAGAACGACAAATAATAAAACTATACATTGTTAGAAGCATTGTTCTTTAATTTCACCTTTTGTTAAACGATTTTTTGTTTTTTGTAGTATACTTTGAGCTGTTAATTGCAGTATACTTGAAGGCTATTAAATATAAACATAATTTTATATTTTAAGCAAAAATCTTGTACGATGGTACGGAATCCTCCGTGTGCGAGACCGACCCACACTTGGCTGATTTTTGTATTCAATTTCTGAATAGAATAAGCTGGAATTTAAGGTCATTCGAGTCCTACTCGTACATTAGAATATATATTTTTTTAATATTTGTTGAACTAGCTGGAGTCTTACTAATTCTGTAATACAATACACATAGTATAAAATTTGTTGTTTGTCATTTGATAGATTTAAAAAAAAAAATTTTGTATAAATTAATTTGAATTACATTACTTTTAGTTATAATCTGTTGAATTAACTTTTTAGGGTTCCGTACCTATAGGGAACTAACGGGACCCTATTACTAAGCTTACAATGTCCGTCCGTCTCCTGCTCTATCTCATGAACCGTAATAGCTAGAGAGTTGAAATTTTCACAGAGTGTGTAGAACGACAAATTCTAAAACTATACATTTTTAGAAGCAATGTTCTTTAATTGCTCGTTTTGTTTAACATTTTTTTGTTTGTTGTGGTATACTTTGAGCTGTTAATTGCAGTATACTTTTAGGCTATTAAATATAAACATAATTTAATATTTTAAGCAAAAAATCTTGTACGATGGTGCGGAAACCTCCGTGTGCGAGGCCGACTCACACTTGGCTGATTTTGGTATTCATTTTCTGAATAGAACAAGCTGGAATTTAAAGCCATTCGAATCCTACTCGTAGATTACAATATATATATTTTTAATATTTGTTGAACTAGCTGGAGTCTTACTAATTCTGTAATACAATACACACTTTATAAAATTTGTTGTTTATATTTTGTTTAATTAACTTTTTAGGGTTCCGTTCCTATAGGGAACTAACGGGACACTATTACTAAGCTTACAATGTCCGTCCGTCTCCTGCTCTATCTCATGAACCGTAATAGCTAGAGAGTTGAAATTTTCACAGAGTGTGTAGAACGACAAATACTAAAACTATACATTTTTAGAAGCATTGTTCTTTAATTTCACCTTTTGTTTAACGATTTTTTGTTTTTTGTAGTATACTTTGATCTGTTAATTGCAGTATACTTTTAGGCTATTAAATATAAACATAATTTTATATTTGAAGCAAAAAATCTTGTACGATGGTACGGAATCCTCCGTGTGCGAGACCGACCCACACTTGGCTGATTTTTGTATTCAATTTCTGAATAGAATAAGCTGGAATTTAAGGTCATTCGAGTCCTACTCGTACATTAGAATATATATTTTTTTTTAATATTTGTTGAACTAGCTGGAGTCTTTCTAATTTTGTAATACAATACACATGGTATAAAATTTGTTGTTTGTCACAAGATAGAATGCAAATAAAAATGTTGTATAAATTAATTTGAATTACATTAGTTTTAGTTATAATCTGTTTAATTAACTTTTTAGGGTTCCGTACCTATAGGGAACTAACGGGACCCTATTACTAAGCTTACAATGTCCGTCCGTCTCCTGCTCTATCTCATGAACCGTAATAGGTAGAGAGTTGAAATTTTTACAGAGTGTGTAGAACGACAAATACTAAAACTATACATTTTTAGAAGCATTGTTCTTTAATTTCACCTTTTGTTTAACGATTTTTTGTTTTTTGTAGTATACTTTGATCTGTTAATTGCAGTATTCTTTTAGGCTATTTAATGTAAACATAATTTTATATTTTAAGCAAAAATCTTGTACGATGGTACGGAATCCTCCGTGTGCGAGACCGACTCACACTTGGCTGATTTTTGTATTCATTTTCTGAATAGCATAAGCTGGAATTTAAAGCCATTCGAATCCTACTCGTACATTAGAATATATATTTTTTAATATTTGTTGAACTAGCTGGAGTCTTACTAATTCTGTAATACAATACACATATTATAAAATTTGTTGTTTGTCACAAGATAGAAAACAAATAAAAATGTTGTATAAATTAATTTGAATTACATTACTTTTAGATATATTCTGTTTAATTAACTTTTTAGGGTTCCGTACCTATAGGGAACTAACGGGACCCTATTACTAAGCTTACAATGTCCGTCCGTCTTCTGCTCTATCTCATGAACCGTAATAGGAAGAGAGTTGAAATTTTCACAGAGTGTGTAGAACGACAAATACCAAAACTATACATTTTTAGAAGCATTGTTCTTTAATTTCACCTTTTGTTTAACGATTTTTTGTTTTTGTAGTATACTTTGAGCTGTTAATTGCAGTATACTTTTAAGCTATTTAATGTAAACATAATTTTATACTTTAAGCAAAAATCTTGTACGATGGTACGGAACCCTCCGTGGGCGAGACCGACACACACTTGGCTGATTTTTGTATTCATTTTCTAAATAGAATAAGCTGGAATTTAAAGCCATTCGAATCCTACTCGTACATTAGAATATATATTTTTTAATATTTGTTGAACTAGCTGGAGTCTTACTAATACTGTAATACAATGCACACTTTATAAAATTTGTTGTTTGTCACAAGATAGAATGCAAACAAAAATGTTGTATAAATTAATTTGAATTACATTACTTTTAGTTATATTCTGTTTAATTAACTTCTTAGGGTTCCGGTCCTATAGGGAACTAACGGGGCCCTATGACTAAGCTTACAATGTCCGTCCGTCTCCTGCTCTATCTCATGAACCGTAGTAGCTAGAGAGTTAAAATTTGTACAGAGTGTGTAGAACGACAAATACTAAAACTATACATTTTTAGAAGCATTGCTCTTTAATTTCACCTTTTGTTTAACGATTTTTTGTTTTTTGTAGTATACTTTGATCTGTTAATTGCAGTATACTTTTAGGCTATTAAATATAAACATAATTTTTTATTTTAAGCAAAAAATCTTGTACGATGGTGCGGAACACTCCGTGTGCGAGGCCGACTCACACTTGGCTGATTTTTGTATTCATTTTCTGAATAGAATAAGCTGGAATTAAGGTCATTCGAGTCCAACTCGTACATTAGAATATATATTTTTTTAATATTTGTTGAACTAGCTGGAGTCTTACTAATTCTGTAATACAATACACATAGTATAAAATTTGTTGTTTGTCACATGATAGATTTAAAAAAAAAAATTTTGTATAAATTAATTTGAATTACATTACTTTTAGTTATAATCTGTTTAATTAACTTTTTAGGGTTCCGTACCTATAGGGAACTAACGGGGCCCTATGACTAAGCTTACAATGTCCGTCCGTCTCCTGCTCTATCTCATGAACCGTAATAGGTAGAGAGTTAAAATTTTTACAGAGTGTGTAGAACGACAAATACTAAAACTATACATTTTTAGAAGCATTATTTTTTAATTTCACCTTTTGTTTAACGATTTTTTGTTTTTTGTAGTATACTTTGAGCTGTTAGTTGCAGTATACTTTTAGGCTATTAAATGTAAACATAATTTTATATTTTAAGCACAAAGTCTTTTACGATGGTGCGGAACCCTCCGTGTGCGCCGACTCACACTTGGCTGATTTTTGTATTCATTTTCTGAATAGAATAAGCTGGAATTTAAAGCCATTCGAATCCTACTCGTACATTAGAATATATATTTTTTAATAATTGTTGAACAAGCTGGAGTCTTACTAATTCTGTAATACAATACACATATTATAAAATTTGTTGTTTGTCACAAGATAGATTTTAAATAAAAATTTCATTTAAATTAATTTGAATTATATTACTTTTAGTTATATTCTGCTTAATTAACTTTTTAGGGTTCCGTTCCTATAGGGAACTAACGGGACCGTATTACTAAGCTTACAATGTCCGTCCGTCTCCTGCTCTATCTCATGAACCGTAATAGGAAGAGAGTTAAAATTTTCATAGAGTGTGTAGAACGACAAATACTAAAACTATACATTTTTAGAAGCATTATTCTTTAATTTCACCTTTTGTTTAACTATTTTTTGTTTTTTGTAGTATACTTTGAGCTGTTAGTTGCAGTATACTTTTAGGCTACTAAATGTAAACATAATTTTATATTTTAAGCACAAAATCTTGTACGATGGTGCGGAACCCTCCGTGTGAGCCGACTCACACTTGGCTGATTTTTGTATTCATTTTCTGAATAGAATAAGCTGGAATTTAAGGTCATTCGAGTCCTACTCGTACATTAGAATATATATTTTTTTAATATTTGTTGAACTAGCTGGAGTCTTACTAATTCTGTAATACAGTACACATAGTATAAAATTTGTTGTTTGTCACATGATAGATTTAAAAAAAAAAATTTTGTATAAATTAATTTGAATTACATTACTTTTAGTTATAATCTGTTTAATTAACTTTTTAGGGTTCCGTACCTATAGGGAACTAACGGGGCCCTATGACTAAGCTTACAATGTCCGTCCGTCTCCTGCTCTATCTCATGAACCGTAATAGGTAGAGAGTTAAAATTTTTACAGAGTGTGTAGAACGACAAATACTAAAACTATACATTTTTAGAAGCATTATTTTTTAATTTCACCTTTTGTTTAACGATTTTATGTTTTTTGTAGTATACTTTGAGCTGTTAGTTGCAGTATACTTTTAGGCTATTAAATGTAAACATAATTTTATATTTTAAGCACAAAATCTTGTACGATGGTGCGGAACCCTCCGTGTGCGCCGACTCACACTTGGCTGATTTTTGTATTCATTTTCTGAATAGAATAAGCTGGAATTTAAAGCCATTCGAATCCTACTCGTACATTAGAATATATATTTTTTAATATTTGTTGAACTAGCTGGAGTCTTACTAATTCTGTAATACAATACACATATTATAAAATTTGTTGTTTGTCACAAGATAGATTTTAAATAAAAATTTCATTTAAATTAATTTGAATTACATTACTTTTAGTTATATTCTGTTTAATTAACTTTTTATGGTGCCGTACCTATAGGGAACTAACGGGGCCCTATGACTAAGCTTACAATGTCCGTCCGTCTCCTGCTCTATCTCATGAACCGTAATAGGTAGAGCGTTGAAATTTTCACAGAGTGTGTAGAACGACAAATACTAAAACTATACATTTTTAGAAGCATTGTTCTTTAATTTCACCTTTCGTTTAACGATTTTTTGTTTTTTGTAGTATACTTTGAGCTGTTAATTGCAGTATAATCTAAGGCTATTAAATATAAACATAATTTTATATTTTAAGCAAAAAATCTTGTACGATGGTGCGGAACCCTCCGTGTGCGAGGCCGACTCACACTTGGCTGATTTTTGTATTCATTTTCTGAATAGAATAAGCTGGAATTTAAAGCCATTCGAATCCTACTCGTACATTAGAATATATATTTTTTAATATTTGTTGAACTAGCTGGAGTCTTACTAATTCTGTAATACAATACACATAGTATAAAATTTGTTGTTTATATTCTGTTTAATTAACTTTTTAGGGTTCCGTACCTATAGGGAACTAACGGGGCCCTATTACTAAGCTTACAATGTCCGTCCGTCTCCTGCTCTATCTCAAGAACCGTAATAGGTAGAGAGTTAAAATTTTTACAGAGTGTGTAGAACGACAAATACTAAAACTATACATTTTTAGAAGCATTATTTTTTAATTTCACCTTTTGTTTAACGATTTTTTGTTTTTTGTAGTATACTTTGAGCTGTTAATTGCAGTTTACTTTTAGGCTATTAAATGTAAACATCATTTTATATACTAAGCAAAAATCTTGCACGATTAAATATATATATATTTTTAATATTTGTTGAACTAGCTGGAGTCTTACTAATTCTGTAATACAATACACATAGTATAAAATTTGTTGTTTGTCACATGATAGATTTTAAAAAAAAATTTTGTATAAATTAATTTGAGTTACATTACTTTTATTTATATTCTGTTTAATTAACTTTTTAGGGTTCCGTTCCTATAGGGAACTAACGGGACCCTATTACTAAGCTTACAATGTCCGTCCGTCTCCTGCTCTATCTCATGAACCGTAATAGGTAGAGAGTTGAAATTTTCACAGAGGTGTAGAACGACAAATACTAAAAATATATATTTTTAGAAGCATTCTTTAATTTCACCTTTTGTTTAACAATTTTTTTGTTTTTTGTAGTATACTTTGAGCTGTTAATTGCAGTATACTTTAAGGCTATTAAATATAAACATAATTTTATATTTTAAGCAAAAAATCTTGTACGATGGTGCGGAACCCTCCGTGTGCGAGGCCGACTCACACTTGGCTGATTTTTGTATTCATCTTCTGAATAGAATAAGCTGGAATTTAAAGCCATTCGAATCCTACTCGTACATTAAAATATTTATTTTTTTTAGTATTTGTTGAACTAGCTATATTCTTACTAATTCTGTAATACAATACACATATTATAAAATTTGTTGTTTGTCACAAGATAGAATGCAAATAAAAATGTTGTATAAATTAATTTGAATTACATTACTTTTAGTTATATTCTGTTTACTTAACTTTTTAGGGTTCCGTACCTATAGGGAACTAACGGGGCCCTATGACTAAGCTTACAATGTCCGTCCGTCTCCTGCTCTATCTCAAGAACCGTAATAGGTAGAGAGGTAAAATTTTTACAGAGTGTGTAGAACCACAAATACTAAGACTATACATTTTTAGAAGCATTATTTTTTAATTTCACCTTTTGTTTAACGATTTTTTGTTTTTTGTAGTATACTTTGAGCTGTTAATTGCAGTATACTTTTAGGCTATTTAATGTAAACATAATTTTATATTTTAAGCAAAAAATCTTGTACGATGGTGCGGAACCCTCCGTGTGCGCCGACTCACACTTGGCTGATTTTTGTATTCATTTTCTGAATAGAATAAGCTGGAATTTAAAGCCATTCAAATCCTACTCGTACATTAAAATATATATTTTTTCAATATTTGTTGAACTAGCTGGAGTCTTACTAATTCTATAATACAATACACATAGTATAAAATTTGTTGTTTGTCACAAGATAGATTTTAAATAAAAATTTCATTTAAATTAATTTGAATTACATTACTTTTAGTTATATTCTGTTTAATTAACTTTTTAGGGTTCCGTTCCTATAGGGAACTAACGGGACCGTATCACTAAGCTTACAATGTCCGTCCGTCTCCTGCTCTATCTCAAGAACCGTAATAGGTAGAGAGTTAAAATTTTTACAGAGTGTGTAGAACGACAAATACTAAAACTATACATTTTTAGAAGCATTATTTTTTAATTTCACCTTTTGTTTAACGATTTTTTGTTTTTTGTAGTATACTTTGAGCTGTTAATTGCAGTTTACTTTTAGGCTATTAAATGTAAACATCATTTTATATATTAAGCAAAAACCTTGTACGATTAAATATATATATATTTTTAATATTTGTTGAACTAGCTGGAGTCTTACTAATTGTGTAATACAATACACATAGTATAAAATTTGTTGTTTGTCACATGATAGATTTTAAAAAAAAATTTTGTATAAATTAATTTGAATTACATTACTTTTATTTATATACTGTTTAATTAACTTTTTAGGGTTCCGTTCCTATAGGGAACTAACGGGACCCTATTACTAAGCTTACAATGTCCGTCCGTCTCCTGGTCTATCTCATGAACCGTAATAGGTAGAGAGTTGAAATTTTCACAGAGGTGTAGAACGACAAATACTAAAAATATATATTTTTAGAAGCATTCTTTAATTTCACCTTTTGTTTAACAATTTTTTTGTTTTTTGTAGTATACTTTGAGCTGTTAATTGCAGTATACTTTAAGGCTATTAATTATAAACATAATTTTATATTTTAAGCAAAAAATCTTGTACGATGGTGCGGAACCCTCCGTGTGCGAGGCCGACTCACACTTGGCTGATTTTTGTATTCATCTTCTGAATAGAATAAGCTGGAATTTAAAGCCATTCGAATCCTACTCGTACATTAAAATATTTATTTTTTTAATATTTGTTGAACTAGCTGGATTCTTACTAATTCTGTAATACAATACACATATTATAAAATTTGTTGTTTGTCACAAGATAGAATGCAAATAAAAATGTTGTATAAATTAATTTGAATTACATTACTTTTAGTTATATTCTGTTTAATTAACTTTTTAGCGTTTCGTACCTATAGGGAACTAACGGGACCCTATTACTAAGCTTACAATGTCCGTCCGTCTCCTGCTCTATCTCATGAACCGTAATAGGTAGAGAGTTGAAATTTTCACAGAGTGTGTAGAACGACAAATACTAAAACTATACATTTTTAGAAGCATTATCCTTTAATTTCACCTTTTGTTTAACGATTTTTTGTTTTTTGTAGTATACTTTGAGCTGTTAATTGCAGTATACTTTAAGGCTATTAAATGTAAACATAATTTTATATTTTAAGCAAAAAATCTTGTACGATGGTGCGGAACCCTCCGTGTGCGAGGCCGACTCACACTTGGCTGATTTTTGTATTCATTTTCTGAATAGAATAAGCTGGAATTTAAGGCCATTCGAATCCTACTCGTACATTAAAATATATATTTTTTTAATATTTGTTGAACTAGCTGGAGTCTTACTAATTCTGTAATACAATACACATATTATAAAATTTGTTGTTTGTCACAAGATAGAATGCAAATAAAAATGTTGTATAAATTAATTTGAATTACATTACTTTTAGTTATATTCTGTTTAATTATCTTTTTAGGGTTCCGTTCCTATAGGGAACTAACGGGACAACGTGTACTCGAAACAGGAAAGGTGGACAAAACATTTCTAAACACAAATCTGTTCCCGATATTTAAAAAAGGAGACCCAAATATGGTAAATAACTATAGAGAAATAGCGTTTATGAATACAATCGCAAAATTGTACTAAATGAGGGAATATACTAATGGGCAGAACAGTATAACATCATTAACGAATTCCATGCAGGCTTTAAAAGGGGATACTCAAAGTTGGATAACATATACAACCTTGCAAGTATTGTGCACATAAAATTAGCAGAAAGCAAACAAGTTTACGCCTTCTTTGTGGACTTCAAGGCTGCTTTTGATATTGTGCCCAGAAGTTGCATGAGATTGGCCTTTCAACAAAAATATTAAGGGTAATAGAAGATATTTACAAAGTGCTAATGTACGCGGATGATATAGTACTACTAGCTGATGATGTGAATGTACTCCAATAAATGATATATAAGAACTTCTTATCAAGATGCCCTGTGTTAAATGAATTTAGGGCGTCACATTTTAAGAAAAATTCAATTGAACAAATTGAGCTGATAAATATATTAAACGGTGACCATGAAATCAGTTGGAAGAATCTAGCAAGCTATATATGAACAATATTAAACTATAGAAAATTTCTAATTTCAGAATTCAGCTAACGGCTAACAGCCATGCTGTAAAATCACCCCTAGTTTCTTTTTTTCTTTCTTTCCAAAAAATTTATAAATTAAGTTCATTTTATCTGTACCTATGTATACGAAAAATTGGATGAAAGGAAGTATACTAGTACTACTACTACTAATTTTTGTTTTAAATTTGAATTGCATGAAGTAAAATACAAATTTATAATGCTTTTATTGACTTTTAATAACGTTTCACAATGATTTTTCAGTATATAATTCACAAATTCATTAAGAAAAGGAAATTAAAGAAAAATCTACACATCATCTACGCTTGCTACAACTTGCGATTAATAATATGGTTCATGGTTTGGACAAGATAAATTTTAATAATGAAATCAAGTGCATCACATGTATGAAGTGCAAAATCACTTCAAAGACGTTTCCTCATGCAGCAGAAAGTCGAGCAAATAATATTTTGGACCTAATATACACATATGTATGTGGGCCGCTGCGAACTACGGGTGGAGGTGCGAAGTACTTTATCACTTTTATTGATGACAAGTCGCGTCGTACATTTGTATACTTCTTGAAGGCCAAGAGTGAGGTATATGAAAAATTCGTCGAATTTCAAACAGACTGAACGAAAAATTAAAACTGTAAGAAGTGATAACGCCAAGGAATTTGTTAACAATGAATTTAACAAATTGTTTAAGGATTGTGGCATTAAACGTGAATTAACAGTACCATATTCACCACAACAAAATGGAGTTGCTGAAAGGATGAATCATGGAAATGGCAAGGAGCATGTTGTCTGAAAGTGGCATGTGTGAAATGTTTTGGGCTGAAGCAGTGCAAACGGCTGTTTACCTGAGAAATAGATCACCAACAAAAGCGCTTGATGGGATGACACCAATTGAGTCGTTCACTGGGCGAAAACCATCCGTTCGACATCTGAGAGTGTTTGGATCCACGGCAGTATGTTTAGACAAAACACAACATAACAAATTAAGACCCAAAGATAAAGAATATAAAATGATTGGTTATTCTATCACATCTAAAGCTTATCGACTATACGATCCTGTGAAGAGATGCGTAATAGAAGCACGTGATGTTTTGTTTGTTGAGAGGGTCAACGAAGAAAAGGATGATGTAGTGCTGAACGAACTAATGCTTTGCGAGCGTAACATCGAAAACACACAAGAAGTTAATATGCATGAAAATAATGATGATAGTAACAGTGAAATGTATGAGGATGCAGATGCGAGGCTCAATCATGTGATGAATCAAATGATTTACAAGGTGAATGAGGGGGAGAAAACCGTTAAATATGGTCCAAGACGTCCACATTTAATGCGAACAGGAAATCCAGGTCGTCCCAGAAAAATTAAAAATGTGTTGAACACTATGCACCATGCAGCTAATATCAAAATTCCTGAGACTTTGACTGAGGCTTTAAACGGCGCGCAGACCAATGAGTGGTCAGCAGTGGTAGGCGTAGAGTATGATGCGCTTACAAAGCACAAAACTTGGACGATGATGGATCTGCCCAAAGGCCATTCTGCGATCGGCTGCAAGTGGGTTTCCACGTTAAACGTGATGAACATGGCAGAATTGAACGTTACAAGTGCAGATTGGTGGCAAAAGGCTGCAGCCAGAAACTTGGAGTTTATAACACAGAAACATTCTCACCGGTGGTACGCTATGCAACTATACGAATGTTACTAGCATTAGCTGCAGAATGGAGAATGCAGGTTCATCAAATGGATGTGTGTACAGCATACTTGAACAGTAGTCTGAGTGATGAAATCTATATGCGGCAAACAGATGGATTCATCGACGTAAACAATCCAAACAAGGTACTAAAGCTCTACAAAGCTATATACGGCCTCAAGGAATCAGGGCGTGAGTGGAATTTACTTCTGGTACTAAAAGAAATGGGCTATAAGGCGTGCATCAATGAACCGTGTTTATACAAGAGAAACTCAAATGGTAACATATCATTAATTGCAATTTATGTTGATGACTTAATTATAGCATGCAAAGACAACAAAGAGATGGTGGAGATCAAGAATTAGATAGGAACTATGTTTGATTGTATCGACAAAGGGCAAATACGATCTATACTGGGCATTAATGTAGAACGAGATGATGAGCTAGGTGCAATATCCATAAGCCAGACGACATCTACTGCAACGCCATGGCATGAGTCAGTGCAAACCGGCATCCACACCGTTAGACATTGGGTTTAACAATCGATGCAATAGTGACACATGCAACAAGGTGGACGAAAAACAATGTCAAGCTGTTATTGGGGAACTAATGTATTTAGCGGTAAGACACGCCCAGATATACTACATTCAGTTTCTAAACTCGCACAACGAAACATGAATCCGCATGTTGAACACGAGGTGGCAATAAAACATATATTGCGTTATTTATCGTCGACATCGGATCTCAAACTGACGTTTCGAGCATCAGGTAAATGTTTCAGTGGTTTTATAGATGCTGATTGGGGCAACAAATCGTTGGATCGCAAATCGTATACTGGGTACGCATTCATGCTCGGATGCAGTGTGTTTTCGTGAGAAGAGAAAAAACATGACTGCGTTGCATTAAGCAGTACAGAAGCAGAATACATCGCACTGCCAACGGCAACGAATGAAGCATTATATTTACGCAAGCTGATGAGTGAAGTTAACGAGGAAACATCGAATTCAATGGAGATCAGCTGCGACAATATTAGTGCTAAGCAGCTGACTCAAAATCCAGTGTACCACAATCACAGCAAGCAAATCGACATAAAGTACCACTTCATTCGGGATGCAGTAAAGGAGAATCAAATAACACTGAATTATGTACCAACTAATGAGATGCCTGCTGATATTTTGACAAAAAGTTTTCCTAAGAAAAAACATATAAAGTATGTTATGATGTTAGGCTTATCGTAAACATGTATATTTGTAAATGCTGCATTTACGTTGAGGAGGAGTGTTGAAAAACTCAAAGGATGGCAACGTACATGCATCATCATAGGATGGCAACGCCTTAAGCGTGTCATTCTCTTTCTTACATTCAGTCTTTGTTCACACACTCAACAAGTAACAACTGAACTGTGAATTATTATAAATAATTATTACAACAGTTTTTAACATCAGTCTGTAAAGTGTATGTTACTAGTCTGTAAACTTCATTTTTGATGGCACAATACTTTTGAAAATCGATAATTTTTCACAAAAAAATTGTTTGACTTTGAAAATGGATCATTATGATCACGCAATGATTTTAACATATTTCCTTTTTGCATAGTTTTCATTATATTCCAAAATTTCCGCGAAAATCAACAAATCGAAAGATTATCCATTTTACAGAGCGATAACAGTGCACACAAATTATAATAGCATTTTTTGCCATAAACAAACTAACACTTCCTCAGCTGTACATGACAAATTGTTATCATAAGAGCTTTTCTTGTGACCGGAAACAACCATTAACAGCCAGTTGTTTTTGTGTTAACATAGAAACAATTTTTTTTGTTATCGCTATGAGAATAGACCGGTTAATGTGCAACACTAAACTAGACTAAACTTAGTTATCAGTATAGCCTGCTCCGTATCCAGCATAAGAAATGCTGTTGGGGTAATCACAAGTGTTTTTTTTTTTTTTTTGGATGCGCCAAGGAGGTGTAAATCTTCTAAAGATCCCAGCAGACCGACTTACCAGAATACACGATTCAACAGAACAGGCAATGTGGGTGGAATTTATGCAGATACTCCCGGAAGAATAGATTGAACTGTTGAAGTGAGCAGACGTGTTTTGAAAAGTGATTGCAATAAATAAAAGTTTCAAATAAAATAGTAACAACAATTTAACAAAAACAACTACTAAGACATCACCAAAAGTAACAACAACAGCAAAATTTCAAAGTTTTGATCAAGAAAGAAAAAAATAAGTGTCTGAAGTTGTCAACCTGTTACTTCCCGTTATTTCGTTTGTTTCCTCGTACGGTTGTGCTCGTATATACGTGTTGTTATTGGTTTCTGATTAATAAAAGTTACCACCACTAAACATAATTGGTCCTGAGTTTGTAGAAAAGGACAGCGACACAAATAAGTAGTTGATCAGTAATAGTTACTCAATAGTTACTTCTCTGAAACTTAATTATGCAACATACATCTACAAGTGGCATTGTTGGTAATGCAAGAAAAAGGAGGGTGCTGAAACTTCGCCAGATTTGTCACTGCATAACTATTGGTAGCAGTCCAAAATATGGAGCAAAACGTCGTGGAAAACCTGGAAAAGGAGGTAGAGATGTTGGCTCCAAAGGAGGACATCAAGGCATTGAAACAATCGATTGAAGCTCACATCGAAGAAGTGAAGACAGAGAAGACACAGAACGAAATGTTAAAAACGGAAATAATGGATTTAAAACAAAGTAGAGAAGATGACAGGATGGAGTTATACAGAATGGTCAACAATTATAAAGAAAAGAATGTGATCATCAAAGGACTCTCTAAAGCCTGTTCGCCTAGGTCAGCAGTTGAGAAATTATGCAGGGAGACTCCTAAGCTGCAACATGTTAAAGTGCGTGGGGCGAGGTGGTTATTTGAGAAAAATAACAAAATGGGAGTTGTTTCAGAGTTAGAATCCGCTGAAATGGCAAGTGATACAAAATACAAGAAAGCTTGCAGGATCTTCAATTTAGTGGAAAATGAATGGCGTTCAATACCAAAAAAGTACTGATGTGTGAAGGCCAGCCAGCTATTAAAACGTGTAGAGAGCTGTATGGTGCGGAGTTGAAGTCGGATGTTATTTTATATAGTCACCTACTAAGTAAGTCAAATTCAAAAAAACATGCAGACGAAATTTGTAATGTTAGAGTTAGTGATAAGTTAGTTATTAAAAACAGTGAAAGTGATAACAAAATAGCGTTAGAAGTCCTGTCTTACAATATACACGGCCAGGGGAACAAAGTAATGTATAATGAATTCTTTAAATATGTACGAACTTTTGACATATTTGTTTTGTTAGAAATGCACGTTGAATCTGAAAATTTTGAGAAATATGTAAATTATTTTAATGGTTTTAATGTTTATTGGAGATCAGCGACGCATCAAAGTAAATATGGTAGAGTGGGGCAAACTGAATGGCATGAAAGAGGAACTAATAGGGGTTGAAATTAGTCATGCAATCAAGATGGATTAGATGTAAATGAAAGGGAAATAGTAAGATAAATATAATTCCACTATATCTGAGAGGTAGTAGTTGGAATCAAGAATTTGAAATTGTAAAAGAGAATTTACTGCAGAATGATTTAGTCAATCCAGTTGTGTTTGGAGATTTAAATATCCGAATAGGTGAGTTACAGATAACTGTTGATGACAATTTAAGTCATGAAATAATAACCGGGAGGAAAAAAAGGATTTTCAAAGACAAAGTAGTTAATAGGGCTGGTAAGCAATTTTGTGAGTTCTGTTAAAATAATGGCCTGCTAATTATTATTATTATTATTATTATTAGGGGACGTTGCAGTGCTACCTAAGAGATCTATTGTGCCCCCTTCACGAACTTAGAGTGTTTCTCCTAGCCCAATTCCCTCGATGAATTGTAGTATTGATCCTACCTCACAGAATCTGAGTTCGTCCTCAGTTAATGTGAATTCACCAAGGTGTTTCCGTCTGTTGCGCATCAGGGCAGAACAAGTACCCATCATATGTAGTGCGGTCCTCTTCCCTGCAGAACCTGCAAACACCATTAGAGAAAATTTCAGCCTATAATGTCCTGTTAATAATCGCGTAATGATTCTCAAGTTGTTCTTCGTTAGATTCATACAATCCTTGTAGCGTTTTAGGTTGTATGTCCCTAGCGCTAATTTGGAATGTGATAGCCCCGGTAATTTTTCCCAGTATAATTTTCTTTACTTATCCTCTTCTTCTCAAATAATGCGGGAGATCTTCCCGTTTCCTTTGTTACTATGTTCAGTTTTGAAGAGTTTCTTAAAGCTGAATGTTGGGAGTAAAGAGTCCCTTTTCATCGAGATTTCAGGAAGATGCTCAGTGAGAAGTTGTGTCTTCCCTTGGTTGAGATAACTTCCTGTGCTGGTATTGTTCCCAGCAACCCTCAGAATTGCGGTCCTCGCTTGTGACTGGATGTGGATATGAAGAGGAGTGAGTTTCAGGAGTACCTCCATTGATGCCGTTGGACACGTTCGCATAGCTCCCGTTATACATACATATGCACATCTTGCACAATCTAATTGTAATATTAATTTTAATGTTGCTTGGTAATATTAATTTTAATGTTCCTTCTCGGGTTACAAGGAATTATTCTCCTATACTTGTAGGTACATGTAAGACTACTTATTTGCAGTATGATCCTTTTAGTGTTTTATGTCAATCATACAATCTATACTATAACCTTGTATCTAATTCTATTACTTCCGATCAGCTAAAATCTAATCTTTTAACTCTCCTTAACACATAGTATTCTATTAACTATTTAACTTAATTTCGCATACTTTATTTAAATTTATCTTTATAGTGCTTTATGATTAGTATAAATGGCTGATGACATTAGGTCTGTAACCGTATAGTAG
This sequence comes from Amiota mariae, assembly GCA_035041805.1. NCBI lineage: Eukaryota > Metazoa > Arthropoda > Insecta > Diptera > Drosophilidae > Amiota > Amiota mariae. The sequence goes on along the minus strand of JAWNKV010000411.1, from coordinate 255,369 downwards.
TCAATTAAAAAAAAAAAGGTTTTGTACCTTGCTGAGAGTGTTAATTACTGTCAGCTGCTTCGTGCAGTTTTCCCAGACTAATGCCCCGTAGGTTATCATTGGCCTGACAATTGCTGTGTATATCCATCGCAGAATTTTTGGTGTACAGACCCAACTTTTACCCGCGATAGCTCTACACGTCATGAAAGTTTTTATGGCTTTCTGCTTTGCCTCCTCAATGTGAGTTTTCCACAATGATTTTTGGTCTAAAAGGATACCCAAGAATTTTTCTTCTTTTTGGAGTTCTACTTCTATACCGCCTAGACGGATACCATTGAGATGCTTAAGTTTATATTTCCGTGTAAATGATACTACCGTTATTTTTGCTGGACTGTTGCCCACCATCTTTCCGTTAGTTTGAGTCCTAATTGAATTCTATCACATAGAGTGTCCTCCGCATAACCCTGAAATGACAAACCATTGTTTTCTAATTCTACCAATAGCTCGTCTACTATTATACTCCACATAAGTGGTGATAGCACACCTCCCTGTGGGCAACCCCGTGAGGTGTTAGCGATTATACTTCCTGCACTAGTTGGTATTTCTACCTTCCTGGTGTGAAGCATATTACTCATCCAAGAAGCTAGAGTATTATCAGGCCCTCTTCTTGTAAGAGCTCTTCTGATAGCGTCGTGTGAAGTATTGTCAAAAGCACCTTCTATGTCTAGGAAGGCGCATAGCGCCGTTTCCTTCTTTTCTAAGCTATGCAGCAGCAGGTTTGTCAGTTGATGTAGAGCAGTTTCAGAGGAATGCCCTGCTCTATAGGCATGCTGACCGTAGTGTAGCGGATTTCGTACTAAAACTGTAGTCCGTATGTAGTTATCTACAACTTTCTCTAAAGCTTTTAGGACAAAGGATGTTAGGCAGATTGGCCTAAAGGATTTAGGAAAAAGTGGGTCCTACTTACCTGCCTTTGGCAAAAATACCACCTTTGCCCTTCTCCACACCCTAGCGCTATACTACTTCTTGCTATTCTCGTCAGTGGACCTAATAGCTGCTCTGTATCTTTCTGGAGTAAGGCAGGAAAAATGGTTTAAGAGTATTAACTGCCCATCTAATCCTAGGTTCCATGCAAATTTCGCTTACTGTGATCCATTCATTCCTGCACACTCTACTCAGGCTGTCAGTATACTCTGTCCCTGCCGCCACAAATGTGGAAGATCCTGGGAATTGTGTGTCAAGAAGTAATTTTACCCTCTCTTCTTCGTTTTCCGTGAAGGAACCATCTCGTTTTTTAAAGGTTGGTGGATGATATACTGCCTTTGGCTAACACTTTATAGAATTTTGATATCTCAGTGTGTTCAATGCTTCCGCAGAAGTTCCTGAAACTTATGCGTTTTGCTTCTCTAATCTCTTTGTTATAGTGTTAGAGTCCTTCTGTATTTAGTCCAATCCCCAGTAGTTTTTGATCTGTTTGATAACCTTCGAACTTCCGTTCTTAGTTTCATTAGATCATTGTTCCACCAAGGTACGTACTTGGTAGAGCGTGCCTTGCGTACCTTGCTTACGTATTATTGATTCATTACTTTATTGAAACTTTCTACCGTAGTTTCTAGTTGTATTTCGTTTCTAATTTGGTCTCCTAATTTTAGTTGCCTTGCATTAAGATTGTTTAAGTATTTATCCCAGTTTGTTTTTCTCGGATTCCTTAACAATCTTTGTGTTAGTTGCACCCCTATTATGTCGAATCGCAGTATTCTGTGATCAGACATTGATGGTTCGTCGGAAACTATCGAATTTTGAACAAGATTAGAGTCCCAGGTGGTTCCTAAGGTTATGTCCAAGACCTCTTTCCGCACGCTTGTTACGAAGGTGGGTACATTACCCACATTAAGAATTTTTAATTTATGACAAATGATAAATTCAAGAAGGTACTCACTGCGATTGGTGGTGTCTGTGCTCCCCCATACCTCGTTATGCTCATTAGCGTCACATCCAAGTATTAGAGGTAGCTTCTTCCTTTCACAGTACACCGCCATTTTGTAACCAAGATCAGGTGGGGCCCGATAGTCTTCCCTTGGTAGGTATACCTGAGGCAAATATGATTTCACGGGTGTGTCCGTCGATGTTGATCGGGATCTGCACCGCCATCAAATCTCTAGAGAGGAACTCTGGAAGACATAAGTTCTTCGCATCGCTCTCCGCCAGAGCTTCATCGATGTCTGACAGGAGTACTTTTTCGAAGTCTTCTACCTCGGTCAGTTTTTGGGCTGCTAAATTGATGGCGTGCTAATTGATTTCGGCTGCAGGCATCTCGCTCCTGACCACTTCTTTAACTACTTCATTTCGGATCTCCTTGGCGTCAGCTGAGTTTCGCTCAGTTGTGGCCCATGCGTCTAGAGGATCTCCATTTGCACGTCTTTTGTGTAAATGGACTGGGATCTTGCCAAATCTGTAGGCCACTCTGCACCCCTTGGCTTTGATCGCTTCGAGCGATAGGTGATCAATACCGATCGTTAATAGCTTCCCATTTTTCTCGTCCTTACTACTGAAGATTCTCCAGAGATTGGTGCTCATCGCTTTGTTCTGAGTTACCATCAGATCAAGAAGTTTCTTATCATCGCTACCCGCTGCTCGAGGAAGGTGCAGAAGTATTCAAGCAATATTTCAAAAATCTTTTGACCCCACATCAAACAGTGCATTGTATATGTTTGGGGTACAGCAAGCGTTTTTGCTGTCCACTTTTAAACCGTCAAACCGAAACAAGATAAAGAAGCAATAGATATATATAATAAAGCGCCGATGCGTTAAGATTGACAATTTATTAACGACTATCTTTAGAAAAGTGTTCAAAGCTTTCTAGAATATAAAAAATAAGCAAACTTTAACTTTACTTTATGTTATGCTGCTAGATAAGCGACTCCTCTTAACAGTATACATTATGCGCCCTTGTTAAAAATCGATGACAATTTTGGTGGTGATATTTTAAGTATGTTGAAAAGAACTAAAGCTGGAAAAGTGCCAGGCTTAGATAGAGTTCCATACGATTTTTTTAAAAATGCATGTACATATTTTTTAAGTGAGTTAGCCAAAACATATTCAAGGTTATACAATCATGCACAGTCAGATAAATCTTTTGAGACAAATATAATTTCCCCGTTGTTTAAGATGGGGGATAAAAGGGATGCGTCAAACTATAGGTGCATCTCGTTTATGAATTGTATAGCGAAAATTATGATGGGCATAATAAATGAGAGGCTGGTGACGTTGACAGAAAAACAGAATTTGGTAACTGAATTTCAAGCGGGTTTTAGGAAAAAACACTCTACTGTTGACAGTATTAATAACTTAATAACTTCAATAATTCACCTTAAATTTGAAGAGAAGAAAAAAGTCTATGCATTTTTTGTGGATTTTAAAGCGGCTTTTGACAAAGTTCCAAGGCAGCCATCTCGCAGAGTTGAAGGCATTTTAATGTCCAAAGTAACTACAGCGCAGTACTTCTTAGTGCCCAGAGCCATCTTTCTCCAGCAATCGCATTCCGTGCTATGTCGTGGACATGGTTTATTGCATCGATGCTACTCCTGTTCCTCTTGAATCCATATTGATTTTTATGTAGACCATAACCTGTAACCTGTTCAAGACGTCGAGATACGATACGCTCTAGTATCTTGCCCATTGTGTCCAGCATACACAGTGGCCTGTAAGACGACGGCTTAACCCGCGGCTTGCTCCCTTTCGATATCAACACCAGCCTCCGCCGCTTCCAATAGTAGGAAAAGATGCCCTCTTCCAAACAAATATTCCGCATTACCAGGAAAACCTCTGTATTCCTCTGTATTGCGTACTTCAAAACACTGTTTGGGATACCATCTAGGCCGAGTGTATTTTTTGGCTATCAGTTCTTTTGGAGGCCTCTTCTCGAGACCAATGATTACGTTCATATTGTGGAAAAAGTTATAGGCAATTTTGCGGTCCCCTTGCTCTTTGTGCGTGCCTTCTAGAGCTGATGCAATCCATTCTGAGCTGCACAATCTCAGGATTCAACCAATAATTTGGTGTGCACCGATTGTTTCGAGCTTTCCTGGGCATCGAGGAATAGCATGCATCAGTCACAGCTATCATTAAGCCGTTAACATGCTGTTGCACTGACCCTTGGGCAAGAGACCTACTGGCAAAAGAGAGATCAATCAATGACACTCCACGGTTGTTTTGGAAAGTCGCCTTTTCCCCGTATTAAGGAGGATGATATCCAGACTAACGAATGCCTCTTAGATAGCTAGGCCCGAGTACTACCCCAATCAATAGCCCAAGCGTTTAAATCACGCATTAAAATCTGTTACATCATCACTTGGTGGTGCGTAGCAGCTAAGTACTAGGTGGGGTGAAAAGTAACCTCCTTGGAAATAAAAAAATTTTTTTTAAACATGTTTTTTTATTTTATTCAATGTTAGTCCCCTTTTAGCTCGATACACTTATTCCAGCTATTTTCCAATTTCTTGATCCCGGCCGAAAAGAAATTTTCTCGGAAGGTTTGCAAAATACTCCTCCGCGGCGTCGATGATTACCTCGCGTGAGCTGAATTTGTTTTTGATGAGCCATCTTTTGAGGTTTGGGAAGAGATAATAGTCCGAGGGAGCCAAATCGGGCGAATACGGTGGATGCGGAAGCAATTGCAGCCCTAAATCATTGATTTTGGCCGTGGTTGCGATGCTCTTGTGTGCCAGCGTATTGTCTTGCAAAAACAAAATTTTTGTTCGCTTCATGTGAGACCGTTTTGCAGCTGTTTCGTCCTTCAATCGCTCTAATAATGTACAGTCGATGTTGGTGTTTTTTCTTTTTCGAATTAGTCCACGAAGAGTATGCCATAACAATCCCAGAAAAACGACGCCATAACCTTTCCGACCCATCGAGCCTCCCTCGGCCGCTTCGGAGCACTCGTGCCGGCTTCAGCCCATTTCCGGGCACTCATTCTGTTGTCTGGTGTGTAATAGTGGATCCAGGTTTCATCAACAGTTACCAATCGACGCCAAAAGTCCGCCCGATTCCGCATCAGCAAGTCCAAACACTCTTTCGAAGTGCTCTCGCATTCGTGTTTTTGATCCGGAGTGAGCTTGCGCGGCACCCAGCGGCAAGATAACTTTTTCATATGCAGAATCTCGCCCAAAATATGGCGTGTGCGCTCAGTACTAGTCTTTGTGGCATCTGCTAGCTCACGCACCTTCAATTTCCGGTCAGCCAACACCATTTCATGTATTTTTTTAACATTGTCCCTTTAACCGCATCGGAGGGCCTGCCACTGCGGACTTCACCCCATCTAGTACATACAATATATAATTTTTTATTTACGTGAGTTTGTTGTATTAAGGGGTAGGAGTATCCCGATGATGTACCCGTTCCTAACTACCATGATCCGGCCATAGTCATGAATGTCAAATTGTACATAGAAAAACACTATGTATGCTATGACCAATTTGGTTGCCGTTTCGGAGAAGGCCACATGTTTATCTGAAAATACGGACTCCACGCGGAGCAGCAAGGTGTGCCGCTCGCCTCCAAGAAGGTCCCCAGATGCACAGATGGGAAACTTCCTGTGAGAATGAAGTACCCTCTTCTTTTAAATCAGAATCATTAATCGGGCCTGTGGAAGGTTTAGCAAAGCTAATTAAATCAAAATCACCTCAAGCAAGAAGGATGACACATGGGAACAAAAGTCAAGTGGACGAAGATAGACCAGAAGCTACATACAGCAACCGCAATGACAAAATTGGTGCAACTTACTGTGATGTTGGACAACCAGCGTCACGTTAACAAGGAGACGAGGGATCTGCCAGCTTCTGTACTAAGGCTTCAGAGAGAAGAGTCTAGCGAGAAGTCTTATTCTGGAAACCTGAGCTCCAGAAGGTTGACAGTGTTAGTAGGATACGCAGAATGGCCCATGGAGAAAATCTTCTCCAACTGTGTAAGAAAGGTAGCACACAAACGCAACGGTTAAAGCTCTCTCCCAGCTAGCAGTCGTAGAATGCTGTGATTTTAATTAGGTTATATAAACTAAAGAACTGAAAGCACCCATCATATAGCAATTCCCTGAAGTGAAGTTCTAACCAATACCAATAAATCCATGAGAATTGCTAGGGTTAGGATCAAGACAGCAACCATAATTTTGCCTGTCAATCAAGCAGAAAGTCTGCTTAAGGCGGGATTGACAAAGGTGGGTTGAGTTCGCTGTTGCCTTAGGAAACACATAAGTAACACAAGGTGCTTCAAGTGCCTGGAGTATGGTCAGGTGTGTTATTTGCACGGTAGGTTATTACATGCACATGCTTCCAGGAGTTAGAAGGAGTTAAAAGCTAAGCATGATTAATTGTCTACAGCTTAACCTAAATCGGTGCAATGCGGCGCAGGACTTATGATACTCTCCCAAACAGCGTCAGACATGGAGGCTGTCGTACTAATTGTTAATGAGTTTTATAAGGTAAAGGAAAACTCAAATGTATGGGCGCTGAATGCCAGTTGCAAAGAGGCTATCTGACCCTGCTCGTATGATAGTTTCACCTTTGCAAAGACACCGGGTATAAATTTTTGCACCCGTTATGTATCCATAAACGTCACTAAGGATTCCTTTGAGAACTTTGTTGATAGACTGCACAGTGCTGCGAGAAACAGATCCAAACTCATAACAGTTGGTAACTTGAATGCATTGTCGGTAAAATTGGGATGCAACAAAAGGCGTGGTCAAGCTATCACGGAAACATTTGCTTCCCTAGATATGGTTCTACTTAATAGGAACAACTGAATTACGATTCATAAAGGGAGAGGTAGTTCGGCAATATACCTTACATTTTGTAGCACATAGATTGCAAGTACTATCAATTTGGACGATGTAGATGTCATAAAAAAAAAGTCCCAAGTCAGCAAGAAGATTTGCAGGAGCACGCATAATGCCCTTTGCAGACTGCTATGAGAAGTGGATCATAATTTTTGGAGTAGCGCATACAAAATTGTAATGCACAAGTTCAGAGGCCTCAAGTCCCCAATCCCTTCCCTAATCCCTTCCCCAGCCTCTTAATAGACAATATAGTGGCGCCCTTTTTCCTCCAGAAAGATTGTTGAGTATACTACAACCACCCGAGATAGCAGATGATGATGTACCCCCTATTACAAGTCTTGGGCTAAAAGCTGCTTTAAAGAGGGTGAAGGTAAACAAATCGCTAGGGCTGGATGGCATCCCTATTGTTATCCCTAAAAGGGCCATTGCGGCAAACCTCACGTCTTATGCAAGGTTTTCACAAGGTGCATGAGAGAAGGACTCTTTGCTAAATGCTAATAGATTTAACGTTTGGTTCTCCTCCCATAAGGAAACCTGTCCCGCAGTTGCCATCTTATAACAGATCACCTTGAACGGATTATTTGCTTCAGATTGTAAAACTACAAATGGTCCGGACGAAATGCAATTTGGCTTCAGGTCGAAAGGTGGCACAGCGAAAGCAATCCAGAAGGTCTGCGACCTTTCCAAGGAGGTTTTAAATGACACTAGATAACTTGGTGGTGAAAAAAATATTGCGCAGTTGTGAAGAATGCCTTCAACTCTGCGGATTGGAGCTGCATCAATAATGCGCTAGCTTCACTTGATATACTGTGCTACCTAATCCGAATGGTGGCCGCCACCTACTACTTCAGTCATGCTTCATTTGATGACTTCCTGGATAGACTGGTTAGTGCTGCGAGGCATTGATCCCCACTCATAATCGCCGGTGACTTTAACGCATGGGCAGTGGAATGGGGTTGTACCAGCACCAATAGGAGCGGACGGGCTGTTTTGGAAGCATTTGCATCGCTCGATATGTATTTAACAGGGGCAACTCAATCACGTTTGACAACGGGAGAGGCAGTTTGGCAATAGATCTCACCTTCTGTAGCACATCGATTGCCAGTGCTATAAAATGGGATGTTGCAGATGTCTACACCCAGAGTGATCACCTTGCGATACAAATTTGTATTTCCCCTCAGACAAGGTTCACTATATCCAAAAGGTCTTAAGCATTGCAAGGGAGGCTTTAAATGGAACTAGATGGGTTGGCGGTGACAAAAAGTATTGCGCAGTGGTCACATTGGACGTAAAAAATGCTTTCAACTCTGCAGATTGGAGCTGCATCATAAACGCTCTAAGCATTTTGGATGTACCGTGTTACCTAATCCAGATAGTAGTGTCATATTTAAGAGAGAGAATCCTGGTCTGTGACTCGGAAGAAGGCACTAGGACATTTGACATTACTGGAGGTGTACCACAAGGTTCGGTACTAGGTCCACTTCTGTGGAATGTCATGTATGATGGCATTCTGAGGTTTTGTAAACCTGATGGGCTGGAGATTGTCGGATATGCGGATGACATGCTATTGTCGTGGTAGCAAAGACTCTGAGTGAGGTCACATCCAAAATAGAGAGGACAGTAACAGCGTCGAGGAGATGGCTAACACAGAATCACCTTAGCCTGGCGGAGCATAAGACCGAGCTCCAGAAAAAAAGTGGAAACACTCTCGGTGAGAATTGGAAGCCATTCCATTGAGTCGAAGCCTTGCATCAAATACCTGGGTGTGCTCTTGGACCATCGACTGCGTTTCAAGTGGCACTTAAACGAATCAGCCAAAAAACAGCTGTCATCACACAAAAACTGGCCAGGATTCTCCCAAACCTAGGGGAACCCAGACAACGATCTCGGGTTCTGTTAGGTTCGGTGAGTAAATCCATACTGCTTTATGCTGCTCGAATCTGGGCAGGGGCACTTGCAACCAAGTCATACCTTCGTGGTATAAGGACTGTTCACAGGGTTGCTAACCTCAGGATCTGTAGGGCGTATCGCACAGTGGCAGACGATGCAGCGTGGGTACTTGCAGGCAGACTGCCAATCGATCTGGAAGCGCTGGCTGCCAGGGACAAGTATATCGCACGTGCATCCTCTCAGGTAGCAGACATGGAGGAGATTAAGTCCAGATACCTGAACATTTGGCAGCACAGGTGGAGTAGGGCAGAGTCGCGGAGGATACACCAGCTTATCCCAGATATTACGAATTGGCTAAAGCGTCGTTCTGGTGATGTGGAGTTCGAATTTACTCAATTCGCAACTGGCCAAGGCTGTTTCAGACAGTATCTCCACAGGTTTGGGCACGCTGCGGATCCGTTCTGTGGTCTGTGCAGAGATGTCGTGGAGGATCCGGAGCATCTTCTTCATGAGTGCCCCCGTTTCGAAGCGGAGCGACGAAGAGTGTATGCGCGCCTTGGATCTCCTTGCAGCTCACAAGAGATTGAAAGGCTCATGGAAACATCGGTGGATGACTGGGCTTACTTCTCTTCTGAAATTGCCAACATTATGAGGGGTGCTCGAATATACGATCAAACAATGGCGCCTGCTTAAATTTTTAAGCTTATTATACCTCCCTACGAAGGAATGCTTCGGCGGTGCCGTAGGGATTGAAAGGGGCTTGAGGCAATAGGGGGTTTTTTAGTCGGTAGGCTAATGAATCCGACATAACTTGTGGCACGGGTCATAGGTATCTTTGGAAGATTTTTACCTCCTTGTTTCGCACAACAAAAAAAAAAAAAAAAACCTACTACTTCGGTGAGATAACGCTGATCTACCACAGAAAAGAAGGAACTAGAACATATGACATAACTGGAAGTGTCTCACAAGGTCCTCCATTAGGTGCATTTCTGTGGAATGTTATGTATGATATTATTCTGTTGATTTGTAAACCCAATGGAGATCATCGGGTACGTGGATGCCATTGCTATAGTCGTGGTAGCAAAGTAATTGGGCAACTTCAGAGAGTAGATGAAGAGTAGCTAGGCAGAAGAGAAGCGAACAGCAAGGCGGAAGAACAGAGGAAACAGTAAGGCAAAAAAGAGCAACAACAAAAATACCAGCAACGACAGTTAATATTGATAACATGTTTGTTCTTTATGTTTTTACGGCTCTTAGGCTATACTTTCTGTGTTCTTACTTTTTCATGATACAGTTTGTTATGTGATGTAAAGATAAGCAGTTCGAAATTAATGCATTTTTTATTACCCAGTTATTGAACTATATTAAACTCAAATTAAAATTAAAACCGAAAGAGCTACTCGTGTTTTATTTTTGTGCAAGTGAAAGGTAACCACAGCAAACACCGTCACAGGAATCACCACCATCACCAACAAAACCTTCGTGCCTCCTTCTTTGGTGCCTCCTGTGAGTAAATTTTGTCAACGGGAGTATATAAAGCATACTCTTTGGTCGACGTTATCCCTAGCTCGAACGCAAGGTAAGTGCAATTTGAGATTAATTAATGGGTTTGGTGCTCAAAATGGATGTTATATACTTAATTTCGAAGCAATCGGCATTGCTTAAGTCATTAAGAAGGCCATTAGAGAAAAGCAGAAGTGATACGACGCTGCGCACTGAACTTTATTTAACGGCGAGACTGAAGGGAATGCGGTCGGATTTCAGAAGCAACCATCAAAAACTCATTCAATCCTCAGAAAATAAGGAGTTGATACAAGAAGATTACATAGACAAGGAAACGCAAGATGAGTTTGAGGAGGCTTACGTTGAGGGAGTGCCGAATTGAGATGTGAACTCAATATGCAACGTGTACACCATGTAGCAGCATCAACTGTACTCAACGAAGTAGATTTAGATCAGACGGTGCAAGTTGTTCCAGAGGAAATGAAGCTTCCAGTTATTAGGCGTCCAATTTTCAGTGGAAAATTTATAGATTGGCCATCGTTCAAAGAAGTGTTTATTGCACGAGGACATAATTGCCCAAGGTTGACTAATCAGAGGATGCAGCGCGTGACATTCAGCATTTAACATTGCTAGAATCTAACTATGAAGTGGCATTGAAAATGCTAAACAATGTCTTTGACAACAAGCGAGTTTTATTTGAACTCTATATGGACGTCTTTGATTAACAACCATTTTTGCTTGATGAGCCAGAAGCACTGAAAGGTGTTGATGTTACAGAGCAAAGCCAGTTGTTAGTTTATTATATGGTGAAGAAGTTGCCTAGGTGTTTACGTATGGAATGGGAAAGATTGCTTTCCTCAACGCAAGATTGAGATCTCTGAAAGTTTCATATTCATATTCGGGTTGTGATGAGGTGGCATTTACGAACCAGCGTGCGGGTACAAAACAACATGGATTTGGTCCAAGTGGTAAACGAAATGACGTCAAAACTACATTTATCTCCCGACGGGTGGGTGCATGTATCATATGTGGCAACGAAGACCACCCCATCAGAAATTGTAAGATGTTCAATGATATGGACGTGGCTGATAGAAGATCAGTTGTTTATAAACATCGATTATGCTTCAATTGTCTTGGACATAATCGTCAGTCGGCAGCATGTGGCAGTCAGCATAAATGTTGAAAGTGCGCTGAGCGTCATCATACTCTCATTCACATGGACAGACTGTGTTATGCTACGCATATCTCCAGAGAAGTTCATAATGGTCGAGAAGCGGATAGTCGGAAAACACTATCTAACGACATCAGTGGATCACACATGTCTAAAAAGAAATGTGAAGTTTTATTTGGTTACCATAAATGCTATAGATGGATATCCATTACAGTTCTGAGCTTTTTTGGATCAGGGTGCTCAAGCATCATTTATTACAGAAAACACTGCTCAACGACTGCGGCTTCCAAGATGGAAGGTGTTCATCAAAATCAACGGTTTGGCGAATGTGCGGGTCAGTGAGGCATCGACAGCAATACAAATAAGTTTGTGTTCGTTGTACGTTGCCACAAGTGAGTCAAAAAATGCCAGAAAATCATGTATCTGCATTAGAATGGCCACATTTGAAACATTTATGTTTATCAGATCCTAATTATGTTGTACCACAGGGTGTCGAGATATTATTGGGAAGTGATATATATGATGAGTTGACGTTGAGTGAAGTTCGTCGACCGAGTGGATCTCCAATTACTCAAAATACCCAATTAGGATACATCATTTCCGGCAAAGTAGAACAGCCTGCATCATCAGTAAACACGCATACTGTACAAATACAAAATGATGAGGAATCTGAGAAGCTGGATACACTGTAACTCAGATTTTGGACTGGGGGAGTAATTCAGACTCAATTGGCGGTTATTGAAATATATGTTCATGGCAGACATTTAAACTATGTGCAGATGTATTGATGTCAACGATGAAGATGCTCAGTATCAGCGCATAGTGTGGCATAATAATCAAAATGATCACCTTGATGAATATTATTGTTCAACAGTTATGTTCGGGACTAGTTCCACACCATTTTTGGCGATTCGTGTTATGCAGCAGTTAGCAACTGATGAAGGGGAAAACTACCCTTTAGCAGTAGATGTCATTAAACATCAAATGTATGTGGATGATATTTTGTCTGGGGCAAATAATTTTGATGATGCGACTCAAGTCATCGGTATTCTACACAGTGGTACTTTTGAGCTACGAAAGTGGACAAGCAATTGTCTGGCTTTGTTACAGGGCATAACTTTCGATCATCTGGAAACCAAGGAATTGTTGCAACTTCAGGCTGACGAGAGCATTCGTGCTCTAGGCATGTATTGAAATCCAAAGGTTTAGATTTCAACTAAATTTTGAGCTTTCAGTTGATAGACCTACGAAACGAATTATTTTATCAACAATCACGCGGTTATTTGACCCGATGGGTTGACTAAGTTCGGTCGTCGCTGCAGCCAAGGCTTTGATGCAACGATTATGGAAATTTAATTTGGGATGGGATGACCAGGTTCCCATGTTAGTTCAACAAGAGTGGTTAAAGTTCGTCAGGGAGTCGTCGGTTCTCACAAAGATCCGGGTACCCCGATATATTAATATTGTTCAACCAACGTCGGTGGAGACTTACACATATTTTGCGATGGTTCAGCACTTGCTTACGGTGCAGCGGTGTATTTGCATATACCCATCAACAATAACCAGTTTCATTTTGAGTTGCTGTTTGTGAAATATAAGGTCACACCTGTGAAACCGCAACTGACGATACCTCGAGCAGAGCTATGCGCAGCTGTAGTAGCTGCTAAACTTTATAAATACTTACGTACATCAAAATTTGAAAATCAACATTATGAGAACTGTATTTTGGTCAGATTCGATGGTCACATTGAGTTGGATACAAGGGGGTGTGTCACGCTGGAAAACGTTTGTGTCAAAACGAATTAGTCAAATTCTGGAGCGGACGGAAGGCATGCAATGGCGCCACGTAACATCAGAAGACAATCCGGCTGATCTATTAAGTCATGGCATGAGTGTGACAAAATTAGCGTCATACTCTTTTTGGTGGCATGGACCAACTTGGTTACAAGATTCAGAGACGGAGTGGCCAAAAACAATTTTTGATACAGAATCGGTCACATCTGTGAACGACGTGGTGAAACATTTAAAAAGCCATGTATTGTTGATCACGGATCCTGCTGAAACGTCGATTTTGGAGCGATACTCATCTTATTAACAATTGGTACACGTTTTAGCGTACATACAGCGATTTATACGAAATTGTCGGACAAAGAAAGCAGATCGTCAGGTGTCTCATATAACCAGAGATGATTCAGTCAGGAGCCTTATATGCGCAGTTCGACTTGTCCAGATGCATTCATTTCCGGACGATTGGATAGTTGTATGTTCGGGAAAGTTGCTTGCGAAGGGCAGCCTTTTATTGCCGCTGAATCCTTATTTTGATGTTGATAAACAGGTCATACGACTAGGGGTAGATTGCGTGATGCGTTATTACCTTTCAACGAAAAACACCCATACATCTTATAAACATCATTTTACAAGTATAGTAATTCGTCACAGTCATATATGCACTCTACATGGTGGCACATCACTTACGTTAAATCATGTGAGAAAGTTGTTTTGGATGTGGTCTTTGTCGTGATATTTGTAGTGTTTACGGAATCGATTTTGTTGGAGCTAACAAAAAATTACAGGCTGATACATGGCATACAAGTCTTACATCTCAAAGGCACTTGCGCCAAATTTGCTCCATAAAGGAATCATTTGGCATTTTAATCCACCGTCGGCTCTTCATTTTGGGGTCTATAGGAGGCTGGAGTAAAGTCCATGAAGTATCATTTGAAAAGAACTATTTGTGGTGAAAGGGTACTAACGTTCGAGGAGTAAGCACAACACTCTCTCAAATTGAGTTATTCAATTATGTCTATTGTCTTATGACCCTGAAGACTTGTTAGTGTTGACTTAATTTGGTTAACGCTCTTTTGACGCTGCCAACCGCAGAACCAGACAAGTTGAGCTTGGTGGAACTGTCAGTTTTACGCCCAGAAATATTGGCAACCCTGGAGTTCCAAATATTTATCGCGGTTGCTACGCAGACCAAAATTGTTACAAACAAGATCGCATTTACAAGTTGGTGAATTGGTTATTAATAAGGATGAACGTTGCCCACTAATCGCCGGCCTTTAGGATATGTTACACAAACACATTTGACCTGTTGTGTTGTGTTGAAACTTTGCCTTCTACCAATATAAGATAATTGGCACGATAATGACACCAACACTACCTGTTAATGTTAACTTTGCACTTTATACTTTCAGAGCATTCCAGTTTTAGGCCATGTCGCAGATAGATGGAAGCAATGGATATTGATTTTTGAGGATGTATTTCAACTTCCTCAAAGGGGGGAGAATGTTTGGGCGACTTAAGAGAATAGATGAAGAGTAGCTAGGCAGAAGAGAAGCGAACAGCAAGGCGGAAGAACAGAGGAAACAGTAAGGCAAAATAGAGCAACAACAACAATACCAGCAATGACAGTTAATATTGATAACATGTTTGTTCTTTATGTTTTTACGGTTTTAAGGCTTTACTTTCTGTGTTCTTATTTTTTCATGATACAGTTTGTTATGTGATGTAAAGATAAGCAGTTCGAAATGAATGCATTTTTTATTATCCAGTTATTGAACTATATTAAACTCAAATTAAAATTAAAACCGAAAGAGCTACTCGTGCTTTATTTTTGTGCAAGTGAAAGGTAACCACAGCAAACACCATCAGCGGAATCACCACCATCACCAAAAAACCTTCGTTTAGAAAAGAGACTCACTGCCGTTTGCGACAGGTCGCATCTTAATTCATGCAGCTTAGAGCTCCGTCATGGCACAGCATCAACCAACAAAGACTTTGAGTAATTTCGCATCCAAAGTAGAAAGGATAGTTGAAACAATTTCAGTGAGAGTTGGGAGCCATGTAATGGAGTCGAGACCTTGCAT
This sequence comes from Amiota mariae, assembly GCA_035041805.1. Classification (NCBI taxonomy): domain Eukaryota; kingdom Metazoa; phylum Arthropoda; class Insecta; order Diptera; family Drosophilidae; genus Amiota; species Amiota mariae. Next base: position 240,128 of record JAWNKV010000411.1, on the reverse strand, counting down.
TAAATACCTGGACCACCGACTATTCATTTAATTCTTTCTAAACGATTCAGCCGATAAAGCAGCTTCCACCACACAAAAACTGGCCAGGATTTTTCCAAACATAGGGATGCCCAGACAACAAGCATTGGTTCTACTAGGTTCAGTGAGTAAATCCATGCTGCTTTATGCGGTTCCGATCTGCGTCGAGGCACTTGCAACCAAGTCCTACCTTCGTAGTTTACAAAGTGCTCACCTGAGGATCTGAAGAGCGTATCGAACAGCTGCTGATGATGCAGCTGGGGTACTTGCAGGCAGACTTTCAATAGATCTGGAAGCTCTGAATGCTTCTCATACGGCAGACTTTGATGAGATTAAGACCTGGTATTTAAATATATGGCAACAAAGGGCAGAGCCACGAGGATGCTCTAGCTCATCACAGATATTAAAGATAGGCTTATGTGTCTGGGGAGGTGGGGCTTGATTTTTCTCAATTCTCAACTGGCCATGGAAGTTATAGGCAGTATATGCAAAGGATTGGGCACGCTGTGGACATATTGTGGTGTCTGCAGAGTTCCCGTAGAGGATCAGGAGCACCGATAGAGGGACTTTCCGACATAAATTGTGGCACGGGCTATAACTATCTTTAGAAGACTTTTATTTCCTTTTTCGCAAAAAAAAAAATAAAACCAAAACAAAAGTGTGTGCGGACAAAGGACAAAAAAATGTTTTTGCTTGTGTATACATTTCGCAAAATAATAGGAATCTGCTTCAAAGATCAAAAAATAATTCCAAATTTGACGAAGTGAATTCGATACGTCTGCAGGCAATAGTAATGAGCGTGGATGAATTCAAATTGGCTTTTGAATGACTCACTCTAAAACGCATACATGTTTCGCTATATATATTTGTAGTAAATGTGAATGTATGTTGCATTTCGTTTTTATAATGTGTTTGTTGTATACATCCACATATTTGTATGTATAGAGAATGTGAATGAAAGTAAATGTTGGTACTGCTGAATTATGAACATAGCAATTCATTGTACAGCATTCCCCTGTATTATTGTATCATGTCGCTCACGTCGCTCTCCCTCACTAAACGAAATAAAACAACTACGCAGGAAGACAAAAAGAAACGTCAGCAAAGCCGACCGCACACACGCACAGATTACACACATTGCCTCTCTTCCCTTATCGACAAACATACATTCGACTGAGAAAAACGTGATTACAGATCACATACAAACACATGATTTTCAATACTATAACAAACCAATTTCATATTAACCGACCTATTCTCGTTGTTTTTGCGTTGACGCCTCATATAAAGAGAGCTTTTATCATCTTTCCGATTCTCGCACAAGTTGAATGCGGCGCTGTTAAAAAAGCTGTTTTTAACATCAGTCTGTAAAGTGAATGTTACCAGTCTGTAAAATTTAGTTTATGCATGTTTGCAAACTTAAAAGAAAATCAAAATATGTTGAAAATACGAAATATTTTATAAAAAAATCTTATACAATAATGAAAACAGAAGTTTTTTAAGGGGTTCTCCGAGTAATTCTGACTATTTAAACTTTTTTTTCTGAATTTGATTTTTTCCCCCAAGTTAACAAGCCTGATTTTGACTTATATGTATTTGCAAATGTATGCAATTGATGGCACAATATTTTTGGAAATCGATAATTTTTCACAAAACTATTGTCCTGCATTGAAAATGGATCACTATGATCACGCAATAATCTTATCACATTTCCTTCTTGTATAGTTTCCATTATATTCTAAAATTTCCGCGAAAAATCAACTAATCGAAAGATTACCCATTTTACAGAGCGATAACAGTGCACACAAATTAACATTTTTTCTCAGAAACAAATTAACACCTCCTCAGCAAATGATGTTAAATTGTTTGCGTAAGAGCTTTCCTTGATACACAAAAAACAATTAACGGCGAGTTAATTGTATGTTAGGCGTTAACAGACAAACAATTTTTTTGTCATCGCCTTGAGAATAGGTCGGTGAGTTCACAATAACAATTTAACTACAACAACAACAATACTTACATTTTGCAAACAAATCATTCTTATATTTGTTTCTGTTTTTTCTTTTTTTTTGCTTTCGTCTGCTCACTCAGTTTAACACTGTAGTCATGCCAACACAATATTTTTTGCTATACTTATTGTCTCAATTCAAATATTTGAATGTGAAGGCACAATACACATTCCATCCCTTTCAGACTGCATATAGCAAACACATATACAATGTTTCTTATCGCAAAACACATACAACATACAAGTTTCGTTGTATAAGCTTATATTCAGTAAATTCATGAATTACAACTTTTGTTGGCAATGTGAATGAGCGTTTGCTCATGTCTAATTTGGCGCATTAGTCTACATCCTTGCAAATGTCTATTTGGAAGAAGCCAACTCCGAGAAATCTTAGCTGTAGCCTACTGCACAATTGCTGGCATTGACATTTTTCTTATATCAGTGATTGTTATGTTCTGCAAAAGTCCAAACACCGGCAATAGCAACAACAGCAAAAAAGCAACAATGATACAAGCAAAGACATTGTTTTTGGTAAAGTAAAGAAGCCAATGCTTATCCCCTCTACCTCTATCAAGCGTTCCGACCCATTTTCATTTTCGTATAACTTTTTTGGACTTAAATCACGCTAAAAAAGTTACACTTCAAAAAGACTTACTTAACTCTTGATTAGGTTTGAACATTTTATGTGAATCCGCGTTTTTCACTATATACCAAAGGCTCTCATTATTTAAAACTATTTTTGAATGTACCAAATACAATACCTATCAGTCGTAATCAAGAGCGGATACAGAATTGACTTCTGGGGAGGGGGCACAAGGAGCAGGTGTTCACTTATTTGAGATAAATGTATTATACTACAAGTAGGAAATTTATTTGTTATATTAAACATTACATGTTAGACAGAGAGAGCTTTGTTTTATTCTTCCTACAGAAAGTTTCCAAACAGAAGGATTCATTTTTGACGCAATATCTTGATGGATATGCATTAAAGCTAAACCATTTACCTTCTGACATCATGGTGCGAAGATTTTAGGCGATGTAATGTAAAGAAAGATTGCTCAGCAGTGCTAACAATTCTCCCTCCAGAGCTAAAAAATCATGGAATGTCCTCTTTATATGCTGAACCCTTTGCAAAACCTCTTCTTCATCTTTGTAACTAAATTCAATCATTTTAAAATATTTCTTTTTTCGTAATTTTCTTCATCATCCAAAATATCCGCGTGCAAAAACCAGAACACAAGATTATCCATTTTACAGAGCGATAACAGTGCACAAAAATATTTAACATTTTTTTCCAATTATCGAAAGACATGCTTGACAGACTATCTTGGCGAATGATAGTTGATTTCAAAAGCTTTGATGATAAGACCTTTTTTTCATATGGAAAAATGGCTTAACAGCGACCGCAAGATAATGTTAGGCGTTGTCCAATTGTGTGATAATTTTGAGAATAGGTCGGTTATATTAGGAAGTAAACTAAAAGGCCTAAGATTCTTAAGAACATAGTGGTCTTTATTTTTTTTTTTTTTGGTAGTAGTACCATCTTAGCTGATTTCCACTCATTAGGCATTGTTTAGTAAATTATTAAAGATCGTACAATATTAGCACATCTAAAATTTCTTTTAAAATGATGTTTGGTATACTAGTATCTAAACCAGAGGAAAACTAGTTTCTTAGCTTAGAGAAAATGTATTTCAGATCATCTATTGTAATGAAATAATCTTCTCTCTGATCTGTATTTAAACTATTTGCGATTTTAGATGCATTAAAAGAGGTTTTTGCAAACTGATATCAAATTGATTTTTAATTGTCAAAAAACGATTGAAGCAGTTATCAATTAAAGTGTGGTTACAGTTATCTGGATAACTATCTATTGGAGAATGAACGGATTAAAAGTAAGCACCCACATTTAGTTTGTTGTCATGACCATTTATAATGAAATTATTAGATTCTCTATCTTTTTCAACTTCTTCTAATGGAATTTTTTCAAAATTTAAAATGTCTTCCTCTTCTACTGGTACTTTTAACCGACCAGATCTACCACAGTATTTTTCTTGAAATTCTTCTTAATTTGCTGAAACATGTATTGTGGATCTTTTGTATCCATTTTTGTTAGTTTATTTCGATGTGCTTGTTGACAGATAGTTCTACATTATCTAGAATTAGTTTTTTTAAAAGCTTTAGTTTAGAGTTTTGGATATTTATATCACAATCAGATAAGACATATTCTACCGACCTATTCTCAAAAAATTGTATGTATGTGAACGCCTATCGTTTGTAAAATGGATAATCTTGTGTTTTGTTGTTTGCTCGCGAAAATTTTGGTATATAATGAAAACTATGCAAAATGGAAATGTGTTAAAATCATTGCGTGATCATAGTGATCCATTTTCAATGCAGGACAATAGTTTCGTAAAAATTATCGATTATCAAAAATATTGTGCCATCAATTGAATACATTGGCAAATACATATAAGTTAAAATCAGGCTTGTCAACTTGGGGGAAAAAATCAAATTCAGAAAAAAATTTTAAATAGTCAGAATTACTCGGAGAACCCCTTAAAAAACTTCTGTTTTCATTATTGTATAAGATTTTTTTATAAAATATTTCGTATTTTCAACATATTTTGATTTTCTTTTAAGTTTGCAAACATGCATAAACTAAATTTTACAGACTGGTAACATTCACTTTACAGACTGATGTTAAAAACAGCTTTTTTAACAGCGCCGCATTCAACTTGTGCGAGAATCGGAAAGATGACAAAAGCTCTCTTTATATGAGGTGTCAACGCAAAAACAACGAGAATAGGTTGGCTAATCTGTTATGTTTTTTTTAATTGTTAAATCTTTGCTGAACATTTTAAGCGTATGGTTAATGTATTTTTTTAATATTATGCTTCTCAGAACGTTTTGGAGCGGTAGACTTAATAGGTGCTAAAATTATTCTATTTAGTTTATCCAAATAGACATTTATCTCATCATTACTGAGATTTCATACATTCGGTATAGACATTTCACACCTCATGAGATTGATAATTTTATTTTTAAACTTTTTCCAATTAGTTTTTCTAAAGTTGTATTTCGCAGAGATATTTTTTTCAAGCAGGGTGAAGAATTGCGATTGAAGATTTTTCTTTTTAATCTTTTGAATTGCATTGTGATCACAGGCATAATCGAGAGTTTTAAGACAATTCACTATAGAATTTTCTCTTGAAATGTACATTCTGACATCTCTAAGCAAATATCTAAATACGATTCGGCTCGTGGAAATTAGGGAACAGAAGACGCGAAGAGTTTGATCCTAACCAATTTTTGAGCAGAAATTAGGATTGTTTGTTAAATTTCCCCAATCAGTGTGTTTACAATGAATGTCTCCAGTTATAATATAGTAATGATTAAGTAATTTTAATTTAAGGGAATTAAAAATTTGACTTAATTCATTCTGAAAAGGTTCATTATTATGTCCACTTGGATAATAAGCTGATATTATATCTAAAAAGTTATTCTCTCCCATTGGAATTTTCATGCACGTTTCCAAACATTGAAAGGAATCCACTATTTTATTACTAATCACTTTGTTCTTAATATTTTTTTTTAATTAATACGGCTGTACCTCCTGCCCTTGATGAATTTACCCTATCTTTTCTTACAAGGTGAAAAAAAATGTATGTTTATGATTCAATTTGGATTCATTGATAATAAGAAAGTCTGGCATGTGCATCTCTAAAAAATTTAGTCTATCTTTCTACGAGTATTCAATCTAATTAGAGAGTTTACAAATATGGAAATTATATTAAATTCATTTATTATGGTTCACGCAATACAGATAATTTGACTATACGATTAATATGCTCTTGTAATTGTACTTGTAGTTTTTTCTTAATATAACGAATTCGTTTGCTAAATTTGTTATAGCATTTTTTAACTCTAAAAAGGTTGTATTTTCCTAGTGGTGTTTGAGAGGGAATTGTCCGTTTGATGGATGCCCATGTTTGTTGCAAAGGACACAGAATAATTTCTCCTTATCCTCTTCTTTACCGATGACCAACTTACACTCTTTGTTGCTGTTGCCGCACTGTGGAAGAAATTTTGACACTTTCGACACTGTACAATTTCTGGGCGTCTTGGCTATTCCCATCATATGCATCTGTATAGTACATATTTTATTATCTTAAGTTCATTGACACTGCTAACCGCTGAGATTTGGACCATAAATATTGGCAGAGCAATGTTGTTATTCACTGAGTTTTTCGTTATAAAAGCACTCACTTTTACAAACTTAAAGGTTTCTGTTTGCATTTGTTGAAGCTCCTTCATAATTTCCTATGGGGGTATATCTGCGCTTAGACCTTTCAGCAAGAAAGTCTTTTGTTTCATATATTTGGGCGTGTATGTATAACATTTTACATTGTTTAAGTTAGATAAGTTTTGACTTTATTGTATTTGCCTATATCTGGTAAGAAAATAGTTTGCTTGGATATAATATTCTCTTTTAATCTAAATTCCTTTATTTTAAGCCCCTTGGTTATAAATGTAACTAATTCATTAGCATGAATATCATGAGTAATTATCGGTGGTTCTTTTTTGTTGTTGTTTTTAAATTTTGCATTGTGTTGAATGTTATTGTATTTTTTATTTTCTCCACTTGTTACTTTGATAGCACTTGCTGTAACTGTTTTACTTGCTATTGTTTTTTGTAGATAATTTTTTTTTATTCTGATTATACTGATTAACAGCATTTTTATCACAAGAACTATTTTAGTAAATATTAACTAATTCGAGCCCGCTGATTTCGAATCTGTCATAACTACGAGTATAAGGAATAGTTTCTCTAAGTGTAGCTGATTTTTGTACTTTTTACCAAAATATATGTTACCAATTTACAAAAAACAAAAAAATAATAATTTGATATTAGTTTTCGACTAGTTGCAAGTTGTGAAAGAAGTAGCTGTATCTCAAAAACTAGTCGTGATACAAACAAAACCAAGGACGGATTCGGAATCAGCGACCTCGAATTAGTAAATATCTACTAAAATAGTTCTTGCGACAAACAAAAAGTGTTTTTTTTTTCGTCCAGTGTTATCAGACACATGATCTTCGAATTCTTTTAGATATTGCTCATCGCAATCATTATCAAGCACAGAGTAATAATTCTCTCTCGATTGTGTTTCGCCTTTGTTGTTTGGCATTTCGATTTGTTTCCTTCTTTTTGTCTCACTAATTATAACTTCATTGTTGTTGTTTAAAGAATTTTGCATAGCGCAGTGAGACGGGTGGAGACTCCTACAAATGGCCAGAAAATCACTCAAACTGATTCCTGGCAGAAGCGGTGGCAAAGCTCAACATAGGGGCGTTGGACGTTTGAGCTAATTCACAACATCAGTGTTTGGGCGTCTAGGAAACAAGGTACGATGAACTATCATCTGACGCAGTTTCTCACGGGCTATGGATGTTTCCGGGAGTATCTGCATAAATTCAAGCATGTAGATGACCCACATTGCCTGTTCTGTTCAAACTTGCGAGAAATTGTTCGTCATGTTCTCATAGATTGTTCCCGGTTTGTATACCCCAGAGAGTTAATCACGCCTGAGGTAGGTGGAAACCTTACACCAAACGGCGTGATTAATTACAAGCTTAAGGATGAAGACTCTTGGAGCACAATGTGCGGGATAATCATTGCAATAACAGCCAGAACTCTTGAATGTTTTATATCGTCTCTGCTTAATGTTCTCTTCAGGTTAGAAAGACTTCTGTACACCAAATTGGATACTCTTGCAACAGCGTTATAGGGAACATAGGCATCAAAAATATTGTATAACACTACCTAGAAAAAATTAATAGCAATAGACGTATCACTGAAATTGTACAAAAAAATCAATCTATTCCGAGAAAAACTGCATTTAGTTGGGCAAAGTTCACTTTCAGACAACAGCAAAGAAGAGACCGCCATATCGGCTAATAAGGCGATCAGTCCTGTATGTGAAGAAATTTGAACAGAAAATTTCATAACTAAGAATACCATAATGAAGCCATGTCTCGGAAAACGGTATAACATCTGCTTCAAAGGTGAAACTAGTTTTTGGAGCCGAAAGTGAACTAGTATGTACCTAGCCTAACAGTGATAGATCTATTCCCTTTCTTCTGTTTAAATTCATGAACAACCATATTTTGAGGCCTGCATTTGGGATTAGACACTTTGTTGAATGATTCGGAAGGCACGCTAATCTTAAACAACGAAATATCTCTTGCACACTAACCTTCAAATTACACTTGACAGAAAAATTCATATTAATATCGTCATAGGTAGTATCATAAGAAAGTCTAGATAGGAAAATATGTTTCCGAGAGTCCACTACCGATGAGACAGGTGTAGAAATCACATTCACAGTAACGCTATCAAAAAATGGCGATATTGGTAAATGTTCTACAGTTGTGGTGGGAAGTAAGGGTTGAAGCATGGTTGCCCATAGGAGAAGGTGACAATAAAAGAAGGGGAGGAGGTGAATCGAATTGACATTTAATGAGCACTATTCAACTTGATAAAATTGTCGAAACTGGAAATACGTATAAAATTGCAACATCTCATTTCTTTTTTCAAGAAAATACAAGTTTTATTCTAAATGTAATTAGGCAAATATTTATAAATAAACTAGCGTATCCGACCCTGCTTCGCAAGGATTATTTCCTTTCTTAGCGACACTATATTCTCTCTATTGCAGTTATTCACAGAAAAAACGGAGCAACGAAGTGCCAACTTTTGAAAACCCTTAAAACATATTTGTACACCTAATATGTCTAATCTTTTTTTTAAATGTTTTTAAATATTTTTGTATTTTGTTTTGTCTATTCGGTATGAAAGTTACCAGAGAGAAACATTAACATTTTTTAACTCTGTTTTACATATATAAAGATTTGAATTTATTGACAATTAGGACATTTTGTAACCGTGACTCAGTGCGTATCACATACCCTCTTGCTGCAAAGGGAGCAACACTTGTGGGGGATGCGTTTTCTTTTCTCCAATATGCAGAACACACACTTTCCTTTGATTCCCGCTATTCTTTGATTCGCTCTATGGAAGGCTACTGATGTCCAATATATCCAGCATCACTTTGCGAACATGAGGCCAGCGAATGACATGGACAATCTGTGCTCGACGTCTGATGTTCAGAGTAGCCATATTTCTCCATATTTCATATTGTATTTCTGGTTTACCAGTCACTTGATCAATCGCGTTATTGCAGTGCATCGCGGACAAGGCGTAAACAATTTTTTGGCATTGGGCAGTAAGCGACTAATGTAACATCTTGGCGAAAGGCAAACACAGATTTGCCCACTTTTCTGTCACGTGTCGAATGATTTTGCTGCGGAATACAACGCTTATTCTTACACATCGTGCCTACGAAGCTTAACTTATTTTCGGCCAACTGATTAATCAAATCCAATCCAGTAAAAAAATTTTCCATAGTGATGTTTCGACCAGAGCCGCAATATGGTTTGACAAGATCATGCACTACGTGCGTGCCATTATTTGTTGTCACTGGTTGACCAGGCTGGCGGCCAAAGTATATATAGCCTCTTAGAGGATAATGAGTGGTAGTATCTGCGTCCCACCAAATTTCTATATCATTATTCTTTTATTTTTTTTACTTTGAATATGTGTGTTCACTTTAAGCTCTGAATCACAACTAACACACAGTAATATGAACGAAAATGCGTGAAGAAGCGCGATGGACGTTCTCCCTCATCCCTAGCCTGGATGTATGGATAACGCGGAAACATGGAGAAGTGGATTTCCATATGACGCAGATACTCAGTGGACACGGCTGCTTTAAATTCTATCTGCACCGTTTCAAACACGAGGAGGACCCCTTCTGTCCTGCCTGCGTTGGTATCGCCGAAGATGCCCAACTTTTCTGTTGTCCTCGCTTTAGCGATGATAACAGTGGATAACCTGGTGCCACACATGTGCCAATCAGAAGATAATTGGCAATTGGTAAAAACCGCTATTGCAACGATCATGTGGACCGTGTATCAGAGCGCAGCAGAGCAACTGAACGATTGCGAACACAGGCCGACCGTCTAGCTGCACAAACGGACAGATGAATGTAGATTGTTGACGTGCAGTTGCGATCTACAAATAACACAGACACAATAGACTTACTTGGGAAAGACTGACTTTTGAGCAACTATGGTCCTCCTTTCCTCCCAACGAAATATCTAATGACTGTTCCGGGGGGACAATAGGATATGGGCGGAAGGTTTCAGCGTGGTTATGGTCTCGCACTTCGGTAGTAGACCGATCAGGCTTTCGATGCTTTTCTTTCGATAAAAAAAAAATAAAAAATAGGGACGACGGTAACTAATGGCATAAGAGATAAGCAATACTATTAATGCACCTGTCCCGTATTAGACAGTTTTCCACTGCTATGCATACATATTATATGAGTTTAGAAATGTAAACCAGTCCGCCGAAATGGGGTATGGTAAACAGTCAGCCGTTTGAGGGTTAAGAAAAAAAAGAAGTAATAATAATAAACTGCTTCAAAAATCAAAAATGCCGATAACAAAATTCATAATTTGGACATCCAAAACTTAGCATTTGGGAATATGTCCGTAATAATATTTTCTGACGCATCAAGGGCACTGCTGTGCTAGCAATCGAATGTAATAGTGTATTCACAGTGAGCTGAACTCGAGTTAATCGATGAACTCGCACGAACACAACCACAGGGAAAATGACTGAAATTTGTTGTTGTTGTAGTAAATTTGAACTCGAGTTCGTCGAGGAACTCGGAAAGACCTCGGTCATTAGTCACTCTGCGGCACTGCTGCCAAGTTTTTGGACATATCCGCCTTTTTTTGGTCACTCTCGTCATTAAACAGCTGATTATGCACAAAACAATTTGAAGACAATTTTAAATTGCAATTTCTTTTTTTTCAAATATTAATAAAATAAGTAGCGGGAATGAGAAAGGCTGCTGCAAGAATTATTTGCATACAATGCAAATAGTTCTCAATCATGTATTTCTCGCACAATTCCATTTTAATTTCTCACAATTGGCCACAACGTTCTATTTGTATGTACAAGCAAAACAAAAAAGGCAAGGCCCAAACCCTCTCGTGACTCCCACGTGTGGTACACGGATGGTTCCAAAACTGACACTGGCATAGGAGCTGGGGTATTTGGGGAAAACCCTAGGAGACGTATAGTCTGCAGCATGGGCCAAGAGAACTTAGTATGCCAGACAGAAATACATTCTATAGAATTATGTATCAGATAGGTATTAAAGTGTGCTACTGCTAACAAGCACATACTCATTCACTCGGACAGTAGCTGCTTTGCAAGCAATCAACGCCTCTAAATACAAATCGAAGATAACTTGGGAATGTCTAATACTACTTAAGTCATTAGCCTTAAATAACCATTTCAATCTCATTTGGATACCTGGGCATAGCGGGTACCCTGGGAACGAAGAGGCAACAAAAGGGAACGTCCTCATTGGACCTGAACCATTCTCCGGACTGCCTTGGAGCTCCCCTAGGTCTAATATCGAGAAATAGCTGGCTATAAAATCGCATCAATATTGGGTCAACACTGACAATATCAGAGTAGCAAAAACATGTATGCCAAGCAGCTCTAGCAAAAGAACTCGAGAAATACTGGGACTAACACGGAGACATATACGGTTAGTTTCGGGATTCTTAACAGGTCATTGCAAGGTGCTGAAACACTTACGTATGCGTGTTGCAAACAATGATAACTGTAGACTATGCAATGAAGAGGAGGAAACAGCAGAGCACGTGCTATGCCACTGTGAGGTTCTGGCATGGACAAGACTCCTATCTCCGAGAAATATTCTGGAGTTCTTGATGAATAATAGAATATCGTAGAAACTGTGATCAAGAGGGTTGTCACAATAGGACCATTAGTGGCTGCGGTGACGAGGTGTATTCTGATTCCCTCCCTTTCCTCAATCTAATCTATGCATATTGTTATATTAACTTTATCCAGAGTTTTCCCGACGTTAAATGTGATTTTGCCATCTAAATGTAGGCGAAGATATCGCATGTTATTTACCCAGGTGATGTCAGTATTGTTGATATTTAGATTGTTATTGGGTAAATATTCACTTTAATTTTTCGAGTAAAAAAATAGCATTAATCTTATTGACATTTTACATAATTTTCCATTAATTGAAGTATGAACTAACATCAAGAGAGGAAGAACAACGAAAATCTCGACTTCAGCAAAACCGAAACAGAGCATCAAATGCAGAGCTGCAGAAATGGAAGAACAACGAGAATCTCGACTTGAACAAAACCGAAACAGAACATCAACATCAAGAGCTGCAGAACCGGAAGAACAACACATTGAGCGACTCAATAAGAAGAAGAACCGACTTACTGTTAACGGTTTTCAATTATGACAGAAACATTAACTTCAAAAATCACGCTGATGTCGTCATTCGTCCGATGAATAAAGTTTGTTTGCATTGCCGTGCTTTGAAGTACCATGAGTATCGATGATATCAAAAGATTTACATTTCAACTTCAAGCAGTTTCAGTTCCCTTTGCGTCTTGCATTTGCCACCATCATCAGCAAAGTAAGGATAATCACTGACTATCGCTGGTTTGAATTTGGAAAATTCATGTTTTTCACACGGTACGTTGCCTGCTCGCGAGTTGGAAACCAAAAAATGTATGTACACCAAATGAAAAAACAAAAATATTGTATATCCGTTAGCATAAAGAAAAAAAAAGATCATTTTCATTTCACAGCTTTAAATAGATGTGTATTTTGTTTCTTCCTTTATACTCTTTACGCAGTGAACAGAATTATAAGTTTGTCATGAAGCTTGTAACATACAGAAGGAGACATCGGAGACCCCATAAGTAAATATGTTCTTCATCAGCGCAACGAGACAAGTTGATCTAGCCATGTCCATTCGTCTGTCTGTCCGCTAGAGCTAGAGAGCTAAAACTTTGCATGGAGCTTTCTTTTCACCATACGCAGTTGGAATCAGTCTAATCAAACCAAGTTAGAGTTCTTATTAAAAATACATTTTAGTTTTTTTTACTATCGACTTGAAATTTGCACACTATAAGTTTCTGACCCATATCCCTTGGACCACTATGGAGGATACCCCCCACACAAGCCTCGATCCAAATTCATGTTCTTTTTGTTTTTTGTACTATCGACTTAAAATTTTGCCACCATAAGTGCCTAACCCATATCCACCATATAAATTTCCAGACCATCGGATTGTTAGGAGGGACGTGAAGTGTATTAAAACTCAAACATCAGTTCGTCCACCATGTTCTATTTGCGGGACCGACCTCACCGTAGATCATGTTCTGGACTCTTGCCAACATTTGGAGAACATAAGGGTCTCCTTTTTTGTTCCCAAGTCCCGTCCCATTTTTTAAAAACTACCTCACTCTTAAATATTTCCAACAACGCTTAGATAATTTGGTCCCCAATATTTTATTTTGTTTAACGTAAACTTTTTGACCTATTTGATAATTCTTCCTTTTGTAGCCTTTCTAATAATGTTTGTTTTTTTTCGTTTTTTCGTATTCGTCCGGACCAAAAGTAGTTATTCTACCAAAACACAAATCCACAAGTTTTTTATTTGTTGTAGAATGTATTGAATTATTGTATTTGCTTACTGACAAATCGAGTAATTCTATAAAACCTTTATGAGGATGTTCTTGTTTCAAGAACCTCATGAATTCCGCAAGTGTTGAGTGAAACCTTTCCATTCATCCTTTTACTTCGCTGTAAAAACATTGATCTTCAAATCAATTTCCATCATGAACTTGATTGTTTGTCAGTTCAAAGCTTTCTCGTTGTCGAGTACAACCGTTTTTGGTACACCGAAATTTTTTCTACACTTTTACCGTTTATTTCTTTGACTACTACAATCTTCGTAAATTTATCAATTGCCGTAAGTACTTTGTGACCGTTAGTAGAAAAAATGTCTATGTGAAGAGTATGGCCTGTATATGTCGGTATTGGTGTTAGACCTAGATTAGGGTGCCTCTCGTATTTATTTTCTTAAGATTCTACAATTCTTGACTATCTCTTTTATAGTATTTTCCTCGATATTGAGGGAAAATAATATTTTTCTAAGATTTGCATCCTGCTCTCCTTCTCGTTACTGTGGGCTCTGTTATGTGTTTCTATGATAATCTAATTCTGTTCCGCTTCATTTATAACGTCTGTGAAAATTTAACTTTATAATTATTGAAATTGTTTTGATACAATTTATGACTGATGATATTTCTCTAAGATATTTATTATTTTAATAGTTGTTACTTCAGGTTCTAAGATAATGTGTCTATTGTAACCAAGGAAAATGTTCTTAACATTGTAAGGACGTATCTCCTATTTCAATAAATAGTTGGTTTCTAAACGAAATAATTGGTGTTTCGATCATAGGAATTAAATTGTCAGAGGGAAGCTTACTGCTGTGAACTGTAGTCGTTAGGGAGTTAAGTATTGCAACTGATAAGAGATCTGCGACAACATTCGTACTGCCGGGTTTGTAGATAAGTTCATGATTGAATTCTTCCAGCTGAGCTTTCCATCTCTTCATTTTTGAATTTGTATTTTTGTTGCTTAAAGCAAAAATCAAAGGCTGAAGATCTGTCAATCATTTTTGAATTTTTTTGACCCATATAAGCAACATCTAAACGAATTTAATGCCCAAATGATAGCGAACATTTCTTTTTCGTTAGTGTCAAACCCTTCTTCAGTTTTCCCCAATGTTCTAGACAAAAACGTGATCGGCCCATTCTCTTGTAACAATACTGCACCAAGTGCGTAATTCGATGCATCATTTGTGAGGTCAAAAGGTTGAAGTCAGGGAAATGTAGAATGTTGTTCTTCACCCGATATTGGATAAACTTTTAATTGTTTCAAACATTCGATTTGCTCTCAGCTTAAATTAATCTTAGTATTTTTTTGAAGGTTTTTAGGAATCCGTCCTAACCTCCTCTGAAAATAGAAATCAGAGGCTTTTCTATTTGCGCATACCCTTTAATAAACCATCTTTAATGAGCTGAGGCACCAAAGTTGGCTATTGTATTAGGTTGGATCCCGTTTCCTCCTATAATGAACCCTAGAAAATTCAACTCCTTCTTCATAAATTCTCATTTATCCATCTGAACCTTGAAGTTGGCTTCCTCTAAGGTACTGAAAACGATATTTCAATTCTTCACATTTTCCTCTTTTGCTTTCCAGAAAATAAGAAAATTGTCAATATAAACAAAACCTTTACTGCCTATGTGCTCACGAAGGATATCATCCAATTCTCTCTGGAAAACTGAATTCATATTTGCCATAATTAACCGAAAAAGTGGTATTTTCTATATCGGATTCCCTTAAAGGAATCTGGTGGAAGCCAATTTTTAGATCTAGCGTTGTAAAATACCTATTTTTACCTAGGTTTGCTAAGATATCCCTAATATCAGGCATCGGTTATCTATCGGGTATTGTTATTCCATTTAACATCCTATAGTTCGAAATTTTCTGTGTCCAGAGGCATCTAATTTTTTTTAAACTATCCAAACGAGCGAATTGTAAGGTGACCTTGATGGCCTAATAATGGCGAATCATAATGACTATAGTAGTAAACGGTAACTTTTTGTTTGGTCAGAAAAAAGTGCTGAATAAGAATTTACGATAAATTGAATGTCATGAGATTCTTCGCATGTTAGATATTGTAAGCGTAATTGTAGGTGATTAAACTCTTCGAATTGTAATTGTTTGAGTGGGAACCAGAATTTATTTAATAGTTCTGTTGAGTGTAAATGACTGCCTTTAAGTGTTTCAACGTGTCGTGTCCTATTATACCATCGAAAGTATCTAAATTACGAAGAATGTAAAATGTTTGCTTTTGTGGAATAGACCACAGTTAAATAAATCGAAATAAATTGTTAATGGGCTTGCGTATGTGTATACTTTTATTTGAACCGATGTCAATAAGGAATTTGATTTGTTTACCATTACGCGTTTGGTATTTGAAATTAATAAAGAAGAAGCAGTTAATCTTAAAAAATTAATATTATGCATTTGTTCTACCACTTCAGAGATTTGTTCATCATGCTGATCTCCGATTTCTCCACACTCAATTTCTTGTTCGTTTAATGCAGTTTGAATGTTATCGATGGAATCGTCATGTATCGTTACCTCAGTATTGAATAATCTCTAATATTTATGTACCTGTGGTGATGGTTGGAACATGTTATTCGGAATGGGAATTCTATCGATACGCTGATTGTTATTTTGATATGTTCTTCCTACCTGATTGTTATGGTTGTGTTCATATTGTGTCTTCAGATCTAATTGATTTTGAGTTTGTCTAAAGTTTTGCGTGTATTGTGGCTTATTTCGATAATCGGTTTGTCGTAACTGAAGTAGTCTATCAACTTCCATTGATGTTGATGGTTTTGGTGGCAATAGGGATTCGAAGTTTCGCATGGGTTGTTGGTAACCGCAAGCATGATTGTCTTTACCTATTGTCATATTTTTGTTTGATTAGTACTGGAGGTGAGTGCCAGTTCAGAGTAGAGTTATTGCATCCTATTATTTGCAAAAGTCGATCTATAATTAATGCTTTCTAATTTTAAACATATTTGTAGGGCTTGAAGTAAGCTCTCAGGTTCCGTTACACTAATCAAACATGGTAAATCACCGTTAAGCCCTCTAATGAAGGCATCTATTGCCTTGTCTCGGTATGCGTTAGTCATTACTCTTAAGGTAGAGTACTCTCGAGTACTTGTAGCGTTTATCTGAGTTTTGCAAAATTAAACACTTTTTGATCATTTCCCAGTATAATGGCATTCTGTACGATTCTAACGCAGTGTCTACCTCCCCTACAATTTTGTGTCGTATGATATGCTATATTGCAAAATACTTTGGTGTGCCTATCAATTGTGCATATAAAGCTAATATCCTATCCACAGCCCTCTTCTAAGAACTGAAGTCACCAGGTCGGAGAACCCTCTCCCGTTCTCGCTCCGGTCCTATACTTACTTTTTACCTCGGACATGCCAATAATTAATGATGATCAAGCAATCGTTGCTATAATACTTATGTCAATGATACGGCTATAATCATCAACTCCGAGTCACCAATTGAAGCGGCGGAGAAAGTAAACCATTACTTAGTAAGATTCCATGCCTGGGCCAAGCGCTGGAATATAATGGTCAACTTTGCCAAGTCCAGTAATTGCACTTTCATCTTAAGGTGTATATCCGGCTATTAATTAAAACGCAAGCATCATTCCACAGATGGAGCAAATTCGATATCTAGGTCTGATCCTGCATAAACGGCTCACATGGCGTGATCATATTAAAATTGTCACTGCGCGATGTTACCAAAAGCTGAAAAAGTTAGACTGGCTTCTCCGGCCCTCTAACAAACTTTCATCAAGCAATAAAAGGCCCATCTATCTTTAAATTGTGGTACCAATATGGCGGTATGCAATTCAAATCTGGAGCACCACGGCACTTCCAACATCTCCATACTGCAAGCATTTCAGAACAAGGCTCTCATAAAAATCTCGAATGCACCGTGGTTCGTAAGAAACACCACGCTACGCAATGATCTAAAAATAACAACGGTGTTAAAGGCAATGCAGCTGTATAGCAGCCGCCACTTAGCAAAACTCCAAACTCACCCTAATCTATTGGCTTCTGCCTTGTTCCAAAACCCAACAATAAGGAGGAGGTTAAAAAGGCTCCACCCTCAAGATCTTCCACTAAGAAGAATCTAATAATGACTCTAATAAAGTACCAAATAACTATTTTTAAAAAGTTTTCAACCCGCCGCCGCAGAGTGTGACTTTTATCATTTTTAGGATGCCAAAGTTAAAAACAGCCAAACAAATGAAGGTATGACAATGAAATTTGGCAACAGTAGTGCAGAGATTAACATTGTATTGAACAGAATAAATGGGCGTATTCCGCCCACTTTTTCACCTCCCACCCATACAACGTGTAATTTTAAAATTTTTCCTGAGATGTTCAAATTAGCGTACATTCATGGAAACAAATTTTAAATATATATTAGAAAAGAAAAGGTGATAAAAAAATAAATAAAAACGGAATAAATATCTTCGTCATATTCATATTCCGGTTCGGACAGTAAGCCAATAACTTCATTAGTTAATGTTCTCCGCTTTGTTTTAGTCGCTTTCCGTAAACTGTATATAAAGGGGTCAGACGATATAAGCAATCTGTGCAACAAATCGAAATTACTACGAAATTACTTTCCATGAAATAAAATTTTATGCACACTCACTGGCATAATGTACTATGCATAAAATCTGATAAATACAGTTCTCTTGTCTCTGTGGCATAGTGGTCGAAGGCTACAGAATTAATTTCAAATCAAAACAAAGCTTCGTGACATATGGTTTTAATTTGAGGTTATGCACATCTCTTCCAATTAAACTCAAAATTTGATTAAGCACTTCATCATTCTTTTCTTCTTTCTTGCTTTCTAGCCAAACATCGAATAATGCATTTCAAGAAACTGATATATTTTATTAGTGAATTTGTAAAGAAATATAAATTCAGATCTTAAATCCGGGATAAGGATCAAGTATATATAGTATGTACGTGCATACATATACTATATTTATGATTAAGTTTTTTTAAATTGAAATTATGAAGTGATTTGTCGATAGAATGACGTCTTTTCGCTATGACCTTTCATCCACAATTAATTTGTATTCACAACTTCATGTGACCACGAAGCCACCGCCTCCTGGCAGAACTTTCATCCGCTATGTTATAAACATCAATCGTCGATGCTTACGGCGAATGCTCACTATGTAGCGGGATAGCGGGTGGCTAAAGTGCGAGGTGCTTTTTTTCAATACGCGCCTGAACAATTAGAGATAAAACAAACTCGCGCAATTAGTCGCAAAAACTGATTGCAGATTCTGAAACTAGACATCTTTCCTATTAATTTGGTTATAAACATTTAATAGAATTCTATAGAAAAAAAAAACAATGTGAGTCGGATCACCTAAAATATACTAAAAACACACATTTTTAGAAGCATTGTTCTTTAATTTAATTTTATGTTTAACAATTTTTTTTTTGTAGTATACTTTTAAGCTGTTAATTGTAGTACACTTTTAGACTATTAAATATGCACATAATTGAATATTTTAAGCAAAAAATCTTGTACGATGGAACCCTCCGTGTGCGAGTCCGATTCACACTTGGCTGATTTTTATTTTTTTTTTTATAATATAAATATTATATTTTTTTCTCAAATACAAATACAAGTTTTATAATCTGGGGTGTGATAGAAAACATCGACGTTTTTGATGTGGGGCGTTTTCAATTTCGTCCAAAAAACGTAGGTGTGATAGAAATCGCGACGATTTCATTTTTCGAAGAATGATGTTCGAACGAACTGCTGATTCAATACTGGTTTTTTTAGGGCCATCTAAAACGTATCGAATTTGTGGCTACACTTATCGTTTATTTTTCTTTGGATCCTCTTACTAGTATTTACACTCAGCCACTGATGGCAAGCAAATATTTTGACACTGCTTACTCTCTTTCACATTACTCACTCTACAAAAACCAATCAAAAACAAAAACACTTCATTTCTCAACAAACAAAAATCGTCTTTAGTCCCCTGCGTTAACACATTGCAAACATGCCAACTTTTACCAATGAGATTATTAAAACTTCTCATTACACTAATCATTTTGTACGCATTTTTTAAACAAAATTAAAACATCACAGCTTCATTACCAAAAAATATAGTTTATTTTGACATATAAATTAATTGAATTAAAGACAAATTGGAATCTTCGAAAAAGTTAAAATTTATTATATATGCAAGCAGGTTGGCATATTCAGCATTGGATGGTTTTGCTTATTTCGTCTATCTTACTTCAATGGAAAAGTGATTTGAGTAAAATGCAAATTTATGCCTTAAAACCACTAAAATGTTGAATTCTTTAAATGCAATTTGGCGAGAAAAACAAGAATCTATAGTTCTTGGTACTTTTTTTCCTTTAATAATTTAATATAAGAGAGGATTTAACCAAATCGCCTGTAAAAAATTAGGCGTTTTGAAAAATGTCAAAAGCGGTGTCATCACACCATGGAATTGGGGCGGAATTGAGACGAAAGCGGTTTTCATCATACACTGGAATAATATTAATTTGTGGATTTTTTGTCTCGGCAAACTCTTGGTTACACCCTCCACGTGGTTGGCGACCGGGCAATGGACAACATACATTCTTAACCTATCCGTAACGCAATATAACAACAAAATAAATAATGAATAATAATAATAATAATGAATAAAAAAATGTGATTTATATCTGAGACTGATGTAACGCTAACGGAGAAAGCGAAGCGTTACTACCAGTCATGCCAAAAGGGCCTGGCGGGTAGGCATAAAACGCTAGGGGTAGGATCCCTGAACCAAAAAACCATAATGTAGTTCAAGAAAAAAGAAAGTTGGGTTAGGATATCAGCCCAAACGTCGGTGGGAGTAGAAGCCGTAATCAACACAAACCATGTCGCCAGCTGTTTTACTTTTACAGAGAATGTGGCTAGACCAGCTGCAGACCTCAAAAAAACCATAATGCGATGCGCGGATGCTGTCAATGGAGACTCGGATCCAGAAAGCGTGACAAGCAGCAAAACTCGGAAGGAAAATGAGCTTTTGTTCTCTCCGATGGAATCTGTTGGTACTAGTTCTGCTGCGGTGAAGATCTGCGGTCGTCTTGAAGGCAAGACCAACCTGTCGAAGAAGGAGAGGGAGAGGTTGGCTTGGGTCAGAGATACCGTGGAGAGAGTCTGGGTGCACTTTGCCATGAGAGCGGGATGTTCAGTTTCGGACCCTAAGTTTGCGAACCGGGTCGAAGAAAACATCGTAAATAAAAGGCAACGCTCCACGGGGAGTGATGGTTCTTCGGGAAAAAGAAGGACACACAAAGAGGAGGTTCCCAACTCGGAAAAACCATCAACATCAAGAGCGGCGGTGACCCTGCCGCACCTGAGGTTGCTAAGCGACATCTGATCGTAGCACTTATTGATCGTATCAATTCACTAGGTCAAATAACCCAGGAACGGTGGAAGGCAGTCGAGATGAAAATGAAAATGCTAGTAAAACATTAACCAAATGAGCCAATGCCATCATATGACGGGGTAGGCTGAATCAAGGGCGTAAAAATCCTTAAATGCAACGACGATCCTACACTAGTATAGGTTAAGGGAGCAGTTGAAACGCTCCAAGGCCTATACAGCTTTGCTGGAGGTACTTGATCGCTTTGATATTCCGTATTTGCTGAAAGCGAAGGTTGTAATACCTAGAGTGGTGAAGCCGGAGGATGCACTGCGTCTTCTCCAAAGGCAAAATCCTGATGTGCCGACCAGTGATTGGAAGGTGTTGCATGTGGCCAAGCAGGCAGATGTCAGCGGTGGCCGGAGGTACATCCAAATTAATGAAGGAGCCGAGGATATCATATACGCAAGGTTTGTGAAGATGGCGTGGGGCGTTGGATGTGTATACCGACGTCTCAAAAAACGCAATCCCAAAGACGACAATCAAAGAACACTAAGGATGGGAGCGTTCGAAGAGGAACTGGGAATCGAATCCATCCTAGAGATCTCCCTAAATATAAGAGCCGGTGAGGGTTTGGGTGAGCTGGACGTAAGATCCAACCCCTGCTATATGCCGCATGACACAGACACATCACCGGCACAACTTCAAAGGTTGGTGGACACAGCCAGCAATAGGAAGCAGCCCGCTGTCATAGGAGCAGACGCAAATGCTCACCATTAGAAGCGTTTAACAAAACTCTTATAAAAGCATAGCATATATCCTGTCGGCCCGTTCGCACAAAGCGCAGACCCAAACTACCTTGATGGAACAAGGAGTTTGGCTCCCAAAGGCGCTATCTGCGAGATATCTTCAAGCTGGCTAGGTCAACAGACAGTGAATAATGCTGAAAGGAATAAGGATGTGCTGAAGCTATACAAACAAGAAATTTTTAGAGAAACAGTCACAACTACTCCAAAGTCTACAGGCCTATTAGTTTTAATTTATTCCTTCCCAAAACGTTCGAAAAAATATTGGCAAGGGATATTGAGGGTTCGATAGACACAGCGATACTGTCAAATACTCAACCTGCGTATACGAAAGGCAGATCCACAGAAACTGCACTACATGCCCTAATTTCTAACATAGAAAAGGCACAGGAATATAAGGAATATGTCCTTGGGGTAAAGCTCCGAAATAAGTTGCATTTACAGATGACATTGCAATAATTATAAGGGGGAAACACCTATCAACCATAACTTCAGTTATGACGAAAACTCTTAGAAGTGTTTACAACTGGGCAACCGAGGATGGGCTAGGTGTAAATGCAGAGAAAACGGATATGGTACTTTTTACAAGAAAGATGCCTGTAACGACGCCGCCAAGCTTAAATGGTAGCATGCTAGCGCTGAAGACTTACACCAAATATTAGGTTGGTACAAAAATAATGGCCGTTTCCATTTTGTTTATTTTTATGCATGAATTTCTGAACAAATTTTTTAATGAATGTGATCATGCAATATGTCGTTTTAAAGCGCGTTTTTCGCTCTATCTTTTAAACTAATTATCTTTTTATTATCGTCATACGTTTCTGATTTCCGACCAATTTTTGTGATGCTATCAAAACAAGAAATTCGAATCCACAATGCTGCGGAGACGACACGAAATATCAATAAAGCATGTGGCGAGGATATTGCTTCCGAATGTACCACACGTAGATGGTTTGAAAAATTTCGCGCAGGTGATACCAGCCTTGAAGATAAAGAGGGTCGCGGCCGCCCATCTGACAATTGAAAGACTTAATCGAAGCCGATCCTCGTAAAACCACACGAGAAGTCGCACAAGAACTCAACGTCGATCACTCAACAGTCGTACGCCATCTGAAGCAAATAGGGAAGTCAAAAAAATCGATAAATGGGTGCCGCATGAATTGAACGAAAATCAAAAAATTCGTCGCTTTGAGGTGTCATCGTCTCTTCTTCAGCGCAACACAAATGACCCGTTTCTCGACCGAATCGTAACGTGCGATGAAAAATGGATCCTCTACGACAACCGGCGACGTTCCGCGCAGTGGTTGGACAGCGACGAGGCTCCACAACACTTCCCGAAGCCAAAACTGCACTAAAAGAAGATTATGGTTACTGTTTGGTGGTCAGCAGCCGGTCTCATCCATCACAACTTTCTGAATCCAGGCGAAACGATCACGGCAGAGAAGTACTGCCAACAAATCGACGAAATGCACCAGAAGCTTCGACGTATGTGCCCGAGATTGGTCAATATGAAGGGACCAATCCTGCTCCATGACAACGCTCGACCGCACGTCGCACAAATGACCTTGCAGAAGTTGAACGAATTGGGTTACGAGACTCTACCTCATCCGCCATATTCACCGGACCTCTTGCCCACTGACTACCATTTTTTCAAACACCTCGACAACTTCGTGCGCGAGAAATGCTTAAAAAATCAAGACGACGCCAAAAACGCCCTCAACGCTTTCATCGCCTCCAGAACTCCGGATTTTTATGCTACCGGCATAAATAAACTTGTTTCTCGTTGGCAAAAATATATTGATTGTAATGGTTTTTATTTCGATTAATAAAGTTTATTCTGAGCTGAGTGACGTTCATTTAAAGTAGCTGTTTGAAAACGGCCATTATTTTTGCACCAACCTAATATTACGGAGTAGTTCTGGATAACAAGCTGCTGTGGAAATTAAATGTAGAAGAGAGGGTGGGACCACTGGGGGTCTTTTGCCCTCTCTTATGCACTGGTGTTGCACAGCTATTCTTAGACCGATATTGCTCTACAACTCCAACGGCTGCGCTTGAAGCTATTCAGCAAAATCCACAGTAAGGCTATATGCAATTCTCTTATAGACCCTATGGACATATCTCTATTCGAAAGTCATCAGTCGATTTAGACTATATGGTTCCGAAAATAGACTGGACAGAAAATAAAAGCCATTATAGAAAAGGGTGGTTGGCTAATGGATATAGGCCTATAATGAATTAACCTTCAGAGTGTGGAAGGAGCATCCACGGCACAAAAATAAAATTGATGGAAGAACCCACTCAGGATCCCGCAGAAGTAACATACTCCTCGAGGAACCACATTTACAGTTTGAAAGTGCAGGCTGTGTGTGACGAAAGGAAAATTATAATTCAATTGGTACTTGAATACCAAGGCAGTCGTATATTCAAGAACTGTGCCTTAGAAATGAAGTCACCTCAATTTAGTGGTTCTGAATGTTCAGCAGCAGATAGCGCTTACAAACTAACTGCTAGAGTGATTACACCTTTCAGATCCAATTCTCGTGAAGTCACTTCAAACAGATCCAAGGAATTTAATATGCGATTCAGCATCTACCGTGTGCGCATCGAATAATGTTTTGGGCTGCTTAAGGAACGCTTCTATTGCTTGAAAGAGCTAGAAATGAAAATAAAAAGAACGCAACTCTTGTGGAAGCATGCGTTTGGATATATGTATGTTGTATTTTGCATAACATAATAATTACACCTGACAATAATGATGTTTTCGATGTAACAAGTGTCATTAGTGCTGCAAATAATGACAATAATGATGGTGACCCTATGCCCGCATCCGAAGGCGAAACAAAACGACGTTCCCAAATGTTTGATAAATAAATTCATTTTTATTTTTTCAGGTAGTACCCACTTATTAATATGAATTCAAGTTTAAAGGCAACGTAGCATTTATTTCAATACAAGAACACAGGAAATTTATTTAATTTTTTTTCATTATTATACGCATTGAAGTTTGTAACACACAGAAGGAGATATCGGAGGCCCCATAAAGTATATATATTCTTGATCAGTGCGCCGAGACGAATTGATCCAGCCATGTCTGTCTGTCCACCCGTCTGTATGTATGCAAAATAGTCTCTCAGTTTTTGAGCTAGAGAGCTGAAATTTTGCTTTCTTTTTACCAAACGCAGTACATTTGTCGGAATCAGCCGAATCGGACCACTAGGAAGGGTACCCCCTATACAAACCGGGATCCAAATGAAAGTTCTTATTAGAAAAACTTTTTTTTTTGTACTATCGACTTGAAATTAAGACACTATAATTGTCTGACCCTTATAAATCAAGACCCTTGGACCACAAGCTGGGGCGTGAAGAGTATTACAACTTCGGCATAGCCAAAGTTAGTCGTTTTTTATATTTATTAAAATGGATTTGGCAAATTACACCTTGCGACAAAAAATTTTTAAAAGATGAAAACAACTATTTTTTATTAAATTGGACCTACTGAATACGATTTTCTTCTAACACGTACCATTTAAAAGTTATAATAAATTAAATCAATAAAGAGACCAAGAAAATTTAACACTTCTTTTTTATAATTTGAATTTTATAATAAAAAATTTAATAATATTTACACACATCTATGTTATTAATTTAAATACGTCAGGTTTACTTGTTAAATTGAAAAAATGAGCCACAAAACAGTCTGGAGATTAAAAATGTCTTGCTCACCTAAAGTAACACATAGTACCGCTCTACAAAACTTCTCGTCTTTTATACATGTTACATAACTTTTTATTAGCATGAACTTACATTGGAACTTCAGTTGTCCCACAAGCATCAGTAAGATCAGTTGAAAAACATTAGCCTTTCTATCACTAAGCACTATCATCACTAAACTTCCATTACCATCACCAAAAAATTCTCTTGCTCACCTACAGTAACACTCAAAATCATGGAAGAAAGTGACCGCCGTCGGTGTTTAAACCACCCAGATAAGTTTTGTTATGTTTGTGGGAAATATATTATTAAATCTCAAGAAAGAATTCTAACTGACAAGATTAAAAATGCCTATTTACGTCATTTTTCTCATTCAGTGGTGCAAGATAAGGAATGAACCCCGATTTTTTTTTTGCATTTCATGCTTTGTCAAGTTAAAAGAATGGCTTGGTTGGTTGGTTGGTTACTGTGACTGACTTGTAATATCCATTAATAAACCACAATTAGCACTCAAGTTCCGTTTTGGAACCACTTCCTCGCGAACACAATCAGTATAGCTAAAGCTTTAAGAAGGTCACCCGGACATTTGACCAAACAGTCCAAGAGGTTATCGGAAATATATTTGCCCAGGAACTTGTTCCTTGCTCTCGCCAGTGCTGGGCATTGACATAGAAAGTGGATAAAAAAATGGGAAACCCGTTTCTATGTGTTTTTCTGTGCCAATGATTTGGCGGGAACAAGTAAATCATTACAATGATTGTTATTTTTGTTTAACTTGTACCAGGCTAAAGAGAACTGACTTTGTTTGTGGTGAAACGAACGTTATAAATGAAACTCTTATTCCACAGAAAAATGTAATTCTTCCACCCTTACACATAGAACTTGGTTCAACGAAAAACTTTGTCAAGGCCATGGAAAAAAATGGCAAAGGATTTTTGTATTTGAAAACTGTTTCTTCCAAATTAAGTGATGCTAAATAAAAAGAAGGCATTTTTGTTGGCCCATATATCATATAAGAAAACTTCTAAAGAATGAGGAATTCGATGAAAAGCTGGGTTGTCTCTAAAGAAGGTAATCCAAGGATTTTTAGTCAATCATAAAGATAAAAATGCCGAGTTTTTAGTAAAGAACTTGTTACAAAAATATCATACGATGGGGTGCAGGATGTCTTTAAAAATAAATTTCTTGCACTCTCATTTCGATTTTTCCCCCCCTTAGGATGGTGAGTGAAGAACAAGGTGAACCCTTTCACCAGGATATGAAACAGAAAGAAGAGCGTTACCAAGGATGATGGACTGCCAAAATGTTAGCAGATTACTGTTGGTCTATAATGCAAGAGGATCATACTATTCACAAAAGAAAATTTAATATTTCGTGTAATCATCATTACTGCGCGAGTTACCGCTTCGCTCCACCGCCAACCTTCACCACTACCATGCACCGCTGCCGCGTTTCAGGCTCGACAGAGAGAAAAGACTTTTTTTGATAATATTTATTACGAATGGTATTTGTATAAAAAGAAGAGTAGTAATAAAACAGAAAGTAACAGCAATGGTCGTGTTTGTGATTTGTTTGGGTACTTGTAGGCATATGTGTACGGTAAGGTATTTTCTTTGTGGATTGAGTGCTCCGGGTTTTGAAGGTTCTGCATTTAAATATAACTCGCGCACTTTCTGATCACTATGACATCGAGTCATTTCTGCTTTGTAACACGTCATACCGAGTCATAATGGGTTATTTTGCATTACACACTCATTGCCTCAAATGTATGCAGTGTCGTTTGTTGTGGTATGACTCGGTAAAACACTTTCTTGAAAATACACTGTCGGTTAGTGTCTTATAATACGAATCAGCAATACACTGCCTTTATTTACAAATCCAACTAGTCCATTGATACATAACAGCACACGAGTTGATTTTATAGTGTGCTAGTGTAGTGCAGACAGTGCGACTCTCTATCACAAGTTTCGTTTGAGCAAGAGAGGATCATCCTGAACAGCTGTTTTTTGTTTTGGTTATGCATACAAATTAAAATGAACATTTTGTAAAATATCTAGAAAAGTAACCTTGCCCGCCAGAATACGTTACTACTGCAAAAAAGGTCATGTTGCCTTGTAGTCCGATCATATTTAGGCAGACATGCCAAATTTCAGTGCAATGCTGCCCTTAGTTTTGGTTTCAAAGCTGATTGTTGTTGACGTGTTTCCCATCATGTTGAGATTTCGTTCTTTCATAAAATATTATTTTTTGAGGGGCCAAACCGCGAAGGAAACAAAAGAAAAGTTGGATAAATATTATGGGGCTAATACTCCGTCAGATTATACCGTCAAATATTGGTTTCGGTTACAGAGGACAATGTCAAAAAAATACATGAAATGGTATTGGCTGACCGGAAAGTGAAGGTGCGTGAGCTAGCAGATGCCACAAAGACTAGTACTGAGCGCACACGCCATATTTTGGGCGAGATTCTGCATATGAAAAAGTTATCTTGCCGCTGGGTGCCGCGCAAGCTCACTCCGGATCAAAAACACGAATGCGAGAGCACTTCGAAAGAGTGTTTGGACTTGCTGATGCGGAATCGGGCGGACTTTTGGCGTCGATTGGTAACTGTTGATGAAACCTGGATCCACTATTACACACCAGACAACAGAATGAGTGCCCGGCAATGGACTGAAGCCGGCACGAGTGCTCCGAAGCGGCCGAGGGAGGCTCGATGGGTCGGAAAGGTTATGGCGTCGTTTTTCTGGGATTGTTATGGCATACTCTTCGTGGACTAATTCGAAAAAGAAAAAACACCAACATCGACTGTACATTATTAGAGCGATTGAAGGACGAAACAGCTGCAAAACGGTCTCACATGAAGCGAACAAAAATTTTGTTTTTGCAAGACAATACGCTGGCACACAAGAGCATCGCAACCACGGCTACAATCAATGATTTAGGGCTCCAATTGCTTCCGCATCCACCGTATTCGCCCGATTTGGCTCCCTCGGACTATTATCTCTTCCCAAACCTCAAAAGATGGCTCATCAAAAACAAATTCAGCTCACGCGAGGTAATCATCGACGCCGCGGAGGAGTATTTTGCAAACCTTCCGGAAAATTTCTTTTCGGCCGGGATCAAGAAATTGGAAAATAGCTGGAATAAGTGTATCGAGCAAAAAGGGGACTAACATTAAATAAAATAAAAAAACATTTTTAAAAAAATAAATTTTTCATTTCCAAGGAGGTTACTTTTCACCCCACCTAGTACTTGATTAAGAACAATTCGCAGTATATGCAAACAGTTCTTGCAGCTTCTTTTTTCATTCCTGCTACCTATTTTATTAAAATTTAAACAAAAAATTTACAATTCGAAATTTACTTAAAATTGTTTTGTGCCACCATCAGCTGTTTAATAATGTTGCGCAACTAAAAGAGAGGAAGACAGAAAGAATGATCAAAACGGAGAACATGTCAAATAATAATGATTCTATTAGCCAGATATATACTTACAAGACATGTGTTTGTTTTTCAAAAAAAAGTTCAGTCGTTGAAATTTGTGATTTTCTATTGAATGTCATAGCCTTTTCTGGAACATCCATGGCTACTTTAATATCTATAATATCTATAATGACACATTGCTTACGAACACGCACCTCGTCTGTTTATGTGAAACGTGGGCTGAACTAGAACCTGTATACACTGCGCCTCCCTGGAAACTTTTTAATCACGCGTCTTCCAACGTAACGAGAGATAAACCAAAAGGCAGGGCCAATGGTGGTTTTCTTATTCTATCTCATAAGTTACTAAATATTACCTTAGAAGTTACTTCTCCTCGTTGGATTTTCTCCACAATTATCATAAGTGATTGTAAAATGTTAATCGGGTCGGTTATTTTAAGCCTAATATAATCACAATGTTAGATTTCTTGGAAAATATTTTTGATTTCTTATCTGCCAAGCATGGCTCCATTCCAATTTTAATTGGGAATTATATCCGGCAATTATTTGTAGCCTAAATCAAAAAGGGACTCGCTTCCGATTTCGTAATTTACCCAAAAGCAGTAAAAAGAAAAGTGCCGAAATGAAACGCTCTTAAATCTCCGGAGTACTTCATTCTTTTAAAACAGTTAAGACTTATCATAGAGCTTTCACAAATAAAAAACTTTGCAATAGAGTTGGGTCTTCAAAACCTCATTGGTGTTAAACAACCGGTACCTTTTAAAAACCCATGACTATGAACTATTAAACTATTATTATTAAAAAAAATGTAAACTATGCTCTAAAGCAGTGCAAATTATCAAACTTCAATCCTACTGATAATGCTTCATTTCACCTCGCAAAGCAACGTTATAAAAGCCTAATACACCACAAATAAGAAAAATACTTTGCAAATATCACAACTAATTTTCAAATGTGAATAATTCATTTGACTTTTGCAGTGCAATCCGGTCTTGCAAAATAAACCATTCTACTTCCAACACAATATCTCTTTCGGAATGGGAAAAATTCAATTCAAATATCTACCCACGTCGTTCAGTTGTAGCTATTTCAGTCTGTGGTACGTTTGATTGCTCCCTAGATTCTGAAATTATAATTCAGGAAATTGAAGTAGCTTTGACCTCTACGAATAATAATCAGGCCCCAGGTACCGAATTGATATGCAACGAATTTCATAAAGCTTGTTTAACAATGTCCTTATACGTGGTAACCCCTGATTCGTGGGCTTGTCCGGCTCTTACTTTCTTCCACAAAAATGGTGATAAAAATAACTCCATAAATTATAGAGAGATCGCAATTTTTAATTCCGTTGCCAAAATGTTCACCTTAATATTATCTCAGAGACTTACTGCCTGGGCAAATACTTACAAGGCATTACCCGCAACGCAAAATGGTTTTCGAAACAAAAGAAGCTGTATCAATAATATTTTTATGTTGCAATCTGCCATTCATCTCCACCTTAGACATTAAAAAGCTTCTGCTTTCGCTCTCTTCATCGACTTCCTTAGAGCATTTAATTCTGTTAAGCATAATCTATTATGACAAAAATACGCAATAAGCATCAGCGCGAGATTTATCAATACATTAAAATCATTTATAAGAACGCGCACAGAAAACCTTAGTCCCCTTCTTTTCATCTTGTTTATCTCAGATTTTGAGGAAACACTTCAAAATGAAAATATTGAAGGTTTAAATATCGACGGAGTAAATGACTTGCTTTTATTGCTTTTTGCGGATCATGCCATTGCGTTAGCACGCACCCCAACAATATTACGCAAACTCCTAATTGTTTTAGAAAAGTATTGCGAAAGAAATCAATTACAGATTAACACAAAAAAAACCCAAATTATTCACTTTAGGAAAGGTGGGAAGGCCTCCTCAAATAGCTTTTTCTTTAAGAATCAAAAGCTATAGATTGTTAAAAACTACACCTATTTAGGTGTAACCTTTTCTAGTTCTGCACTAGGGAAATGTGAGTCGGAAACGGCGATCCAAAAAGGCAAGGTTGCGTTAGGTGCGGCTTTAACGATATTAAGTAGATGCAAAGCCGATTCTTAGGAGGCAAAAGTTAAAATTTTCCAAAATGTAGTTTCCTCAACTCTTTTAAATGCTTTTCATGTTTGTGTTGAAAATCATTGTTAATTGTTTTTTGTGGTGTCAAGGAAAGCTTTTACGCAAACAATTTAACATCATTTGCTGAGGAGGTGTTAATTTGTTTGTGAGAAAATATGTTAATTTGTGTGCACTGTTATCGCTCTGTAAAATGGGTAATCTTTCGATTTGTTGATTTCTTGCGGAAATTTTAGAATATAATGATGATAATATAGGGGGAAAATCAAAATCAGAAAAAAAAAATAAAATTAGTCAGAATTACTCGGAGAACCCCTAAAAAACACCTGTTTTCATTATCGTTTTTTTTTTTTTTTTTTTTTTTTTTAATATTTAATATTTCCAATTTATTTTCATTTTCTTTAAGTTGGCAAACCTGGATAAACTTATGTTTACAAACTGGTAACGTACCCTTTACAGATTATTACAAAAACAGCTTTTTTTAACAGCGCAGCTTTCAACTTGTGCGAGAATCGCAAAAATTATAAAAGCTTTCTTTATATGAGGTGTCAACGCAAAAACAACGGGAATAGGTCGGTAAAGCAGATAATTGAATGAATAGTAATAATCATATAGCCTTTTCACACTGCACTGAATCACGATGATGTATCTTGTCGTTCAGATTGTCAATTTTGAATCAAGAACAGCTTTTTTGGAAAATTGTGCACAAATTGAAATTGAAATTTTATGGAAAAGCAGTGTATGCAAATAATTATTGCAGTTTCCTTTTTCATTACTGCTACTTATTTCATTAAATTAAAAAAAAAATACAATTTAAAATTTACTTCAAACAACAAAAACAAAAAATGAGAAAAACAATCGAAAATTACATAAATAAAAATCTGAAATTGCCCAACACTAACGTGACTGACCATCCGCAATGCTGCATCACATTCTACAACAACAACCCCTGAATGACGTCACTTTTCCTAGTTATTGTTGTTGATTTTGATACAGATCAGCGCTGCATCACCATTGATTTGAATCATGCCCCAGTGTGAAAAGGCTGTTAAATTCAAAATTGTTGGAGTAAAAATAAATACTATAAAATAAAAACTGGAAAACAAAATAAAAAAGTCAATCCAACCAATTGCTGGTATTTGCACAATTCCTGGGAAAATCTCTTCATTGACGTTTCAGATGGATTGAAGTTCCGCAAGTGGCGCAGCAATAACCAATAGATATAATTTCAACATGAAATAAATATAATAAAATAACCTGTGATTAACTGTATTTTGGATACTACGTAAAGTCAACATGAAGGCCTGTTAATAAAACTTGAAATTTTTCAATACAAAATTTGAGAGTGAATTTACAGAATGAGAGCAGACATGCGCAGTTTACTTTAAACAACCCCAAACACACTTATAGATAGAACAACCACCTTTTTTAACATAATTATCTTAGGGAGGAATATGATAACTGAGTAAAGTACAAATGTAAAAACTTCAAAAGTAGTAGCTAACAAAAAAGAGAACTTCCTCGAACAATCGTTAGTCACAGTAACTATTCTTAAGACTTTGGGGCATGTGGTCAGAATCAACCGTCTTCCCACATAGTAAATTATTTTAATTTGAATGTATATTTAATCTGAATTAAGTAACAACGAAGCATAATTCAAATACATCTCAAGTTATTTGAATGCAAAACAATATAATCGAAAATATATAAGGAAAGTGGGGAAATATAATTATGTAAAAAACTATTTCAATCCTACTGCAATACGATATTAAAGGAAATAGCACCAGCACGTATCTAGCGAGAACAAACAATGCATAAAAGGTAGATATTGTAATTAAATTCAAAGAACTATATGTGTATGTATTTAATTTTTTTTTTATATTCCATGGAGATATAATTTTCTCTTTCAAGCAGACCTATTAGAAAGTCCGATTTACCGATTATAATGCTAAAACAACATCATGAATATACTTTCTCTATATAATTAAGGCAGGACCACGAATGGACGCATTACCTCACCAGAGTGATCTAGCTTAACCCCGCTTGTATTTATTTACTGGTTTCTTTGGACTTACTTAATAATTGCAACAGTTTGCTATGTTAGCAGCATTCCATGATTCTTCGACCATCAGCATTGACCTAATCACATTATTCAGTGATTATTACACCGTGGTGCATGTATGCATTCCACAAGAACATGGCGAGAACCTGTCTGGTTTGTGCAATTTACTCAGAAAGGGACGTCTCCACTGTAAGTTAACATATTTAATTTCCGAGTCAGCCACTTGATAACGTTTAGTATCAGAAAAACAATTCATCGCCCCTTCATCGAACTTTGTCCATATACATATATGTTTACTTGTAAATAACCGAACTAAGCGGCAATACTTATATGCCAATGCAATATGAAGTATGTGTGTCTTTGCTTGAACCTCGGATGTTCTCCATGGTTTTGAAATATTTTGCTTTTAATTAAACGGACACAGGCATACCAGAAATTTGTTGTTGTTGTTACATGTAGTACTTAGTTTGTCGTTTTCAGCCTAGACCGCGCCCATAGACCTATATATTAAATTGAACGATCGGCGGATTTTTTATCCGTCTATTGTCTGCATTAGGTATTTACCGCCTATTTGCCATGAAATGGAACTTCAAGAACCCATTACTGATGCTTATCTTATACTATGAAAATTTATCACGTGTGCGAATATTTCAGTAATTAAAGCATCACAAATGAATACATATGTACAATATTTTGTGAATATTGGTAACCTGATCCGATTTCTGACTATATAAAAAAAGTCTTAAAAAAACCCACAGAAGAAGACTTTCAACACTATTTCAAATAATAAAAAAATCGTATGGAGCGTTGTGGGAAATGCTGATTGCTAACTAAACATGGAAACACTTAAGACAATATTCTACACAGTTTATTTAACTAAGTATTTGTAACCGTGTCCGCTTTTTCCAGCAAAAGTGTTTCGAAAGTAATAAAGAAAAACTGAAATTGAATACTTAGACTTACCGACCTATTCTCAAAGCAATGTAAAAAAAATTGTTTGTATGTTAACGCCTAACATACATACAACTGGCAGTTAATGGTTTTTTGCGGTGACAAGAAAAGCTCTTATGCAAACAATTTATCATAATTTGCTAAGCAGGTGTTAATTAGTTTGTAAAAAAAAAATTTGTTAATTTGTGTGCACTGTAAAATGGGTAACCTTTCGATTTGTTGATTTCTCGCGGAAATTTTTGAATATAATGAAAACTATACAAAAAGGAAATGTGTTAACATCATTGCGTGATAATAGTGACCCATTTTCAATGTCAGACAATAGTTTTGGAAAATATTATAGATTTTCAAAAATATTGTGCCATCAATTCAATACATTCGCAAATACATATATGATAAAATCAGGCTTGCAAACTTGGGAGAAAAAATCAAAATCAGAAAAAAAATTAAAGTAGTCAGAATTACTCGGAGAACCACTAAAAAAAACCCTGTTTTCATTTTTGTGTAAGATTTCTTTTTAATAAAATATTTCATATTTCTAACATAAATCATAATCCTAGGGTTACCAGGAGGGGTACCTCCCATACAAACCCCCTTTGAAATTAAAGTCCTTATTAGAATTTTTTTTTTACTTATTGAACTGAAATTTGGAGACTATAAGTGTCTGACCCATAGCCAACCTTATAAATTTTAAGACCCTCGGACTACTAGCTGGGGCGTGAAGAGTATTAAAACTTCGGCATAGCGAAAGTTAGTCTTTTTTAGGGTTCCGTACCCTGGACCCGATTATTATTTTATCAACTTTGTTGTTGTGTACATTTATGAGAGTTTCTTTAATTGTGGAATGAAATGTATTATTATAATAGTCAACAGCTTTAATCAATTGCTCCTTTATAGGTAATTTTTTTACTAAATTTAATGTTCTCACTTTTTCTGTTGATGTATTGTTGAGTCTTTCATTATCTAAATTTCCAGTGTGGATATTCGGTTTACTAAAATGAGTATCAATATTTTCGCTTTTACAAAATTCGTTGATATTTATAGTATTGAATTCATTATCACAAACTATTTTTTTATTTTACCAACAATAGACATGTAAAGCCTCATTTTTTCAATTAATGTGTGAGATGTTCTATCTTCAAGATAAAAACAAACGGCGTGTTTGGAAAACTTGTCAAAAAAAATCACAAAAGCATGTTTACAGTTGACATAGGTGTCTGTATGTATTATTTCGTTAATATCAGATGGCGTTTCTTTGAGAGCAAAACATTTTCTAATTGGGTTACGATCATATTTGGCTGCCCAACATATGTATGTCACAATTATTAATTACTTTGTTTACTAAAATCTTGAGATTGGGGTAGTAAATTTTGTGTTTTAAACTTTCATAATTGGATACAATGAATAAAGAAATTAATTTAAAAGCTTCAGTATCGTTTTCAATATCTTGGGCAAAATACCTGCATTTTACGAACTTTATCTCAGAAGTATGAGCTAAAATTTCAACGATTTTTTGTTGAAGAACTTTATATATACTGTCATCCATTTCAGAAAATATAGCCACTATTCCTTTTTGGATATGTCTTCTCAAAATATCCTCCATATTTTTTTTGTTAAATCATTTTCGTCAATAAACACCCTTTTGTTGCCCTTAACCATTTTTGATTCTGCTTCTTTATTTCGAACGAGAATTAACTGAGTTTTAAATCTGTTCACTACAGTGTCAAGAATAGGAATATGGTCAGACAATTTTTCTTGTTGAGATTCTATTGTAGCTAATGCCGAACCATTGTCATTATATTTTTCATTACCCGCATGAATTTCATTCTGATCACAATTAATTCTAATTAGAAAATCTGCTATTTTGTTCTCTTTATCCAAGTTGAATAAGCCACCTTTGGAGCCAAGGGTTTATGTTCTTTCATTATTTTTTACTTGTAACCATTTTAGAGGCTGGTGGTCAGTACTCAGATGGAACTCTCTACCAAAAAGATATGGTCGGAAGTATTGAAAACTCCACACTATTGCACGCAGTTCCTTTTCTACCGTTGAATAGTTTTTTTCGTGATCGTTGCGAGTACTAGATGCAAAACATATAGGATGACCCTCCTGAGAAAGAACAGCCCCAAGTGCAAAGTTTCTAGCGTCTGTCGTAAATTTAAATAGCTTAGCAAAATTGGGGTAGCTTAAAATAGGATAGTCTGTGATGATAATTTTGAGTTTTTCAAAAGCTGAAATATAGTTTGGGTCATTGCTATTTACTTTGCTGTTCTTTTTTAAATATCGAATCATCGGAAATGCAATTTTAGAATAGTCTTTTATAAATTTACCTGTTGCTCCGAGAAGAGATCTGAACTTTTTTCTCTATTAGGTTTCACACCTTCAGGCGATAAAACATATCCGAGATAATTTGTTTCTTTTACAAGGAAATTACAATTGTCTATTTGTATTTTAAGACCGGAACTTCGTAAAGCAGAAAATATCAACTTTAGACTGTCCATATGTTCTTGTAGTGATGTACTGAAGATTAGTATATCATCAAGGTAAACTATACAAATTTTGTTGAAATATTTTCTTAAAACTGTATTCATCAACCGTAAAAAAGGTTGATGGTGCGTTTTTAAGGCCAAAAGGCATCCTGACAAACTCATAATGATCGTATGGAGTAGAAAATGCAGTTTTCTTTCTATCCATTGGGTTAGTTTATCAATGTTGGGGATTGGAAATTTGTCACTAATTGTATTCTCGTTTAATCTTCTGTAATCGATGACTATTCTATTGAGAGTAACTTTCGACAATAATGCCCTGAGAGAGCAAATCATTAATTTGAGTTTCGATTTCCTCTTCATGTATTATCGGGTATCGGTAAATTTTACTATAAATGGGGTTATTTGTTGTAATGATTTCGTGTTGAATATTATGAGTAAAGGTAAGCCTATCGCCATCTTTCTAAAAAAGGTCCTCGTAACGGTGTAAAAGAGTAACTATGTTTTTTCTTTCTTCAGTGTTCAATTGAGCTATGTTCAAATTATTGATAATAGGAGTATTGATGGGTTCTATGGCATAAATGTTATGAATATCGAAGGGGTAGTGGTGAAAAAATACTTTAGTATCATTCACTTCCAAATATTCATCCCTAATATTAATGTTTGCTATTAAAGCAACTAGTGTATTATGACCTATAATTGCATCATAATTTTCGTTTTGAAGCTTAAAAGCCATCCAAGTCATTCTACCCTCGGTGTTGAATCCTCTAGGGATATCTGTATGTAAGCTATTTGTTATTTTATTCACACCGTTAATAGTTTTGTAATATTTTGGATCTTTAAGGGTTTCGTACGATCCGATTGGGAATATTTCTGAGCCTATGAGACATTGATTGTTGATCCTGTGTCTATAAGACACCTCAATTGTACGTTATTAATTTGTACTCTAATTATTGGTAGTCCTGTTCTTTGTGAGGTGGTTTGAATTGAAATTGCTATTCGGAACTGTTTTTGGTTGAAAACATTCGGTATTTTTATTTAATAAGTTTTTCTAACTTGTAACAGTTTTCATATGTCTATAGTGTATGCATCTCCGATCGTCTAAAAGTTTAAGCCTAGTGTATTTCAAAACAATGTTGTTTAGTGATTCATTGTTTGCGATGTGAGCTCTAACATGTCCATCTATTTTTTAAATAAGAATATCAACCAGGTCTAAGTTCACACATTCTGGCTTATATATATTTGGTCTTTTAACGTCAAATTCATACAACTCATTTATTTCAAACATAGCTTTTTCAAAAATGTTAAATAATTCGTCTAAATTACTAATTTTACAATTTCTACAAAAATTATAAATTATTGCATAAGTTTTACGAGGTTGCAAATATTTTAATAACTTATCCTTAATCTGATCTCTTTTAATATCCTCTTTGACATGTGTCACGTATAACTGATAGCAGAAATTGTTTAGGTATTGAAAATTATAGCGGGATATAGTGTATGTAGTATAATCAGCAGACAAACCGGACCTTTTAAATTTTTTAAATAGTCTATTTTTTAAATTCTTTAATTT
The DNA here is from genome assembly GCA_035041805.1 of Amiota mariae. Lineage (NCBI taxonomy): Eukaryota > Metazoa > Arthropoda > Insecta > Diptera > Drosophilidae > Amiota > Amiota mariae. Next base: position 201,904 of record JAWNKV010000411.1, on the reverse strand, counting down.
AATTAAATCACTAGAAAACCAAGGTGGCGTATGTGGGTTATGTTTCAGTTTAATTTTCGGAACACATAATTTGAAATGATTTTTCATAGTTGTATAAAAAAACTTTGCAGCTAGTTCAACATTATCACAGGAATACAAATAAGACCAGTCAGTGGTGATAAGAAGAGAATTTAGCTTAAAGAAGTCAGTTTGTTTAAAGCAGAAAACGCGTCTTGATGTAGAAAGCAAATTAGAAGGATTATTGGAACGAAATCCAAACCCATTCAGAATGATGTTTAATTTCAAAATCGGATGATAAGCATCCTCTGGAGTGGAAAGAGGATTACTTCGAAACAAGGAAACATCATGCTGTCGGTAAAGACCAAATCTGAAATTCGGTTAATGTTATTAGCTATGTACTTTACTTGCTGAAGGGAAAGATTCAAAGACAAACTCACAGCTTACTGATGATATTACAGAGTTACAATAATCCGAGGCTGTCCAAGAAATATTTGGAAGATTAAAATATCCCATGATTAAAACCTTATCAGTATCTTTGATAAAAGACAAATCTTTCTTAATAGCTGTCAGATGTGATAAGTAAACAGAGTCATTAGAAGCAGGTGGTGTATAGGAACATGTAATAAATAAATTGGAATTGGAAAATGAAATCTTTACACAAATAAACTCAATGTCATCAATATTATCAATAGACACCAAGTCAGAAGAGTAAGAAGCTCTAACAAAAATCAGAACTCCACCACCAATGCGATCAAATCTTTCCTAAACGTTAAATAATTATTGTTAAGCAATTCGGAGTTCAGAACATCTGGACGAAGCCATGTTTCTACAAACACAATTACATCTAAATAAAAAGAGAAACTATTATTGAAAAGTCTATTCAGGTTAGAGTTTAAACCTCTGACATTCTGAAAACGTATGATCAAACTGAGGTTAGATGGATCCATTACTGCTTGACGGATTTCAAAACTAAATGATCTCGATTAAAGCACAATGTTCTCGGTTTTTTCTCTCTGTGTACTCGTATGTTAGCTTTTTATAATGAATAAACTCAAAAACTACTTAACTGATTTTAAAAATTCTTTCAGCAATAGAAAAGAAATTTAAAAAAAAATAAAATCCCTAAAAAAATTACAATAATGTAACCCAAGGTATGAAAAATTTGCATATAAAGTCAGTATTTGGCGTGCGCTGAACCGATTTAAATAACTTTTTTTTAACAACAATGCGAGACAAATATGTTTTTTTTTTGGGATTAAGTTTTTCCAAAACCATGCACAAAAACTTTACTGCTTTTTGAATTTTGTATTGTTGTTGTTATTATTGTAAGTATTTTTCTGACATTTATTATTATCTGAGTACGCACAAAAGTCTTGGCAAAGACCATTAACCACATAGACTGAACTGATGCCTCACGTAATTAAGTTTGCTTTTAAAGTTATTGTTGTTGTTTTTGGATAACCATTCCAAAGATTTGCAGCGAAGGTAAACAACATTCTTATCAACGTTTTGTAAAAAATTATAAAAAATCAGCCAAGTGCGAGTCGGACTCGCACACGGAGGGTTCCGTACCATCGTACAAGATTTTTGGCCTAAAATTTAAAATTATGTGTATATTTAATATCCAAAAAGTATACTACAATTAACAGCTTAAAGTATACTACAAAAAACAAAAAAAAATTAAACAAAAGGTTAAATTAAAGAATAATGCTTCTAAAAATGTATATTTTTAGTATTTGTCGTTCTACACAATGGAATTACACACTTTGTAAAAATTTCAACTCTCTACCTATTACGGTTCATGAGATAGAGCAGGAGACGGACTGACGGATATCGTAAGCTTAGTAATTTCGCTATGCCGAAGTTTTAATACTCTTCACGCCCCAGCTAGTAGTCCGAGGGTCTTAAAATTTATAAGGTTGGCTATGGGTCAGACACTTATAGTCTCCAAATTTTAAGTACAAAAAACAAAAAAGTTTTTCTAATAAGAACTTTCATTTAGATCCCGGTTTGCATGGGGGTACCTCTCCTAGTAGACCGAGGGTCTTGAAATTTGGTCAGAGACTTATAGTGTCCAAATTTCAGTTCAATAAGTAAAAAAAAACTTTTTCTAATAAGAAGGGCTTGTATGGGAGGTACCCCTCCTGGTAACTGTAGGATCATAAAATTTATATGGTTGGCGGATATGGACTAGAAACTTATAGTGTCCAAATTTCAGTTCGATACGTCAAAAAAACTTTTTCTAATAGGAACATTGAGTTAAAAAAGTGGGTTTGTATGGGAGGTAACCCCCTTAGTGGTCCGATTCGGCTGATTCCCGAACTTGATCGCTGTAAAAAGAAACCAATGTACGAAATTTCAGCTCTCTTGCTCAAAAACTGAAGGACAAGGAGTGCAAACAGGCGGACAGACGGACATGGCTAAATCAACTCGTCTCATCGTGCTGATCTCAAGTATATATACTTTATGTGGTCTGCGATGTCTCCTTCTGTGTATTACAAACTTCATGACAAACTTATAATACTATTCACTCCAGTGAAGAGTATAAGAAGTAAGTATATTACTACAATAGTTTGTTCTACGATAAAATATATTTACGTCTTAATGAATTTCTCACACGCCATCGATGCATTACCGGTATGGATATTGGTGGTACAATAATCACTGCTAAAGATACAAAAAACATTCTTTGAAATCCAAGAGAGTCAATTGCTTAAGTCCTTTGAACACACCACCACATGCAGTATATTGAAATTGCGATACCAAAGAAGCCACGTAAGTGCCTGTAACAAAATACTGTCCGTCTGTATGTATGCAAACTAGTCCCTTAGTTTTTGAGCTAGATAGCTGAAATTTTACACGGAGGTTTCTTTTCACCATACGCAGTACATTTGTCGGAATTAGCGTAGCGGGGTACGCCCCATACAAACCGGGATCCAAATGAAAGTTCTTTCCCGATTGGTTATGTAAATTTGTTTTCTTATTTGTATATGCAATATAAACAATAAACACTAAATACATGTTTTAACAATGAGAGGAGGGATGACAATATCGAACATTTTCGTATGGTCAGTTAATAATGGTGTGGATAACTTAGGTCCCATTTTTTAAGTATTAGGTTGGTGCAAAAATAACGGCTGTTTTCAAACAGCTACTTTAAATGAACGTCACTCAGCTCAGAATAAACTTTATTAATCGAAATAAAAACCATTACAATCAATACATTTTTGCTAACGAGAAACAAGTTTATTTATGCCGGTAGCACAAAAGTCCGGAGTTCTGGAGGCGATGAAAGCGTTGAAGGCGTTTTTGGCGTCGTCTTGATTTTTTAAGCATTTCTCGCGCAGGAAGTTGTCGAGGTGTTTGAAAAAATGGTAGTCAGTGGGCAAGAGGTCCGGTGAATATGGCGGATGAGGTAGAGTCTCGTAACCCAATTCGTTCAACTTCTGCAAGGTCAGTTGTGCGACGTGCGGTTGAGCGTTGTCATGGAGCAGGATTGGTCCCTTCATATTGACCAATCTCGGGCACATACGTCGAAGCTTCTGGTGCATTTCGTCGATTTGTTGGCAGTACTTCTCTGCCGTGATCGTTTCGCCTGGATTCAGAAAGTTGTGATGGATGAGACCGGCTGCTGACCACCAAACAGTAACCATAATCTTCTTTTAGTGCAGTTTTGGCTTCGGGAAGTGTTGTGGAGCCTCGTCGCTGTCCAACCACTGCGCGGAACGTCGCCGGTTGTCGTAGAGGATCCATTTTTCATCGCACGTTACGATTCGGTCGAGAAACGGGTCATTTGTGTTGCGCTGAAGAAGAAACGATGACACCACAAAGCGACGAATTTTTTGATTTTCGTTCAATTCATGCGGCACCCATTTATCGATTTTTTTTGACTTCCCTATTTGCTTCAGATGGCGTACGACTGTTGAGTGATCGACGTTGAGTTCTTGTGCGACTTCTCGTGTGGTTTTACGAGGATCGGCTTCGATTAAGTCTTTCAATTGTCAGATGGGCGGCCGCGACCCTCTTTATCTTCAAGGCTGGTATCACCTGCGCGAAATTTTTCAAACCATCTACGTGTGGTACGTTCGGAAGCAATATCCTCGCCACATGCTTTATTGATATTTCGTGTCGTCTCCGCAGCATTGTGGATTCGAATTTCTTGTTTTGATAGCATCACAAAAATTGGTCGGAAATCAGAAACGTATGACGATAATAAAAAGATAATTAGTTTAAAAGATAGAGCGAAAAACGCGCTTTAAAACGACATATTGCATGATCACATTCATTAAAAAATTTATTCAGAAATTCATGCATAAAAATAAACAAAATGGAAACGGCCATTATTTTTGTACCAACCTAATAGTACTTGCGGCAGCCCAACAACCGCAACATTCCTCTCAGCGCCAACTGTAACCTGAGTTAAGTCGTCTGCTCCGTTTTAAGTGTCTTCGTCTAGACAGTTCGTGAGATTGAAGGTCAGTTATTTCTACGTTGGTATGTCGCTCAAGAGTTTTGTAATATCTCCTGCTAGCATTCATAATTTCTTTCTGAACCATTTTTACACCGAGGTCATAAATATCGTAGTTTGTTATATACCAGCCTGCACTAACAATAGTTCGAAGCATTTTAGATTGTTGGCTCTGTATTATATTTATGTTCGTTTTCTTGGCTATTCCCCATAATTGAATGCCGTACGTCAATATAGGCTTAATTACACTATTTTATAGCGCTAGTTTCCCATTGGTTGTCAGCTTAGATCTGCTGTTAAGAAGTGAGTACAACTGAATTTGATATTTCCAAGTCACTTTGCTTAGTGGAATATCAATATCTTTTATTTTTAGATAGTGTAGTTAGACTGAAGAAAAAACTGTTTCTTTTCTGAAACAGTTTAAAAAACTGTTTATTTTTACAACAACCACAGAGAAAAGTAACGTAATTGAGGGTTGTTGTTGTAGAAATCGAAGGAGTTTTTAAACTGTTTAAAAAAATAAACTACTTTTTAAACAACTGTCGACTGGTTGCCCCGCAGCAGTTTTGTGAAATTTCTGCATTTTTTGGTTCATTTCTGTCTTTTTTCGCTGCGCGGTGAACATAAAACAGCTGATCATTCAAAACAATTTGAAGTAAATTTTAAATGGTAATTTTATTTTTAAATTTTAATAAATAAGTAGCAAATATAAGTATAAAGTAGCTGTATCTCAAAAACTAAAGCTGTTACAAAAAAATAAGGGCAGATTATGCACCAAAAAGATTGTTGGCCAGTGATATAACTAGAGCCTGTAAAAATTGTTTCATTTTTTTAAATGTCATTCGATGATTCGAGTCTCATTTGACAACAACAACAGGGAAAATGACAAAAATGAGGGGTTGTTGTTGTAGAGAGATTCGATTGTGAGATGCTAATCTCAAATAGATTCGCAAAGATTCGGTTTTTTTGAATGGTCAGTCTTAACAGGGCTGGGCAATTCTTCCATGTAGGTTGGCAGCATTTTCATAATTTCGTCGTTTTTTGTGATTGTCATGTGTCTTCTTCTTCGTTTTTTGCGCGCCGCACATAAAGCAGCTGATCATTGCACAAAACAATTTGAAGAAAATTTTAAATTGTTCTCAATCATATATTTTTCACAAAATGTCCATTTTAATTATCACAATTAGCCACAACGTTCCATTTGTATGTATAATCAAAACAAACAACAGCTGTTCGTGATTCTAAAATACCACTGTAAACCACAAAACCGAATCTTCGTGATTCGAGCCACTGTAAAGCCACTATAAGCATGGCTAAATTTGATTGTGTAAGCGATTGACGTCTATCGGACTTACTTTTGTACAGTCGATTTGGTTACATTCGTATTATCTGAACTTATTAAAAAACTACCAAGGACTGTAGCTAATTTATTTACTCTCTATACTGCATTTACAGAATTTAACATTTCGGTTGTTTTTAAGCATAAATTTGGATTATGTGCAAATTTTTTTCCGATTAAAGCATAATAAACGAAATAAGCAAAACCAACCAATGCTGGATATAGCAACCTGCTTGCTATAAATTTTAACATTTTCGAAGTTTCCAATTCGTCTTTAATTCAAATAATTGATATGTTAAGATTATCCGTATTTGTTACTAATGAAACTGTGATGTTTTCATTTTGTTTTAAAAATGCATAGAAAGTGATAAGTTCAAAAAGAAATTTTTATAATCTCATTGTTGAAAGTTGGCATTTCTGCCGTGTGTTAAAGGGAGTTGTTCTACACGATTTTTGATTGTTGAGAAGACAATTTTTTTCTTTTCGTTTGTCTTTTGTAGAGTGCGAGATGTGAAAGGGAGTGAGCAGTGTCAAAATATTTGCATGACATCTGTGGCTGAGTGTAAATATTAGCGATAAGTTTCGCCACAAATTCGATAAGTGTAAGAGGGCCCTAAAATAAACAATATTCAATCAGCTGTTCGTTGGAACATTAATGTTCGAAAAATTATATCTCCTGTTGTTCTATGGCACTGACGGATTTTTGGTCGATTTAGAAAACAACCGTACTCAAAACCGTCGGCTTATGCAGTGGCAACGCTGAATGCGTTTGTAGACGTAATCCGGCAGAATTATCAATTCTATATTCAAAAAAATATTTTTAGTTTTTTTGTTAAAATATGTGCAGGATTAGAAATAAAATACATTAAAAATACTCCTTCCTGGGGTGCTCCGATGGTTTTCGGCCTTCAGCAAATTTCACTTGTTTCTCTCTCTCACTGCTGGCGGTTCCGCAAGAGCCGAATCAACTGAATTACAATTCAACGTCTTTCTTCTTTTCGGTCTTGTTTGCTTCTGATTTACATTTTTTTCTTAAGTGAAATTTCTTTAGCGAGGTGTAATAGTGTAGTTAGACTGAAGAAAAAACTGTTTTTTTCTGCTACAGTTTAAAAACATGTTTATTTTTACAACAACCAGAGAGAAAAGTGACGTGATTGAAGGTTGTTGTTGTAGAAATCGAAGGAGTTTTTAAACTGTTTAAAAAAATAAACTACTTTTTAAACAACTATCGGCTAGTCGTCCCGCAGCAGTGTTGTGAAATTTCTGCCTTTTTTAGTTCATTTTTGTATTTTTTCGTTGCGCTGTAAAAATAAAACAGCTGATTATTGCACAAAAATAAAATAAGTAGCAGGAATAAAAAAGGAAGCTTCAAAAATTAATTGCATATCCTGCGAATTGTTCTTACTCATGAATAGTATTTATCACACAATTTCCATTTTAATTTCTCACAATTAGCCACAACGTTCCTTTTGTATGTATAACCAAAACAATAAACATCTGACTGCATAACAAAAACAGTGTAAGCACCTAGTTTTAAAACACCTAATTTGAAGCAGTGTAACAACGCTATTAGTTGATAAGTTGTCTGTGTCGTGTATATCACATGCGTCGTTTTCAGTTCATTAACTTTGATTTTCCATTTCTCAAACCAAAAGCATGTTTCGTCCAATATTTCCTGCAGTTTACTTGTTGCCACAGCTAAGTTTTTGTGCCAATACATTAAAACTGTATGGTCAGCGAAAGTAGCCACCTTCGATGAGTTATCTTCTGGAATTGGGATGCTACCTTGCGAGTATCCTGGTCTTATCTGTCTTAGTGTTGAAGATTCGTCTTTAGATTTTACATAAAAATACCGATTGTCAAAGCAACTTTTGAGGATTTCCCACAGAACCTTTTTTCATCAAGATCTCTTAAGATTCTTTGAGTTATTTTTCTGATTTCGCTGAATTTTTCTTTGTTTATACAGTATTACGGAGATAGAGTGCTGTTATACAAATTAGTGTTACTAGTATTAGATTGGTTGGTAGTAAAAGCATTTTCATAATAGTCTGCAAGAAATGAAGCTTTGTCAGAGTTGGTTCTAGCCCATGCCCCATCCGACTTTAAGAGTAGCGGCTGGTGGAAGATGCGATTAGTAAGTTGTTTTGCAGCTTTCTACAATGAGTAGTTAGTGTCAGACGTCGGAGATAGTATTTTTATGTAATTTTCAAATTGTTAATTTTTAAAATTCCTTAACCTGGTTTTCAGATCTTTGATTGCTTTGTTAACTTTTGCTTTGTCATTCGGAGCTCTCGTTCTTTGCCAGATCTTACGCAGTTTATTTTTATTCGCGATGAGGATTTTTAACGAGTGGGCATAGTTAACTGCTTCGTTAATAATGTCTCAACTGTATCACTGTCTTTAAAATATCGTCTGGTTACCTAAAAGGTACGTTTATTGTGAGATTATTGACAACACATTCTCTGTATGCTTCCCAGTCTGTTTTTCTATTATACAATTTGCAGGCGGGTTGCTGCGCAACTATATTCGATTTGTATTGGTGAATGGTCGGAAGAAAGTTCAATTCGGGAGTCAATTTGGAAATGTGTTATATTCATATTTTTGAATACTCAAAGTCTATTAGATCCGGTATCTACGTCCGATCCGTTGGCCAATATGTCGATTCGCCTGTACTCAAGTGCATCCCCCAAATTATTTGAATTGCATCTAGAAATTTTGTTCCCTTTGTGTTTGATCCCCAGTTTACATGTTTGGCATTGTAATCACCTGTTGCGATGAATCTTGGGCCAAGCTCTTCAAAGTAGTCCCTAAATTCAGCTGTTGAAAAGTTCTTATTAAAAAAACTTTTTGGTTTTTTGTACTATCCACGAACATTTCAAGACCCTATGACTACTAAGAGGTGAACCTGGATCCAAATTCAGGTTCTTATTAGAAAAACTGTTTGGTTTTTTGTACTATCGACCGAAATTTTGACACTATAAGTGTCTGACCCACATCAAACAACCTCATAAATTTCAAGACCTTCGGGCCACTAGCTGGGGCGTGAAGAGTATTACAACTTCGGCATAGCCAAAGTTAGTCTCGTTTTATATTTTTTTCTATTTTATCAGAAATAGCAACTACGGGTAGCAGAGCATATAAATTAAACAATTTAAATTTAATATTTAAAAAAATTATTTGATATTACTATAACAGTGCTTAACAGTGGTCATGGGTTTTTGGTGACACGAACTCAAAGCGAAAAATCACTACCAAAAATCGCCTTAGTCGCCTAAAAGAGTTTTCACTTCAAAATGCTGCATATTGCTTGTTTCGACTTACTTTAACTTCATCTCTACTTATCATTCATCAACAGGTCGCCATCATATTGACATCCCAACGGTCATAAACTACCTTCTTCTCACAATTTAATGACAATATTTAGTTACTATATTTTCAAAAAAATTATAAAAATCACCCAAGTGTGATTCGGACTCGCACACGGAGAGTTCCGTACCAAAGTGCTTAAAATATTAAATTATGTTCATATTTAACAGCTTAAAAGTATGCTACACTTAACAGCTTAAAATTATACTACAAAAACAAAAATTTGTTAAACAGAAGGTTAAATTAAAGAATAATGCTTCTAAAAATGTGTATTTTTAGTATTTGTGGTTCTACACACAAGTGAATTACACACTCTGTGAAAATTTCAACTCTCTACCTATTACGGTTCATGAGATAGAGCAGGAGACGGACGGACGGACGGCGTAAGCTTAGTAATAAGTTCCCGTTAGCTCCCTATGGGTACGGAACCCTAAAAAGCAACTATTACTGTTATAAATTAATGCTTGAGAGGACATAAAATTAAGCTAAACATCAGATCAAAACAGAGTTTAGCCAGGTTAGCAACGACTCAGGGTGCGATTGCTAACCACTCAGTTGTGACAGGTCCGGACAATTTTCTTCGTTGTACTCCACCAAAAACCTAATCAATACACAACTCAACAAAAAAAAAACCCTACCCTCTAATAATATAATAAAATCATAGACTGAAACTATTTGTTCACGCATCACGCATTCAAAATCGAATTACTGAAAAATAACAACCTTTTGTTTTGAGTAAAATATAGCATTTATTTCAAACAAATCGACCTTCATAATCAAAAGATATTAATTTTTTAGTCCAAAGACAATTGAACCAAACATTATTATTCGTTCGATTCATGCTTTAATACTTCTTGAATTTTGTGTTGTTGTTGTTATTATTGTATTGCGCTCTTCGTTCTTTCTTTTCACTAAGACCGTGTTCACATTCAGTCTGTTTGCGACAGCATCTCTCTCGCAGCTCTTATTTATTGAAAAGGGGAAGAAGATGCCAACGAAGTAACCGAACTGCTTGTACCAGCATGTCGTTGCAGTTCTGCCGACGTTTTTCTTTGTCTTCTTTCGCGTATTTCGTTGTTTGTTCAATTCGTTTGGCTTGTGTAGCGTGCGGGTGGTAAAATGAAAAGAGTAATGTGAAAATAGTTGCCAGCGTGCTAATGCTGAGTGTGAACAGCGAATGGCGTTACCAAAGAAGAATCAACGGCTTGAGCTGCTGAGCGACAGGCTGAGTTTAAACACGGTCTAAGAGCGGCAAGAGGGAAAGAGAGAGAGGGAGAGAGCTATTCGATATTCTATTTATGATAATTACGTAAATATGGAGTGCATTATGAGTATGCGCATAGGAAAACATTGACTAGACTTACACCTAAAGCTTTTTCGACAGAGCGCTCTCTGGAGTTTCTTGTTTGTGGAGAAGAGAAGTGCGACGAGGTAAATATCAACTCACGTACCAGAATCTCTGCCGACATTTTTCGTTGTTCTTTTTCGCGTCTTTCGTTGTTCGTATATTTTGTTTGGCTTGCGTAGAGTGAGTGTGCTAGTGTTTGCTTTGACTAAAACGCGAAACTCTGAAATATAAACTTAAGTAATAGTCACCAAAGAAGCATCGACGATAATTGACTCAAAAAAACTCTAGGAGTAAATCTAGTCATTATTGCAGCATACAACAAAGAAGAATTAAATATCCCAGTGGATCAAAACTTTCGTAAACGATATCGTTTGTGATAGTTTTGCTGATCTTTTGCGGACAAAACTATCGCTCTCGGATCCGAAAACGATACGCGAATAAATCATCTGTCATTCAGTTTGTGGCAGCAAAACTATCATTTTTAATAGTCGTAAAAGATATTTATAGCGAGACTTTCACGTGCACTTTTGTGTTTATGTGTCTTTCTGATATCGCTTTTGAGCCGTTTGTGATAGTGTTTATTTTATATTTTATTATACTAGGGGAGGTACCCCCCATACAAACCGGAATCCAAATGAAAGTTCTTATTTGAAAAACTTTTTTGGCATACAAAAGACTTGAATAATAAGTTTCTGACCGATATCCACCAACCATATAATGTTCAAGACTCTCGGACCACTAGGTACCCCCCATGCAAACGATCCCTGTGCGAAATGAAAGTTCTTATTAGAAAAACTATAGAACTGAAATTTGGACAATATAAGTGTCTGATCTATATCCAGCAACCATATAAATTTTGAGACCCTCGGACTGAAAGATCTTATTAGAAACACTTTTTTGTTTTTTGTACTATGGAACTGAAATTATGACAATATATGTGTCTAACCCGTATCCACCAACCTTCTAAATTTCAAGACTTTCGGACTACTAGAAGGGGCGTGAAGAGTATTAAAACTTTGGCATAGCCAAAGCTAGTCTTTTTTTTTAATTCTTCTCTAAATTTGGTGAAGAAAATTTTAAGCAGTTTCACTTCAATAGTGTGCTTATATAGGTGAGGTACATTACTTTTTTTAGGGTTCCGTACCCAAAGGGTGCTAACGGGACCATATTACCAAGCGTCCGTCAGACTCCGGCTCTATCTCATGAACCGTAATAGGTAGAGAGTTGAAATTATTAGTATTATTATTATTTTTTTTTTTTTTCGTTGAATATTTCACTTTTGCGACAAAAACAAAAGCAAATTAATTTTACATAACTTCAGACAGAGGTACAAATTTCCATACATTGTACATTGTGTTAAATCTTGTGTGATGGTGCGGAACCCTCCGTATGCGAGTCTGACTCACACTTGGCTGATTTTTCTTTTTATAGTCTTCACTCAGTGAGTATTATTATAAGTTTGTCAAAGAGAATGCACCACACAGAAGCAGACATCGGAGACCCCATAAATTATAACTGGTGTTTTTTTAGAGTTACACAACTTTAAATTAAAAAAAAAATAAAGACAAATATTTTTAATATAAGTTAATCTGGATTTATAGATAATTTTAGGCAATAATGTTTAAATATGACTTCGTTCATGCAGCCGCTATGGCTGGCGCGTAGAAGGCGCGATCTGATAGTCCAATTTTCACACACTTTTCGCAGCATTTGCGGCCGTATTTCGCCAATGTCTCTTCCAATGTTGATTTACAGGTGTTCAATTGTATCTGGTTTATTGGCGTAGGCAAATGACTTTACATAGCCCTAAAGAAAATAATCCAATGGGTTGAATCACTCGATCTTGGTGGCCAATTAATAGGACCATTACGTCAAATCATTCATCCATCAAAAGTTTCTTTGAGTAAATCAATTGTAGCTCCGTCCTGTTGGTACCACATGTCAGCAAGTTTAATGCCAGCAAAATGAGGTACGAAAAAACTAATCATGTCTCTGTATCGTTCACCGTTGACAGTAACGTTCTGGCAATCATCGTTTTTGAAGACATATGAACCAATGACTCCGCCGGTCCATAAAGTGCACCAAACAGTAATTTTCTGTGGATGTAGTGGTGTTTCGATAAAAGCTTGTGGATTATCTTCACTCCAAATGCGAGCATTTTGCTTATTTACGTACACATTCAACCAAAAATGAGCTTCATCGCTGAACAAAATGTTTTATAGAAAATCAAGATCAATATCAGTTTGTACTTCAGCCCATTGGCCGAATTGGCGGTGCATACAATAATCGTTTGGCTTTAATTCCTGCACAAGTTGAATCTTAAAAGCTTTTAAGCCGAGATCCTTTCGTATAGTGGATCAACACAACCCCATTTGCTGAGAACAACGAATTGATTGATTTCGCCATCATATTGACATCCCAACGGTCATAAACTACCTTCTTCTCACAATTTAATGACAATATTTAGTTACTATATTTTCAAAAAAATTATAAAAATCACCCAAGTGTGATTCGGACTCGCACACGGAGAGTTCCGTACCAAAGTGCTTAAAATATTAAATTATGTTCATATTTAACAGCTTAAAAGTATGCTACACTTAACAGCTTAAAATTATACTACAAAAACAAAAATTTGTTAAACAGAAGGTTAAATTAAAGAATAATGCTTCTAAAAATGTGTATTTTTAGTATTTGTGGTTCTACACACAAGTGAATTACACACTCTGTGAAAATTTCAACTCTCTACCTATTACGGTTCATGAGATAGAGCAGGAGACGGACGGACGGACGGCGTAAGCTTAGTAATAAGTTCCCGTTAGCTCCCTATGGGTACGGAACCCTAAAAAGCAACTATTACTGTTATAAATTAATGCTTGAGAGGACATAAAATTAAGCTAAACATCAGATCAAAACAGAGTTTAGCCAGGTTAGCAACGACTCAGGGTGCGATTGCTAACCACTCAGTTGTGACAGGTCCGGACAATTTTCTTCGTTGTACTCCACCAAAAACCTAATCAATACACAACTCAACAAAAAAAAAACCCTACCCTCTAATAATATAATAAAATCATAGACTGAAACTATTTGTTCACGCATCACGCATTCAAAATCGAATTACTGAAAAATAACAACCTTTTGTTTTGAGTAAAATATAGCATTTATTTCAAACAAATCGACCTTCATAATCAAAAGATATTAATTTTTTAGTCCAAAGACAATTGAACCAAACATTATTATTCGTTCGATTCATGCTTTAATACTTCTTGAATTTTGTGTTGTTGTTGTTATTATTGTATTGCGCTCTTCGTTCTTTCTTTTCACTAAGACCGTGTTCACATTCAGTCTGTTTGCGACAGCATCTCTCTCGCAGCTCTTATTTATTGAAAAGGGGAAGAAGATGCCAACGAAGTAACCGAACTGCTTGTACCAGCATGTCGTTGCAGTTCTGCCGACGTTTTTCTTTGTCTTCTTTCGCGTATTTCGTTGTTTGTTCAATTCGTTTGGCTTGTGTAGCGTGCGGGTGGTAAAATGAAAAGAGTAATGTGAAAATAGTTGCCAGCGTGCTAATGCTGAGTGTGAACAGCGAATGGCGTTACCAAAGAAGAATCAACGGCTTGAGCTGCTGAGCGACAGGCTGAGTTTAAACACGGTCTAAGAGCGGCAAGAGGGAAAGAGAGAGAGGGAGAGAGCTATTCGATATTCTATTTATGATAATTACGTAAATATGGAGTGCATTATGAGTATGCGCATAGGAAAACATTGACTAGACTTACACCTAAAGCTTTTTCGACAGAGCGCTCTCTGGAGTTTCTTGTTTGTGGAGAAGAGAAGTGCGACGAGGTAAATATCAACTCACGTACCAGAATCTCTGCCGACATTTTTCGTTGTTCTTTTTCGCGTCTTTCGTTGTTCGTATATTTTGTTTGGCTTGCGTAGAGTGAGTGTGCTAGTGTTTGCTTTGACTAAAACGCGAAACTCTGAAATATAAACTTAAGTAATAGTCACCAAAGAAGCATCGACGATAATTGACTCAAAAAAACTCTAGGAGTAAATCTAGTCATTATTGCAGCATACAACAAAGAAGAATTAAATATCCCAGTGGATCAAAACTTTCGTAAACGATATCGTTTGTGATAGTTTTGCTGATCTTTTGCGGACAAAACTATCGCTCTCGGATCCGAAAACGATACGCGAATAAATCATCTGTCATTCAGTTTGTGGCAGCAAAACTATCATTTTTAATAGTCGTAAAAGATATTTATAGCGAGACTTTCACGTGCACTTTTGTGTTTATGTGTCTTTCTGATATCGCTTTTGAGCCGTTTGTGATAGTGTTTATTTTATATATTATTATACTAGGAATCAAATGAAAGTTCTTATTTGAAAAACTTTTTTGGCATACAAAAGACTTGAATAATAAGTTTCTGACCGATATCCACCAACCATATAATGTTCAAGACTCTCGGACCACTAGGTACCCCCCATGCAAACGATCCCTGTGCGAAATGAAAGTTCTTATTAGAAAAACTATAGAACTGAAATTTGGACAATATAAGTGTCTGATCTATATCCAGCAACCATATAAATTTTGAGACCCTCGGACTGAAAGATCTTATTAGAAACACTTTTTTGTTTTTTGTACTATGGAACTGAAATTATGACAATATATGTGTCTAACCCGTATCCACCAACCTTCTAAATTTCAAGACTTTCGGACTACTAGAAGGGGCGTGAAGAGTATTAAAACTTTGGCATAGCCAAAGCTAGTCTTTTTTTTTAATTCTTCTCTAAATTTGGTGAAGAAAATTTTAAGCAGTTTCACTTCAATAGTGTGCTTATATAGGTGAGGTACATTACTTTTTTTAGGGTTCCGTACCCAAAGGGTGCTAACGGGACCATATTACCAAGCGTCCGTCAGACTCCGGCTCTATCTCATGAACCGTAATAGGTAGAGAGTTGAAATTATTAGTATTATTATTATTTTTTTTTTTTTTCGTTGAATATTTCACTTTTGCGACAAAAACAAAAGCAAATTAATTTTACATAACTTCAGACAGAGGTACAAATTTCCATACATTGTACATTGTGTTAAATCTTGTGTGATGGTGCGGAACCCTCCGTATGCGAGTCTGACTCACACTTGGCTGATTTTTCTTTTTATAGTCTTCACTCAGTGAGTATTATTATAAGTTTGTCAAAGAGAATGCACCACACAGAAGCAGACATCGGAGACCCCATAAATTATAACTGGTGTTTTTTTAGAGTTACACAACTTTAAATTAAAAAAAAAATAAAGACAAATATTTTTAATATAAGTTAATCTGGATTTATAGATAATTTTAGGCAATAATGTTTAAATATGACTTCGTTCATGCAGCCGCTATGGCTGGCGCGTAGAAGGCGCGATCTGATAGTCCAATTTTCACACACTTTTCGCAGCATTTGCGGCCGTATTTCGCCAATGTCTCTTCCAATGTTGATTTACAGGTGTTCAATTGTATCTGGTTTATTGGCGTAGGCAAATGACTTTACATAGCCCTAAAGAAAATAATCCAATGGGTTGAATCACTCGATCTTGGTGGCCAATTAATAGGACCATTACGTCAAATTATTCATCCATCAAAAGTTTCTTTGAGTAAATCAATTGTAGCTCCGTCCTGTTGGTACCACATGTCAGCAAGTTTAATGCCAGCAAAATGAGGTACGAAAAAACTAATCATGTCTCTGTATCGTTCACCGTTGACAGTAACGTTCTGGCAATCATCGTTTTTGAAGACATATGAACCAATGACTCCGCCGGTCCATAAAGTGCACCAAACAGTAATTTTCTGTGGATGTAGTGGTGTTTCGATAAAAGCTTGTGGATTATCTTCACTCCAAATGCGAGCATTTTGCTTATTTACGTACACATTCAACCAAAAATGAGCTTCATCGCTGAACAAAATGTTTTATAGAAAATCAAGATCAATATCAGTTTGTACTTCAGCCCATTGGCCGAATTGGCGGTGCATACAATAATCGTTTGGCTTTAATTCCTGCACAAGTTGAATCTTAAAAGCTTTTAAGCCGAGATCCTTTCGTATAGTGGATCAACACAACCCCATTTGCTGAGAACAACGAATTGATTGATTTCGGTCTTCTTCAATGCTTTGCTGTACAGTGACTACAGCTTGTTCGGTGCACACTGTTCGGCGTCTTAAGGGATGCACATTATCATTAAGAGTAAACGTGATGCGAAAACGATTCATAGTTATTCAAATTAGCCACTCTGATGGACGATTATGATTACCATAAAATAGGCGAAGTGCATGAAAAGTTTGACGAACAGAACCGTTATTTTGATAAAGAATATCAACAATTTGCAAGCGTTACTCTGATTTATCCATAATGGAATGCCAAACCAAACTAAATAAAAAGCAACTATCAGTTGTTCAATCGGTTGTCAAACAAAGCAATGTTGCCAACTCAAAGTTGTGAACCTCTAAAAATAACACCCTTTACATATGAATTTTTGATAAGCGTGGCTAGACGAGTTGATCTAGCTATATCCGTCTGTCTGTCAGTTAGTCTGTCTTTCTATCCGTCTATCTGTCCCTCAGTTTTTGAGTAAGAGAGCTGAAATTATGTACGAAGATTTTTTTTCACCATGACAACCCTATTGATCATAGTTCCTTCGAGATTCTGTTTTTCAGAAGGAACTCCAGAATTTTCCTGGGAGATAAACCTGATATATCGATTGGTTCCAGGTACTGGAATCCCAAGTATCGGAGTCTTGTCCATATCAGGCCCTCACAGTGGCATAGCACATGCTCTACTGTTTCCTCCTCTTCATTGCATAGTCTACAATTATCGTTATTAGTGATGCCCATATTGCATAGGTGCTTCAACACTCTGCAATGACCTGTTAAGAATCCCGAGACTAAACGTATGCCTCTACGTGTTAGTCCCAGTATTTCTCGAGTTCTTTTGCTAGAGCTGCTTGGCATACATGTTTTTGCTACTCTGATATTGTTGGCCCAGTATTGATGCGAATTTATAGTCAGCTACTTTTCGATATTAAACATAGTGGAGCTCCAAGGCAGTTCACAGAATTTTTCTGGTCCAATGAGAACGTTCTTAGACCCTTTCCTGCTGAATTCATCTGCCTCTTTATTCCCAGGGTACCCGCTATGCCCAGGTATCCAAATGAGATTGATATGGTTATTTAAGGCTAATGACTTAAGTAGTATTAGACATTTCCAAGCTATCTTCGATTTGAATTCAAAGGCATTGAGTGCGTGTAGAGCACTTACTGTCCGAGTAAAAAAGTATGTGTTTATTTACACTTTAATTCCTCTCTGATACGTAGTTCTATGGCATGTATTTCTGCCTGGAATACTGAGTTCCCTTGGCCCATGCTACAGACGATGCACTTCCTGTGGTTTTCCCCAAATACTCCAGCTCCTACGCCAGTGTCAGTCTTGAAACCATCCGTGTACCACACGTGGGCGTCACGAGAGGGTTTGGGCTTGTTTGAGATTTGTAGAGTTTGCTTCATCATATAATAGAATGAGGTTAGCCATGAATAGCATTGCTTACTTCTTTATAAACGGGTGGATTGGTGGTATATTCAATAACGTCTCAAGGGCAGCTGTTGGAGTTGTTCTCATGGCACTAGTAATACACACACAAGACAGTCTTTGTATTCTACCGATTTTCAACCTTGCTGTGCTGCTATCTAGTTTGGTATTCCAGATGGGTGCAGCGTATTATATGATCGGTCTGTTGATAACCCCAGTTCTTACCGAGGAGTCTGCGGATGGTCCATATGGTATCCCTAGCCTTTTGTATGGTGGATTGTAGGTGGCTGTTCCAGAGCAACTTCTCATCAAGTGTGACACCTAAATACTTCACTTCTTTAGAGAATGCTACTCTTTCCTCAAGAATAGACGGTTCTTTAAACCGAGACCTATTTCTCTTTTTCGTAAAGATAACTACGGTGGTCTTTCTTGGGTTTACGCTAAGTCCTACTTCTGCACACCATTTCATGATTACGTTTATCGCTTCTTGGAGTACCTCTGATATGGTTTCCTCAAATTTTCCGCGGATGAGAACAACAATATCATCTGCATACCCCTGTGCTTACCTGGAAGGTCGGCAGTAATAGATAGCCTGTCGGTAGGCTTATAAAACGATATGGGAAGGCACCCAGAAGAAAAAACCAATATGAATAACAAGGAAGGAATGAAGTATACGGTGCAGGGAGTCGTATCCCCAGAACCGGCGGCTTTGGTAGGTGCGCAAGCGGGCCCCGGGTCGTCGTCATCAAACTACCGCAATGCTACGGAGGTGCACTCGGCCACCGTAAAAGATAATACTACGAGTCAAAAACTACTGCAGCGATAGGAAACCTGGTTGCTGCATCGGACAAAGCTACAGGAAATACCGAAGAGGAGAGCAACCCTTTCAGACCTATAAGATGTATCTCTCGATCACCTACAAGATCAGGAGGTCAAAAGGCGGTGAGCCCATCTTGTGCCACCAACCATGAAAAAGTATCAACCGGCCTCACTCACTTTCATCAGCTGGGAGAGAAGATACGAAGCCTGACGTATATGCTGGAAGAAAAAGGCACTGACGGAAAGCCAAGGCGATCGATAAACCAGCATATGCGAGATACTGTAGAGAGCATAAAGGCTCTGTATGAGCTCTCCGCTATTGAGCAAAGGGACGAGAAATCCAAGGTGGTTATAAGGAGAAATAACTATTCCCAGACTTCCCCCTGGTTACGAACAGCCGGGAAAAATAAAAGGGCACTGAAAGGCAACTTGGAGACTCCTCCTACAAAGAGACGCCCCTCTATAGCTGCTGCCCTTAATGATCAGACGAAACAGGTCAAAAAGGCTAACTTAGAGCAAAGAGAGTCTCCCAAGACAGCAACAGCAGCAACACCAATGTCAAGGAAACCCACGAAGAAGGCAAGAAGTCAGAACCAGGACGGACAGAATTTGCCGCAGGTAAAGGAGTGGACCAAGTGCCTAGACGGAACAAAAGGAATAAGGGCGTCAGATCGAAGCATGATGCCCTCATCATTTCGGCAGCCGTGAATACCTCTTACACGGCGATCTTACGGAAGATTCGAAGTGAGCCGGCCCTCAAGTGCCTTGGTGAGAATGTCAAAGCTGTGTGACGTACTGCGAAAAACGAATTGCTGCTACAGCTCAAACGTGTACCAGATTGTAACACTTCTGAGTTCCAGACGGCAGTCCAGGAAACACTAGGCGGTGCGGCCAAAGTTTTGGCAAAAACTCACACTGTGATGATTCAGCTTAAGGATCTAGATGAAATCACAACCGCTAAGGAAGTGTGTGACGCCCTTCACACACAGTGTGAAATACGTCGCCCAGATGAGTCATCGGTACGAAACATAGGGACGGTCGCCGTGGTACACAGACAGCCTACATTGTGCTGCCTGTAGCGGATGCCAACAAAGTTTTGAGTACACAGCGAGTGCGCATAGGATGGGTATCCTGCAGAGTTCAGGACTGCGCCGAACCAACCAGGTGTTATAAGTGCTGGGGGTACAACCATCAAGCGCAAAATTGCAAAGAGAGCGCAGACCGCAGCAACCTCTGTAGGAGATGCGGGCAAGAAGGCCATAAGGCAGCAACGTGCAAAAGCGAGCCAAAATGTGCGCTATACAGTGGTAACCATGCAGCGGGGAGTACCCGTTGCCCGGAATACCAAAAGGCAGTTAAGGCTAAGAAGACAGGAGGGCGATGAAAATCGCCCAACTCAACCTTAACCACTGCGCTTTAACTCAAGACTTGCTGCATCAGACGGTCTTTGAGCAACAGTTTGATCTCGTACTGTTGTGTGAACAATATAAAGACATCAGGGGTCACGAATGGACCGCGGACTCATCCAGCAAAGCTGCCATTTGGGTCACCAACGGGAAGCTACCTCAAAGCAAACCTCCCATACCTCCTACTGGTTTCATATGGGTTAAGGTTAATAACATATACCTCTTTTCATGCTAAGCACCTCCGAGCATGGAAATCAACCAGTTTAAGCAGCTTATAACGGAGTTAGTAGCTGAAGAGAGAACAAGGACTCCGACCATCATTGCAGGAGATTTCATTGCCTGGTCTACAGTATGGGGCAGCAGGTACACGAATCAACGTGGCAGAGTGTTGATGGAGAGCATGGCCACAATCAACATTGAGCTTTTGAATGATGGACAGTTTACCTTTGAGGCTGGTGAGAGGCGATCAGCTATTGACTTAACCTTTGCACACAGCTCCATTGCGCGGCATACGACATGGAGTATCGGTGATTTTTACACAAATAGCGACCACCGTGCTACCGTAATTGATGTTACATCGCACCCGAGATTTAGAACACTGCACTCTTCCTTTCAAATTAAAGGATGGAGAGACCGGGTATTTGACGAGGACATATTTTTGCAAATGTGGTCTTGCCACAACTATCACCGATACGGAAAGCGTTACAAGGCGTATCTCTTCAGTCTGTGACGCCTCAATGCCTAGGAAGTCGCAGATTCCACCTCGTAAGGCAGCTTTTTGGTGGAATAATGAGATTGCTGAACTAAGGAGATGCTGCAATCAAGCTCGCAGAAAGGCTCAAAAGGGTAGAACTTCCCCAAACTGGGAGCAACTACGGGAAAATTACAAAACGCTAAGGCAGCTCCTCTCGAAGTCAATAAGGTCGAGCAAAGACATATGCTTTAAGCATATACGTGACAGCTCTGATATAGACCCGTGGGGAAAAGCCTACAAGGTTGTAATGAGCATAGTTAAGGGACCTCATCTTCCACAGCCGTCTGACCACGAGTTGATGGGCAATGTGGTTGTTGCACTCTTCCCATCCTGTGACACAATGGAGCTAACCGATACCTACACAGGTGTGGCAGAAGCCCCAGAGGTTACAGCTGAAGAGCTTCTTAAAGTTCTTAGGAAATTGGGTGATAAGAAGGCTCCTGGACTAGATGGTATCCCAAACAGAGCTTTGAAGACTGCATTGCGCGCTGACCCTGCGACCTTTGCGAAAATGTACTCTGCATGCTTTGCCGAGGGATCTTTTCCGACGATTTGGAAAAAACAGAGACTAGTCTTGCTACTTAAGCCCAATTAGCAACCAGACTATCCTTCTGCATACCGGCCACTCTGCATGCTTGACTCACTGGGCAAGATACTAGAAAGTATCATTGTGAGTCGCCTTCAAGCTATTTTGGAGAGACCAAACGCGATGTCCGATGCTCAGTTTGGATTTCGTCGTGGGAGATCTACTGTGGACGCTATACAAGCAGTAATGAATATAGCGCGTATGGAACGAGATGGAAAGGAGGTGATAAGCAGTATTGTGCCGTAGTGACTCTGGATGTTAAAAATGCCTTTAATATGGCAAGAGTACACTCCAACTATCCCAAAATGAGCTCACACAGCATTCTATACCTCAAAAAACAACACCACTCACACCACATAGCTCTCTTGAAAATATGATTGCCAGTTTCATACAATTTATGTCTCAGACTACGGTTATGATGCAAAACATGCTTCAAGAGATACTAAAAACGCAAAATCTAATCTTACAAAAACTCCGTACTTAAAATGTCCTCGTTCAAAATAACATCCTGGAACGCAAATGGCGTATCGAAACATAAGCTTGAGCTCATAAAATACTTATCCGAGACAGAAACTGATGTTTTATTGCTCTTGGAAACGCACCTTACAAATAGATATAAATTCGAGATATCAGGCTTCTCCTTCTACGCCACAAACCACCTTGATGGCAAAGCACATGGCGGAACGGGTATACTTATTAGAAAGCGATATCATACTCGCGGAATTATATGCACGCTACGTCGATTGTCATTGAAACTTCAAATGGTAGCTTGACGCTTTCATCCGTCTATTGTCCACCCAGATTTTCCATTTCCGAATCATGCTTCAAGCAGTTCCTTGACACCCTAGGGTCAAAATTTCTGACAGCGAAAACAGATTGGCTCAGATACAAAAAATATGTCAGCTCCCACATATGTATGAGGCCTTGACAACTCACTGGAACATTTCAACATAACCATTGCGAGCGCTGCTGTTGCCACGACACAGATTGTACAATCTGGCCCAAAGAAAACTGTTGTTTTAACTAGAGCGGAAATTGAACGCCTTGTCTTAGAAAAACGCCGGCTAAGACGCGAATGGCAGGTCAGGCGATCTCCAGCATCTTTACAAAGACTCAAAACTGCTAAAAAACATTTAAGCAATGCTCTCAAGACTGAGGATCGTAAAATCCAAAGGCACTACATTGAGAACATTTCGCCAACAAGTACCAAGTTCTCGATTTGGAGAGCACAAGACCGCATGAACCCACCAATCGCAGCTGACTGACCCATTCGGAATCAAAACGGAAACTGGGCGCGATTTGACGAGGAAAAGGCTTCCACTTTTGCTAACCATCTCAAATCCGTCTTCCAACCAAACTTGCCTAGAAACGGATTTCAGCTTCCCGAGCAGCCATGTGCTCAATTTCCTAATAGCAGCGTACTTAAAACTAGTGCACATGAGTTAAGAACGACAATTCTCAAGGAGCTAATTCCAAAGAAAGCATCTGGGTACGACCTCATCACCCCAAAGATGATTATTGAGCTACCAAACTGTGCAATATCATTCCTTGCAATGGTCTTCAATGCAATACTCAAAGTGGGTTACTTTCCAACACTATGGAAGAAGTCCGTAGTAATTATGATCCCTAAAATGGGTAAAGACAAATCAATGGTGTCTTCATATCGGCCCATAAGTTTGCTCCCGGTGCTATCAAAAAAAATTGATTTTTACCAAGAAGCTCGCACCACATATAAACGCAAACAACATCATCCCCACACATCAATTCGGGTTTAGATCAAAACACAGTACAATCGAGCAAGTAAACCATGTCACTACTGAAATCAGAACTGCTTTTGAACACCGAGAATACTGTGCAGCTATATTCATTGACGTTACTCAAGCTTTCGACCGTGTATGGCATAATGGTCTCATTTACAAAATAAAAAACGTGCTTCCACAGAACTCACACAAACTGCTAGAGTCATATCTAACCAAAAGGCTATTCGTGATAAGATGTAAAAATTTCACCTCTAATGAGCATCACATAAACGCTGGCGTTCCTCAAGGCAGTGTTATTGGTCCGCTCTACCTATAAATCCCCGCCTCATGACATCAACCTTTGCAGATGACACTGTAATCACCAGTCGGTCACGCTGCCCCAAAAAAGCATCTGAAGAGCTATCCGATCACCTGCAACTTGTATCAGTCTGGCTGGACAATTGGCGAATAAAAGTCAATCCGGATAAATGTAAGCATGTGACATTCACCCTAAATAAGAGTAACTGTCCGTCTATCATCTTTTACAACACCACTGTTCCACATGCTACTGAAGTCACCTACCTAGGAGTTCATTTGGACAGACGACTCACCTGCCGAAAACATATAGAAGCCAAAAAAATTCTACATTATTGTTAGGCTTAGTGTACAAAGTGATTCAATAAATAAATAAAGGTCGAAAAAGAAAAAAAATATAAATATATGGCAACATAAGTTGGCCGTGCATCATGCAAGCACTCAGCAGGCTTGGTACGCCAAGGTACTTGATGCGGATAATCTCAAATTACTTCGCGGATCTAGTGCTTCACTATAACACCGATGCTGGCCATAAGCAGTACAGGGTCACACACGGTGTTCCACAAGGATCGGTCCTAGGCCCCACTTTGTGGAACATTATGTACGATGGCGTTCTCAGGATAAGCCTCCACACAGGCGCGACATTGATTGGATACGCTGATGATATTGCACTCGTGGTAGTGGGAAAAACGATTGAGCAAGTGCATGCTCTGTGCAGCGAAGCTACAGTCAGGGTTCGTAGCTGGCTTAATCAGGCACATTTGGAGTTGGCAGCCGAGAAAACTGAAGCGGTTCTCCTGACCACACGGAAAGTACGCGACACATTCTTGTTCCAGATAGGAGACTGCTACATAATCTCTCAACCATCCATTAAATACCTAAGGGTACTATTGGATGCGAGACTAAATTTTAAGGAGCACCTTGCCTGTATAAGTGAAAAAGCGGCTAAGGTAAACGGAGCCTTATCTCGCATTATGACGCAAATAGGCGGACTACGAGCCAGTACACGGAAGCTGCTAGCAAGGGTTGTTTTTTCCATCGTCCTTTATGCGGCACCAGTATGGGCAGACGCAACACTGAAGAGCACATACATGGCAGGTATTCGGTCGATCCACCGACTAAGTGCTCTGCGTGTTGCAAGCGGTTTTTGAACAGTGTCAGATGTCGCGATCGAGGTGATAGCATCCATGCCTCCCATTAACATTCTAGCACGCGAGCTCAAGAGGATCTACGATGCTGGTACTAGAGCATCGAAAGAAGTAGAACGAAGACACAGCATCCGAGAATGGCAAAGGAAATATGAAAAGTCAAACAAAGGGCGCTGGACGTTTTCCCTTATACCCAGCCTGGATATATTGATAACACGGAAACATGGAGAAGTGGATTTCCATATGACGCAGATGCTTAGCGGGCACGGTTTCTTTAAATTCTATTTGCATCGTTTCAAGCATGAGGACCCTTTTTGTCCTGCCTGCGCCGACTCCGCGGAAGATGCTCACCACGTTCTATTTTGCAGTCCAAGATTCAGTGACGAAAGAGCGCAAATAGAGGAGTACTTTGGTGAACCACTCACTGTAGATAACCTAGTGCCGCACATGAGCGAATCACCAGCAAAATGGGAGGCTGTGAAGGCGGCCTCAGCCACAATCATATGTATCCTCGGTGTAGCAGAGCAGCTGAACGATTGCGTACAGAGGCTGTCCGTTAAGCTGCACAACCGGACAGAGGATCGTAGTTTGTTGACGTGCAGTTGTAACCTACGAACAGCACATAGACATTAGGAGACCCTTTTTACTTGGGACAGATTGACGTTTGAGCATTTATGCTCCTCCTTTCCTCCCGACAAAATATCTAACGACAGTTCCGGGGGGACAATAGGACACGGGGCACGAACTCTATAGTTGGTTTGGCCTATTGCCGAGTTTATGTTCCTGTATTTGAGATTTCAATCCAACTACAGGTTGTACGATCGACACCCCTACGTTGGACAGCCCCGTTAATATGGCTGAATTCCGTATTATCAAGGCACCTGCGATGTGTAGAAAGCAATCAACTGAGGTGAGACTAATTGATCTGAAAGATTTAGGAAGGTCCATATTTTGACCACCTGCCTTTGGTATATACCGTATATTTATACTCCTCCATTTGCTGGGGATGACTCACCATGCAAAGCCTTAAACATGTTAGCTAGGGCACGACTAATGTACGGTTGACCCTTCGTAGTAGTGCCGAAAAAATGCCGTCTTCCCCGGAGGTCTTATACGGCTTGAATGAGTTGATCGCCCATTCAATCTTTCCATTACTAAATATATCTCTAGCTAGTGCCCAGTCATGAGTCTCTGGGATAATCCCTACTGACTCTTCAGGGTGATCATGTATGATTTCATTAGATCCCGGAAAGGGCACATTAGCCAAGAGCTCAAGGGTTTCTCGACTATTTTGAGTGTATGTGCCATCCGGTCTTATGAGAACTAGATTACTATCAATTTGAGTTTTTGAGAGAATCTTGTGAATCTTAGCACCACTGCTTAGGTCATTTAGATCACAGAAGTTTCTCCAAGATGCTCTTCTAATTTTTCTACTGTAACTGGTGAATGACATTTTATAGTTTTCCCAGTCACCATCTTTCTTTGATCTGTTAAAGAGCCTTCTGGTTTCTTTCCTTAGTCTAGCTAGCCTATTGTTCCAACAGGGGGTAATTCTGTTACCCGATTTTGTTTTCTCGAGACGCATGGTGGTACGATTCCAGAATCATAGCAGAGGTGTTCATGCAAACTGATTCTAGTTCGTTAGGGTTACTGACAACATCGCTACACATGCTCATTTTCTCCTCAAAGGTACTATGAAATATGTCCCAATTTGTGGATTTTGGTTGCCTATATGTAGCTGTTATTTTGAGTTCCAAGTCAATTACGTATCTAATTTGTAGATGGTCAGACATGGATACTTCATCAGAAACATGCCAGTCCCTGATGAAGTTCTTAATAAAGGTAGAGTAGAGGGTGATGTCTAATACTTCTTTCCTAATGCTATTCCTAAATGTTGGTTTATATCCCACATTTAACATTTCTAGTCTAGATGAGTGAATAATTTCAGCAAAGCACTCACCCCTAAAATTGATGTCCGTACTTCCCCACGTTGGCATCACAGCCCAAGATGAGATGTCAGTTTTTTCTCTGGCAGTCCTCCACAAGATTCCTTGTACTCAGGAATGACAGGTCTACGCTATCCTCTGGCAGATATGATGAGCATAGTGTTATCACTCTCATACCTACCGATGTTGCTACGTCTATGCAGATGGTCGTTTGATCCTTGCTGGTGTGTTCAGAAATTAGATAGGCATTAACACCCTTCCTTATCATGATACATGATCTAGGTTTGCCTGCATTGTAAGAATCATAAAATAACTCACCTGGTACGCCCTTTACCCGATCCTTAACAACATATGGCTCTTGGATAAGGGCAGCATCCAGGTGTCCCACATTAAACATCTTCTTAAGAATTGCAGAAGCTGCCTTGGCGTGATGAAGGTTTATCTGGATACACCTGAAGGCCATGCTGTTTATTGTTTTTTGTGGACGCCATCCCCAGACCTGGCCTGATCTTGAGATCGTCCATCTCTCGGTTTACGTCCGGCGTTGTTGTTTTGGAGGGGTTGAGGACGCCTTAGTGTGGGCACCGATACGTTCCCTTCACCCTGGGCGTTCCTATTCACTACTAATGCATGCAGTGATGTCTTAGAGGTAGTTGGTACATAATCAGCAGAGGATGGGCAAGTGTCCTCCATCCTCGCCGCCATAGCAGGAGTCGCCACCGCCTTTACCGTAGGGTTGGTAATGGCTTCCTTTGGAGAGAAAGGCTCTCCCTATAGCCTGAGGCAAGTCTGCGTTAGGTTCAGTAGCAGTTTGCCTCCCAAATCCGCAATCTTCTTCAATGGCAATGGTGACAAAGTGTCCACCCCTATTGCACCTTGACACCCGGGTTATCCTCCAGTTCTAGGTCGATAAGCCCACGTTTTGCATCGCTAGTCTGCTCAGCATCACAGATGGATTGATGGCCTCTTCCGTTGGTAGGTATACTACATAACTGATCAGCCGGGGCATTTCAGAACCCTCAGTGAGTTTAATTGAAGCATTACGATATGGATTGATTCTGCTACTTGCAGATTGGAGCCAGTTATTGGTCTCCAAGTTACAGCAAGTTAGCGACAGCCATCCATCCATATCCACGTTGCCAAGGAACCTAAGGTCACTGCCGAAGTTATTTGTCCGATCCAGTTCCTTCAACAAACTGAGCTTGATGATCTTCAGTTGTTCTTTGGTCAATCTGTTGATCGGATGCTCAGAGTGACTGATGGCTACCTTGTGATGACGAGCGGCTTTATCCCTGTTGGAATATCTTGCCGTTCCGGTTTTCTGTAAAGCCCCCGAGTATGAAGGCATCGCAGCAGATGAGGGTGCATTCAACGTAGTATTAAGCTTCATGACCTTGTTTGCATTCTCAGTCAGGGAGGTGTTAGCTGAGCGACAGCGTTTTGCAGAGGTGCCGGGAAAGTTTGTCGGCTTGAACTCAGCATACCTTGCAAGCTCGTTTGCTCTTGCCTCTTCTAAGGTAAGACCACCTTGTATCAATTTTTTGATGCGTCTCTTTTGTGCACCAGTGAAGTACTCGTGCTTCTTCTGGTCAATAGGGTCGTCTGGAACAACTGTACCCACGACGACATCCTTTGTGATGACATTGGTCATTTAATGATCATCATGCTGGGCACTATGCACCTGCAAACATTATATTAAATTCATTAAGTTAACTTAATTAGATGAACTTAAATTAAGTTAAATGAATTTAATCAGAATCACTCCAGTCAGGTAATATGGTGTATATCACAATCAAAATTTTTATATGTTTATATATAATATATATACTATAATATATATTTTATATAAGTATAATTAATTTGATTATATGAATCTACGATAGTAAAAATAAAACAACCTGGCAGCACCGTCAAAAGTAACACTTGCCAGCCCTGCCAGTTGGTGCACCCTGTACACAATTTTCACTTTAGGTGAATAGAATGTATATTACCTCACCAGCTTGTTCGGTCACTTCTCTTACCTGATTGGTCGGGAAACCAACAACTAGAGAGGCACAAAGAATACCAAACGGTAACATTTTTTATAAAAGTTAAAATTGCGCACCAAAAACTTAAACACTACACTAAAGCCGGGCACACCACAATTTTAGCCAGAATTCAATGTACACGGTTAGTATACCACTCTAGGCACGACTCAACCGAGTTTTAATATTTTATTTTCACTAAAAAACAACGACAGCAAGGTTGTAGCATTCACGATCGCGTGTTCTTTCTGTCACCTTCTACATGAGTCCATACCATATCCACCAACCACATAAATTTCAAGACCCTTGGATCACTAGAAGGGGAGTAGATTATGGATATTTACCATTTAAAATTGATTTCATAAGCTCTGGAGGGCTGCATAATAGATTTGACTGTTTCCTACATTTGAGAGACCCGCAGTTATTAAAGCAATGTCATTTTCTTTACGTCATTTTTGAGTAGAATTTTCTAATGCGCAAAATCTGACCTGCCTTTGTGTTGCTGCAGCGAGTCGTAATTCTTGTTATTCGTCAGTTTCTACTTAGTCTCATACTTTGAGCATTTCTGCTATACTGTGACAGATTTCACCTTTTTCTAGAAGGCATTATGTATGATTAATATATCAAATAAGTAAGACAGACGAAATAATGTTCGACATTATGTAATTATAACTTAATAAGAGCTTTGATAAAGAATAATCCGGCTCAAAGGACCGTGTATAAATTCAATTAAAATTTTGAAACGAAATGTGGGGGACGTCCTTGTAATGCGCACCTGCACACTAACACTTTACAACTTCAAAATTAACAAAATTAACGAAATTCGTAAATGACGCGACAATTAAAATTCCCACACTCATACATGCACCTTATTTCTGCTTTTCAACTACATCCCACTGGGCCAAGCAGCGGCTGTTGAGCGGACGTCCGCCTAAACTATCGCAAATGTGCTCAGAAATGAGCGTTTTGCGGTCGAAAATACGTGTACTGCTTCAACATCCGCTTAATGGCCGCAAACGAGCTCGAAAGCGATAATTTTTTGAGCATAAATATGATAGATAAGAAATTGTAGGCAAGAGAGACCTCCAAACCTAACGCAGGAGGATTCAAAAACTCCCGAAATAGTTTGTCTGGTCATGCAGCGCAATGTAAATAAACATCAACTGATCATCAGAGAGCTTAATGTTTACATAGCAGAACAAAAGAATTAACCAGGGACAATTGGAAAAGGAACAAATGGATATTTTGTTCATATTTTTCTAGTTTGTTTATGCTATTTGCTTTTTTTGGTTACTTGTGAAAACAGAAAGAGCTTGGATCCGCGTGTGGTTAACGATTTAACCAACAAAATTACAAAAAGTAAAAGGCAGCAGTTTCAACTTCGTCACGTTATTATCTTCAATTATAAAAGCAACAACAACGTCGTTATCATCATCATCAAGTGCAGAAAACAACCACCAACAACCTGTGCAGTGTATAATCGACAGTTTTCTTTTATCTTGAAAAATTATAAATATAAAAAAATCTAAAAGAATACAAAACACAATACAATAAACCAACTTAAGTTAAATTTTCATTTCTCGCATCGTTTTGTGAATATTTCAAGTCATTAAAACAAATAAAGAAAAGACAAATTAATTTAGTTTTCTAAGGCTAAATAAATTGTGAATCTTAAGCAATTAATACAATTTTTGTGTTCAATAATTTCGCAAAGAAAAGGCCACGAAAAAGCTTGTGGCTACACAGAGTTTTCTGTGGAACCAAAAATCAGAAATCTGGTGAAATTGAGGAGGAAGAGATTTCTGTAACACCCCTGATTATGTTCGAAAATGCAAACTTAGATATTCAAAGAATTTTAGTTTTTAAAGCATATTATAGTTAAAGCCTGTAAATATTGTTTTTATTGTTAAAACAATTGTTTTAAAAATTTGTGTGCCATTTTCGAAAAAACAAAAAATTTGTCAGTTTTCGAAAAAACAAGAATTTGTGGCAGATTTTATGATTCTTTATGAAGATTTAACTCATTTTCGTCAATTTAGCCAAAAGTAATTTTTTTGTTATTAAAATTATGTGCAATTTTGTTATTATACTATATATCTATCAAAAATGATACCTCAGTGTAAATCATGCCAGGCTTTTGGCCACACGCAGAACTACTGTTCGAAACAGCCAAGGTGTGTCAAGTGCGCAGGAAAGCACAAGAAAATATACTAAAGAAACCAGAACAGTAGCAACCAAAGTGCTGTAACTGTGGTGATTCCCATCCTGCTAGCTACAGAGGATGTATTGTTGCTAAGGAATTACAAAA
The DNA here is from genome assembly GCA_035041805.1 of Amiota mariae. Classification (NCBI taxonomy): domain Eukaryota; kingdom Metazoa; phylum Arthropoda; class Insecta; order Diptera; family Drosophilidae; genus Amiota; species Amiota mariae. Next base: position 170,779 of record JAWNKV010000411.1, on the reverse strand, counting down.
GATTCGGATCAAAAAACTGGCAATAAGAAAAGTGAATCTCAGACCAAAAATTCAACAAATAAACCTTTAGAGAGTCAGCCAAATAGGTATCAGAACAAACCAATTGCTCAAAATAAGGATCCAACTCAAAATTTACCGGAATACTCGCAAGACACACACAGATTAACTCGAGTTATTGAAAATTCTTTTGAAGAAAAGAAGGTGTGCTCTGCAGTCTTCCTTGATGTATCAAAAGCTTTTGACAAGGTCTGTCATAATGGCCTACTAAATAAAATTAAAGTGTTATTACCCAAACAATATTATCACTTTCTAAAATCATACTTGACAGATCGCTTCTTTCGTATTAAACAAGAATATACGTATTCAGAACTCAAAGAAATTAAAGCTGGAATTCCCAGGGTAGTGTACTGGGCCCCATCCTTCATATTTTATTCACATGTGATCTACCTACCAACAAAAACTGCTTTACTGCAACATTTTCTGACGATAAAGCCATAATATCAGTTGGAAGCCCAGAAAATGAAACTAATACACAACTCCAATGCGCGTTTAACGAAATCTTTGAGTGGACATCAACATGGCGCATTAAACTCAATGAAACAAAATCAACACACATAGATTTCTCGTACAACAAAATACCATACCTTTCATTCTATATAAATGGCGAACAAATTCCACACCATAATACTGCTAAATACTTAGGGATGGCTTTGGACACCAAGCTCAAGTGGAATGAACATGTAAAGAAAAAAGAGACGAACTTGAACTATAATTCAAGAAAATGTATAGGCGGGCTGCGCTATCGACCTACAACAAAGTATTATTATACAAACAAATACTGAAACCTATATGGACTTATGGTATCCAGTTATGCTCGTGTTCCAGCAACATAATGTCAATACAAAGGTTCCAGAACAAAGTGCTGAGATGTGTTGTGAATGCACCCTGGTACGACCGTAGCAGCGATATTGAACGTGATCTTGGCATCGATTCAGTCGCAATTACCATTCGGAAATATGCGAGGTCTCTTTTGGAAAGGCTAAGTGTTCATATAAATAATGAAGCTTCAAGCCTGGTGATTGGAAAACAAGGCTGAAACGCAAAAAGCCGCATCAACTCCTAGAGTAACCCAAATCACTGCAATCAGGAGTCCCAACAAAATGATGAGCATTAGCTAAGCCCAATTAAAATTGCCCGTCAGTTTAAAACTTGTTGCAATATAAAAAACAAAAAATTGTATACTCATTTCATTGGTTGTGTGAGTGTTTGGTTGCATCGTGTATGGGAAAAAAAAACGTGTATATAAACTTTATAATACAAAGCAATACAAAATACACAATGTGTATCCATGTGTGTGTGATTGAAATTCTCGTTGAGCCAGACTAGCCTGTCAACTACCATTTCAACATTGGCTTGCTTATACAAGTCGGTGGTAGAGTGGTGCATGGCATATAACAAAATTTTATTTTTTTTATTGGGGTTGGCAGTATCCACACGAACTGAGGCCTCATAGAAGATTATTGCTTGAAAAATTGATCTGAAGAGATACATGTTGTTTTCAATATTCAAGCGAGAGTTTCTGTTTATAAAGGGGTAAAAAATTCAAATGAAGCAGTTCACTTTATTAATGATATAAGCGATGTGCTCCTTATAAATTGTTGTTGGATCTAAGACAACTCCCAAGTATCTAACGCTTTGTTCCCAGGGGACACCAGCGTTGTGGAGATTTATGACTAGTTGGCTTAAATATAACTTTCCGTTTCCTAGTGAAGTAGATGGCTTGAGTTTTGTCCGGATTGATCATTATCTTCCATTTAGTAAAGTAGTCATGAAGAGTTTCCAAAGCACCATTTAATTTAGTAGAGATGTAAGATGCTAATAGCCCAAAGCAAAAAATCGCAGTATTATCAGCGAAAATGGATGCAGAGCACCCATAGAGAGATGGGAAGTCAGAAGTGTTAATGTTACAAAGTAAACCCCTGAGGGCAGCCTGCATGCAGATTTTTGGGTACAAAATACTCAATGCTGATATGAACTGCAAACGAACGATCACTTAAAAAGTTCTGCATAATTTTTATCAATTCACGCGGGAAATTTAAGAGTGTCATCTTGTGGAAAAGCGAATTGTGCCACACGGAGTCGTATGCAGCTTTGATGTCCTGGAGAATCATGCTTGTAGAATTCGCACATTGAAAGTTTTGTTTAACGATCTTCTTAATTCGGACGAGCGGATGTACTGCTATGTTCCTTGCGAATCTTTTGTCCAGAGAAGACAGGAGATCGCTCCAAGTTTTATTGTGAAATTTTGTGATTTCGTTTCTAATGCAGTTGTTTAAGCATTTAACTGCAACTTGATCGGCGGTGATTATGTCAAGGTAAGACTTGATAATATAGTGCTGGGAGGAAGTTCTTCAATTTGAATAGCAATCCATACTGTGTCAAAAGTCTGAGCAATATTGAGAAAAGCTGTTGAGCAATAATCTTTGCATTCGAATACTTCAAGTATGTGTTTGACCACTCCGTGTCATTGCTCAGGTCTTCCATATAACCTCCTTAATTAGAATCGCTGCACCACCATGATTCTTGCCACTTGGACGCACTGATAAGATCTTAACAGTGGAATCTAAAGAGTTTAGGTCTAATTCAGAAACAATTAGTACCTCAATATTGTTGGTTTTTAGGAAGTCTTCAGTCGCAGCATAGCATCCCTCTTGAATAGACGCTGTTTTGCAGCTAATATAAATGTATGGAATGCCTGATATATTGTAGCAACAGCTCCCCACAATTCTCTAACCAACAACTTTAGCGCTAAATAAAATGATTACTTTGAAATACTTTCCACCCAAATAGTAAACCTCACTACATTTAAATACAAAAACTAAACGAAAACTTTGCCTGCTGAAAAGCAATTGTGCTAAGAAAATACAATCGGATGGAAATAGATTTACAATAGAGAACGCCCGCATTCAGAATGCTGATGAAACCTGGACAAAAGCCAAGTCTCCACAATGTTTCTCTAACCAAGGGAAATATCAAAGAAACAAAAATTGAGATCTACTTGGAAATAAACTACTAAGCTCTAATTAAATTCTTAGCGCAAGACTCAGTTGCCTGAGTGAGTTCGAATTCTATATTTTTTTTTTTTTTTTCAATTATCAACAGAATTGTGCTTACAATTATTCTAATGTGTCATATGCGCGTCATATATCATGGCTTGCCAACTTGTCAGTCAGATTATGTCTGTTGATTAAACTTCTTAGTAAGTTGGTAGGCCTGCGCATGTGACTCATTTTGTTTACACTTCAATACATTGATCCTTTGCATTTTTAGATGCAATTTCATTGGATAGTCATCACTTTGCGGATTTTCTATTTATTTGCTTGGTTTTTGTATATACTTTTACCTTTTTCTTCTTCACAAAAACTAATTTAAACACACATATACAATAACATAAATATGGTCATACATAAAATTACAGTGAGGATAGTGTAAAGGTATCATACGTATGACGGAATTTCATATCGTGTGACCTTAGCATTATTCACAATATATTATTCTTTAAAATTTATATAATTTTTGTTTACAATACAATTTATATAATTCTTATTCACAATTTATTACTCTCAAAAATGTATATGTGCATTTCACCACTATGTTGAGTGCAAAAGGGAGTTTCTGTCAATTTGAGGTTTCCAGTATACAATATTAGCCATAAACATTAGCAATAGAACGCGACAAAAAATGGAACTGGTTTTCGACTGCATCTAAAAAAATGCGAAAATCTGTGAATTGCTACATAATATTTTAAATATATACATGGTTTTTTCTTAAGTGGAACTTCTTTACCGAGGTGTAAGTCCAAAAAAAGTGTTACGGAATTCAAGATGATGATGCTTTAGAGACGTAGATGGGATAAGCATTTGCTTGTGCGTCTGTTGCGTAGAGAATAAGTGTTTGTGCATGAGTAAGGAGAAAGAGAGAGAGAGATGCTTTCCCTATGTTTGCTTAGACAAGGTTTCCAAGATAAGACATTTTTGAAAGACTAATCGTCAATTCTTTTTTGGTGTCTGTTGCTTTCCATGTTAAGATTGGTGCAAGACAATTTTTTTCAAATTATTTATCATTTTTGTTTTTTATGTAATTATCATGCATGTGCACTGTACGCAACCTGTTAGGGTTAATACAAAAACACACGACCAAAACAGAATCAAAAACGTCGACTTTGTATGTGGTACACCAGACAAATTCACCCCGCAAACGTCGTTCGTCTCTTCTGTACAAGCATATGTCTGCAGAGGAATCTGACTAAAAATCTTATTGTGGAAACTGGTACTTACTTTACTCACGTTAACAAAAGACTATGACCTTGCTTGTATCGTTGCTACTTTGTTCCTGTTGTTCTTGTTGCTGCTGCTGTTTCATTTTGTCCACAACGTATCAACAACAACAAGAGAACTACCCGCAATTACACGTGTTTGAGTCTTCTCTTTTTTATTTGTTTCTGTTGTTGTTGCTGCTGTTTGGTTTTGTGCATAATATAACAACAATCAAGGACTATGACTTTGCTTGTGTCATTGCTATTTCGTTGCTGTTTTTGTTCTTGCAATTACATGTGTTTTGAGTCTTCGCTCTTCTATTAAATGATATTTGTACACATGGAGAAATAGAATTTCCCTTATGCTTTTCATTTGTGTGTGTGTCCTACACGGCCCTGATCTCGTATATTAATTTGCATGCATGCCGCTGAGTATTTGCTGTTATACTTATAGCATATAAATAAATACGTTATTTGCCCCAATTTAGATTATTAATTATACAATAATTAGAACCTGTAAAAATTGTTAAAATGGGCAAAAATTGTTGCGAAATAATTAGAAAAAACACCCAAAAAAATTTATTACAATTATTAAATCATTTTATTTGAAAAGCGAGAAAACACAAAATAATATATATATGTTAGAACCAAGTAACAAAATAAGTACGATTTACAGTTGTTATCGTTATCGATTTGGTAGTGTTATATTTTGTTGAACAGTGAAGTGACGCTCCCCACATACTTTTCGTGTTGGGAAGGGACGTGGAAGGAGAACAGATCTGTGTGTAGAAAAAAGAGGAAAATCATTGTTTGGTTTGGGACGATAGTCCACAGACTTGTGTTGTGGTGGTGCGTTTTTCTGGTTTGTTGTATGCTGAGAGTTATCTTATGATAAGTGTGACTATACTCTTATAATCGGACGTTGTTGGTGATATCTATCGAGCTGGTGTCTGAAGCGTTTCTGACAATTTTTACGTATTTTTTATCATATACATCTATCTATCTATCTACTAGTCTCCTTGGGGTATGAAGTATCCTGAGTGCTTGTATGATTCGTGACCAGCTCACAATGTTGAAGGCACTTTTGACGTCCAAAGTCACTACAGTGCAGTATTTCCTGTCGCTTCCCTTCTATCTGATTTCACTCGTTCCCCTACGCGCAATATCCATTACTGCTTGAATTGCATCAAATGGAAATCGGTTAAGGTGTTCGGTCTCTCCAAAGTGACCTGAAGTCCGCCGACTATGATACTTTCCAGTACCTTGCCATGCGAGTCAAGGCATGGCACAGCGACGTACACAGATGGATGATCTGGTTGCTTTTTGGGTTTTTTTCAAAGGTTAAAACATCTGCTCGCACTGCAACATTTAGCGCTACATTTGGAATACCATCAGGTCGTAAGGCTTTCTTGTCTCCCAACTTTCTTAGTGCTTGCAGCACCTTCTCAGTTCTAACCACTATCACTGGCGGTGAGCTCAAAAGTGCAGCAACTACATTACGCATCAACGTTGGGTTGGTGGCTGTGGAGGCTGCGATCCCTTTACCGTGCTCATCACAATTTTGTAGGCCTCGCCCCATGGGGAGCTTTCTCGTAGATCTTTGACGCGCAAATCTTTGCTCAACCGTGTAGCTTTCCTAAGGAGATGTCTCAGCATCTTAAAGTCGCATTGCAATTAATCTCAAATCGGTACGATTTACTGATTACTGGTTGCAAAGAAATCTCAATCACAATGGCTCGATGGTCGTTGTTCGTGTAGAAATTACCGATGTTCCATTTTTTGTGACTCGTAATGGAACAATGTGCAAAGGTAAGATCTATGGCTGAACGCCTATTAACCGCCTCAAAAGTAAACTACCCATCGTTCAAGAGTTCAACGTTGAATGTGGCTAGGCACTCCATCAGGATTTTGCAGCGTTGGTTCGTGGACCTGCTACCCCACATTGGGGACCAAGCAGACGATATCCTCATCCTCTCTTCCACCACCAGCTCCGTGATTAGCCGTTCAAACTGCTTAAGCTCCAGACTGGAAGAAAATTATTGTAATTGCCATTTACTTTAACCTACGCGAAACCGGAATGAGAAGTCAGTGGCCTACTTTGCGGCATCTTCCCGTCCGTGACCCATGTGGCGGACTTACAGGATCCATCCGAAATCCATTCGTGTCGCCTCACATTGCGATACTGCTGCATGAGTGAGTGCTTGTGTATGTGTGTGTATAACTCATTGTTAATGTTGCAAAATACGTTCGAAAAGATATATCCAAATTTTATTTTTGCATGATCTAAAGCATATCAAAAACATATCTAGATGACAAAAAAGTTGATGTGATCTTAATCTGTGAGACCCATCTCACATTCTACGCAGTTTATAAGACAAATCACCCAGATGGAAAAGCTCATAGCGGTATGTGCATTGCAATTAGAAAGCGTATAAAACACCACTCTCTGAACCGCATCTAATTGATTTCATCCGAAAAAATCTACAGATCATCATCTTATTGTGCCAAAAATCTTAATGGAAACGTAGTCGGCAATAGAGATTCTCACATGATGGATTAACGCCATTCTTCGAATCGCTTACTTTCCGTCTCAGTGGAAAAAATCTGTTATCATAATGACGCCAACACCTCGGAAGGATCAGTCAAGGGCTTCTTCTTACAGGCCTGTAAGTCTGCTTACAAGCCTTTCCAAATTGTTTGAAAAGATAATTGTACTTAAACTTAATCACCATCTACAAACCAATAACATTTTCCCACTAGAACAAGTCAACAGAATTACTAGCGAATTCGATTTATATTATACACGTATACTGCAGATATACCAATAAATTCTCTAAAAAACAAATGGAACTACAATCCTCAAACTCAAGATTTAACCTATTTTGCCGTTCACCTAGATAGGCATCTCACTTGGCGGAAGCATATTGAATAAAAAAAAAAATCAGATGAAAGTTAGAGCACAAAGTCTTCACTGGTTAATCAACTCAAAATTTGGCCTGCTACAATCTTCTCTACATTATTAAACCAATTTGGACATACGGTTCAAAATTATGGGGAACCGCAAGAGCGAGTAATGTTAAGACTATATAAAGAGCTCAATCTAAAATTCTCAGAATAATAACAAGAAAGTTAGAGGCCTATAGTAAAATGCAAATAATTTTATATTGTAGTTTAATCATAAATTAGTATATTAGAAAATACAAAATTTCCTCAAATAAAGTTTAAAACAAAAAAAAGGAGAATGTGTTCAACTATTGGCATATTATTGCATAGGGTGTTCGCATTCCACATAGTCATTCTAAGATTTACTTGCATATGTTTGCCAACATGTTGGTAAGCATCTGAGTGAACTGCATAGCCACCATTTTCTAAGCCTAGAATTCCCATTCGTCAGTGGCATCATCTTATCTCGTTGCGCACTGACGTTGCCCCTGGTTACGCCAGCATAAGAGAAGCGACTGCTTGACAGCCATGAAGATTTGGCATCATCCTGATGATGTGTGGGTAAGATACTGGTTTCCTCCTGCCCGCACTGCTCATCTACAAATAGCCTTATATACCCTGTATCCTTTGTAAGGAGCCGTGTGGTTCTCATTGCAGTGAATCCAGGTCTTAGGATCTTTCTTTTTTTTTGTAATTAGTTCTTTTGTATGATTTTCCACATTTCACACAACGGTACGGCTTGTTGCAGATACGTTGCTTGGGAAATGATTAAAATGCACAAAATCATCAAGCTTCTTAATATGCTTTATAGCAGTTTAAAGTTTTTTGACATAAAAAATTATCTTGTTATTAAGTGCTGGCTCGGGACCAACGAAGAAGATTGACATGGGAGCCTTGATGGTGCGCGATCTACCATTACCAAGGTTCCTTACTTTGTGACCAAGGTTTTGAATGAAGACACTTAAAATTATTTGAATGTCAAAATAGGCTATCCACTCGTATCCGTTTCAAATGAAGACGACACAACGAATCCATAAATTATTCGTTTCATCGCATTCGTGCAGTTTTCTAGTATAAATATTATGTATTACAATATATTGTATTAAGTTGATGTAATTTTGGATCACAACTACTCTTATAATCTACCTTTACAATACTGCAAACTACCTTTTAGAACATCAAAAAATCAACTAGGAAGTAACTCTGCAAGAAACTTTTTGCACCGCTCAAACAATTTAAAAATGCCAAACACAAGTAATGGTGGTTTTTGTGGAGCTTTACAGCGTTTGCCTTCAATATCAGTACCTTCATGTTTGGCTCGACGATTGGCTAATAAGGAGAACTACAGTCTGGGAAAGGTAGATTTAGAATAACTTTTTGTTTTTAGTTTAAATTAATTTAGTACGGTTCAAACTATTATTTTTTGTTTCTTATAAAAGATTAAAGTAATGTTGCGAGTTGGTGATATGCTTAAAGATGATCAACCTACTCCTTTTATGTCTATTGACAAAAGGAAACGCCAAGTAAAAATAACAGACCACGTGACAATGGGCACCGTAACTTATACAACATCACAGGAGCGAGGACCGAAGGTCGCAGCACCTAAAATGTTTGCATTCGATAATCTTTTTGATACGGATGAACAACAGGTAAATTTATACATTGCATCAGATACATACGATTACACACATATATATACATATTTCCATTTATACTCTTTTTCCCCATTGGTTCGCAGTTAGAAATTTGTACTTCTGCACTTTGCGACATAATACCAGCCGTCTTAGAAGGGTCTGATGGATGTTTTCTCAGTATTGGTTATCCAAATTCTGGACAAACAAAAACTATGCTTGGTGATATAAACTCTCATACTGACTTTGGTGTTATACCAAATGCTATCTCTTGGTTATACAAAGGTGTTAATGAGCGTCGTCTTAAAAGTGGGATTCGATTTTCCGTAAGAGTGAGTGCTTTGGGCGTTAGCGCTACAAAACCAGAAACTGGTCCCAAAGACCTGTTGGTTGACCACGCAACTGGTATGTTATATCACATAAACAAGTTTTTAAATAGTCTCTTAATAGCTTTAACATTGTAAATAAGTATTATTTCTTTGTAGCAATATTTATGCATCGGGATTCCCATAAGGTACATATATGAGAAAATTACACGTATGATCCATGTCCGTTCTTCTGTGCCCATGCACTCTAGTGTAGAAGTCATTAAAGTGAAATTGAAATTTTGTACAATCACATCTTATACCCCATTCAAACATGATGCGACCACTGATTCGAATGGTGCGACCATTGATTCGAACTACAATCGACAACAACGTCATTCAGTGGTTGTTGCTGTAGAATGTGATGCAAATCATCGTCGAATCAAGAATTTATTCGTCTGTGATTCATAATTGACGATGGTCACTCGCGTTGGGTAATTTCTGCCATTTTTAGGTCATTTTTGACTGTCTTCCTCTTTTTTTGTTGCGCCAACATTAGACAATTGATCGTCGCACAAAAAAATTTTAAGTAAATTTCAAATTGTAAAGTTTTTGTTATAATTTTAATAAAATACGTAGCAGGAATTGAAAAGGTAGCTTCCAGAACTGTTTGCATATATAGTACTGCCAATTGTTCTTATTCACGTATTTTTGACAAAATTTCCATTTTAATTTCTCACAATTGGCCATAACGTTCCATTTGCACTATGGTCGGATAATCCGTTTGATTTCATAAATTCGAGATAATTTAATTTTTTTATGTACACGCAGAAAAAAGGGCCAAAGGATCTTTTTTCTTTTTTTTTTTGTTTATCCGTGCTTTTGTATGGTGGACGGAGTCGGGGTCTCAAGGGTTCAAAGTTTCAAAATTTATTATTGATAATATGACTAACGAATATAATTAGTTTCTAGTAGCTGTCTTTTTCGAATTCATGTCAAAAAAACGGCATTTCCAACAATAATGCATTAAATTGATTTATATAAGAGGAAGACAAACTGTAAAAAATCTCATCGACAGTATGCAATTAAAGTGTTCACGGCCAGATAAAATGACGTTTTTTTCATCTTTTACGCGGTTTCATCTCATTCCATGAATACCCTATATACATATATTAAGGCTTTATTCCGGGAATAGGAATGTAAAAAAAAGACAAAACATTAACATCGGTTCACCGATTTATTTATTTGACTGTTAAAATTACGTTTTTGAGTTATTTTTTACTTTTTAAAGTAAAATAAGTTTTCATATAAATTATACAATTGGTGAATCAAATTTTGTGTATAAAGCTTAGAAGCATATTTTAAAATCAATCAAGTCATCTTTGTCTTTTGTTTTATTTCAACTTTTGGAATTAATAACGATAGCGGTTTTGAAATCGCCTAATGTTTTACAGGCGATTTGGTTAAATTCTCCCTTATCTGAAGTTACTAAAGTACCAAGAACTGTAGCTTATTGTTTTCATCTCTAAAAAGCATTTAAAGAATTCAACATTTTAGTTTTTTTAAGGCAAAAATTTGCAATTTACCCAAATCACTTTTCCATTAAAGCCAAATAAACGAAATAAGCAGAACCAATCAATGCTGAATATGCCTACCTGCTTGCATATAAATTTGAACATTTTCGTTGATTCCAATGCATCTTTAATCCATTTAATTGATATGTTAAAAATAAATACATTTGTTGGTAATGTTTTAATTTTATTTTAAAAATACGTAGAAAGTGATAAGTACAATAAGAAATTGTAATAAACTCATTGGCGGAAGTTGGCATGTATGCAATGTGGTAAAGGGGTGTGTTTTTTTCGTTTGTTTTTGGTATTTGCTTGGCATCTGAGGTTGAGTGTAAATATTAACAAGAGGATCCAAAGAAAACAAACGATAATTGTAATTCGATACGTTTCAGACGGCCCTAAAATGAACAGTATTCAAGCAGCTGCTCGTTCGAACATCAATGTTCTAAAAATGAAAATTCTTCGTTTTCTAGGTTTGGCGAAATTGAAAACGCCCGCCATCAAAAACGTCGGTGTTTCCTAGCACATACCCGTACTATAATAATTTTTCTACCGTATTAAGTGGTAGTTTTTTTTTAATTTTTGTGTCCGTAGATGTGCAGCTCTCCTAATTACTCTTTGCACCGTTGATAAGCTCACTTTAACACCAGTTTTTTCCTTGATTTTAAGCGACGAGTTGTTCGAATTTGATGCTTCCCTCAGTATAACTCTCTTGTCTGCTTGGGAAACCACTCGATTATTACCGCCCTTGAAGTTTTTCCCATAGTTTACCTTATTTCGAAGAAAACTGGCAATTGTTTTTCTGTGTCTGCCTGTTTTTTCAGCAATTTTATGTATTGATAGTCCAGACTCGAAGCATGCTTCAATTTTTGATTTTTCTTCCAAATATAAAGCTGATCCTCTCCGCATATTTAGCGTTAATTTAAAGAAATTTGATATTTTAAGCGACAAAAAAAATTTGGTGACCGTAATTGCCAAATTGAGCGAGATAACTGAAATTCTATTTGGGGGCGCTATCCTGATGACCAAATTTTCGTTACGTTTTTAGGGTTCCGTACCTATAGGGAACTAACGGGACCCTATTACTAAGCTTACAATGTCCGTCCGTCCGGCCGTCTCCTGCTCTATCTCATGAACCGTAATAGGTAGAGAGTTGAAATTTTCATAAAGTGTGTAATTCACTTGTATGTAGAACGACAAATACTAAAAATAGACATTTTTAGAAGCATTGTTCTTTAATTTAGCCTTTTGTTTAACATTTTTTTTTGTTTTTTGTAGTATACTTTGAGCTGTTAATTGTAGTATACCTTGAGCTATTAATTATAAACATAATTTTATATTTTAAGCAAAAAATGTTGTACGATGGTACTGAACCCTCCGTGTGCGAGTCCGACTCACACTTGGCTGATTTTTATTTTTGTATACTTTTACTTAAAAAATTATTAAAATATTGTCTTGAATATTACAGTAGCTATTGCTGTTTTATTTTAAAGATTATTGATAATAGTTCAATGAATAAAAATTGTAAGACTATCGTTTAGATAATATTGAACATGAACAAAGAATGTTAATGGGGGCACTAATCTGATGATGCTCAGTGTGTTTGAAATATTAAATAATTTATAAATTAAGAATATTACAAAACGTGAATTGGATTATTTTTTATGTGGTTTTCGCAGCAATTGTGACCTATTTATATTTTTTTTTCTGAATCTGATTTTTGAAAATACTCCTAAGTTGGCAAGCCTGATATTTGCAAATGTATTCAATTCATCTATCTATATTTTTGAAAATCGATCATTTGTCATAATAAATTTGTCCGACATTGAAAATTTATCATTATGATCACGCAATGATTTTAACAAATTTCATTTTTCCATTATTTTCATTATATTCCAAAATTTCGGCGAGAAATCAACAAATCGAAAGATTAACCATTTAACAGAGCGATAACAGTGCACTCAAATATTTAACATTTTTGCGCGATATTCGAAAGACGTACTCGATGGACCATCTTTGCCGAATGATGTTTTTTCAAAAGCTTTGATGGCAAGAGCTTTTCTTGCGATGGAAAAATGGCTTAACAGCTGAAAAATTTAAAAATTCAGACATGTGCCCTTTTCGAAATTGAATATTCAATTGTTTGTTTAAATTCAAATGTCAGTTCTGTATACGAGAACGGTAGAGTTGCTGAATTCGAAATATATGTATAGTGGCAACCCTTACTTTATGAGTTATGAGTTGAGATTTGTGTGTATCAATAGGCTCAACAATTTATGATATCGAACAATTTTTTTTAACGTGAAAACGTTTTTAAAAGGTGGACAGAAATTGTCAGAATCTGACTCTTTTTCAGAAATGTAACAAAAATTGTCGCCTTTATTATCAATATATCTCGAGACTCAAAAGCTGTAGTGCCAAGTAATGTATGTATTCAGAAAATAAAGGATATGGTAATGCCTGTAAGATGAGTTTCGTCATTGCGTGCTTATGTCTTCCCCCCCCTGTTCAATAAGGTAATAAAAATTGAAAATAGAAAAACAACAACAACATGACTTCGCACAACTGATAAGTGTACTGCAATAGAATAGAAGAGAGATTCATACGAACTTCTCTTTTCTCCCATTCTACTGCGCTCACAACATCAACGGAAGATTCCCTAATTCTGCGTCGCTGATTATGGTCTGAATTTCGAAACTTTCATTATATCACTTTAACTCGAAATATGAGAGCCACTCCCCATGAAATTCAATTTTTTCAGTTTGGTAACGGTCAAATGGAAGCTTTTTCTCAGTTTGGTTCGGATATCGTTGAAATACCGAATCATTTAATTTGTTAGCCATCAATGATATATTTGGAAGTATTCCTGAAAGCATTTTATCTACAAACATTTTGAATTCAGTTATTTTTAATTTAACCAAATCACCTGTAAAAAATTAGGCAATTTCAAAAACGTCAAAAGCGGTTTCCATCACACCGTGAAATGGAATTGAATCGGAATTGAGACGAAACCGGTTTCCATCACACACCAGATACAATTATTTTCCTATTAAAGTGCTGGACTGGTCAGCGTGCTCACTGCGTGAAGAATATAATACAATACAATAAAAAAAAAAAAAATAATTTAAAAAGACTAACTCTGGCTATGCCGCTGTTGTAAAACTCTTCACGCCCCTTCTAGTAGTTCGAGAGTCTTGAAATTTAAAAGGTGGATACGGGTAAGACACTTATAGTGTCCTAATTTCAGTATCATAGTACAAAAAACAAAAAAGTTTTTCTAATACGAACTTTCATTTTAATCCCGGTTTGTATGGGGCGTACGCCCCATAGTGGACCGATTCGGCTGATTCCAACAAATGTACTGCGTAGACAAGATTCCTTGATTCTGAGACGGTACGAAGTTCACCGGGTCAACTAGTGTTTTTATAAAAGTAGATTTCACAACCTTTTCAAAAATTATAAATTTCATTTAGTTTAATTATTCCAACAATTGTTTAAAAACTTAGGTGTACGAATTAATAGTGGTCAAGGTAGTAAATGAATGTATTTCTATGCCGTATTTTTAGAAAATTCTTTAGGAGAAAGATGTGTTTTAAGGCGGTGAATAATAATACCGTTCTTACACAATCTACTTTGACTTGTTGATGCAGATATATACAATTATTTTTCTATTGAAGTTCTGGACTGGCCAGCGTGCTCTCCGGATCTAAATCCAATCAGAAACGTGTAAGGTATACTTGCTCGGCGTATTTATGCTGGAAATTAGAAGTTAGATTGTGTGGGAGACCTCAAATTAGCAATATTGCGTGAATGAAATAATTTGGACCCAACCCTCTTGGTTACCTTAATTAACTCCATGAGAAAGAGGTTATTTGAGATGGGAAAAGCAAAAGTCTGCCCAATTTAAAGTTACTTAACATATTAAATTATACACATATATACCTTTATGTTTAATTTAGTTGGTGGCAGAAAGCAAAAAAGTGTCGTATAATTTTGTTCATTTGGAACCCGGTTTGTATGGGGGTTACCCCCTAGTGGTCCAAGGGTCTTGAAATTTATATGGTTGGTGGATATCGTTCATAAACTTCATATTTCAAGTCGATAGTATGAAAACCAAAAAAGTTTTTCCATTAAGAACTTCCATTTGGATCCCGGTTTGTATGGGGGAACCCCCCATGTAATCCGATTCGACTGATTCCAACAAATGTACTGCGTATTGTAAGAAGAAAGCTCCGTGCAAAATTTCTCTCTAGCTCAAAACCTGAGGGACTAGTTTGCTTACATACAGACAGACAGACAGACATGTCTAGATCAAAACACGTGCAAGCAAAACAGCTGTCAAAAATTAACTGAATATTCAAAACGACCGACCTTGTCAACATAAGTGAGGGACATGAGTACCAACATAACGCCACAAGAATATCGAATATCGAATATACGTAACCCGCGGAAATTCAAAAATCGCGATACTTTTTGTACAAACCTCGTATACTTTATTGGGTCTCCGATGTCTCCTTCTGAGTGTTACAAACTTTATGACAAACTTATAATACTATTCACTGCGTGAAGAGTGTAAAAAGTGTCGTATAATTATGTTAAGCATCTTAGCAAAGAATTTTACACACGAAAATCTGAGTTTGCTTTGGATTGATTTATTTCACATTTTATTTTCCTCTCTTCAGAGCATTTAAATAAAAGCTTGTTTTTAAACTTTTTTTTAACAATTTTTTTTTTTCAATACAATAAAAAGCTTCATATGCAAAATTTGATCCACTAATTCCTTTTCTGGTGGATTTTCAAAATTTATTGCTTATTATATTGTCATCAATACCATAGATGTATGCCAATTTTCAATTCACTCGGATGCCCAGAAATGGTTCTAATTCAGCTTCCATGATTTGACCTAAACAAACAAACAAACAATCTAACAAGTTGTGATGAGATATATCAGATTGAGAAATATATTTGACATCTGATCCTAATATCATATTCAGTTTTATCGGATTTGATAATTAGTTTTTAAATGAAATTTCACAAAATATTTTCAAATAACACTGAATACAATATATCCGAAAATAATACTGGTCTGATGTATATTTAATTTAGCTACATATCAATAAATGTATACGAGTAGTTATATGTATGTATTAGAAAGGGCAAGTTCTCCATTTCCTCTGTCGTATGAGTGCTCTGATATTTTTGTTTTGTTATTTCATTACCTGTATTTTGTATATCCAACAATTATACAGAATCGGATGATTCCCCGGGTATTTATTTCTGTGATGACTTTCTTGGCGGTCCAACTGAGTTACGTGCTCCAACCGCTGAACGTGCCGCATTCTACTTAGACTCGGCTTTAAACGGACTCTCGAAGTGTGATATTGGTGCCAAAGGACTAGTATCAGCAATGATATTTACATTGCATGTCTACCAATATAGTTTATCTCGTAAAGGTGGAGGTAAGTATAAATTCAACTAATTTATTATTATCCAGCATTTTTCTATTTCTAAGCCTAAATAATTGCGTGTGCGAAAAAATTTTAATAACCAGAAATAATAAAATATAAAAATCAGCCAAGTGTGAGTCGAACTCGCACACGGAGGGTTCCGTACCATCGTACAAGATTTTTTGTTCAAAATATTAAATTATGTGAATGTTAACGGCCTAAAAGTATACTACAATTAACAGCCTAAAAGCATACCAAAAAAAAATATGTTAAACAAAAGATTAAATTAGAGAACAATGCTTCTAAAAATGTGTATTTTTAGTATTTGTCGCTCTACACACAAGTGAATTACACACTCTGGATGGACAGACGGACGCACGGCGTAAGCTTAGTAATAGGTTCCCGTTAGCTCGGTATGAGTACGGAACCCTAAAATGGTCATATGATGAAGTTCATTTCTCGAATCTAACACTCTATGCTAAACGTTTTTGCATCATCGTTGTAATACAAATTTTTGAATTGTTTGTGTAAGATAGTATAAAAAACAGAAAAGTTTTTCTAATAAGAACTTTCATTTGGATCTCGGTTTGTATGGGGCGTATCCCTCTAGTGGTCCGAGGGTCTTAAAATTTATATGATTGGTGGATACAGATCAGGAACTTAAATTGTCCAAATTTCAGTTCCATAGTACAAAAAATAAAAAAGTTTTTCTAAAAAGAGTTTTCATTTGGATCCGAGGGTCTTGAAATTTTTCATGGTTCGTGGATATGGGTCAGAATAATGTAAAAATTTCAAGTCGATAGTACAAAAAACAAAAAAGTTTTTCTAATTAGAAATTTCATTTGGATCACGGTTTGTATGGGGGGTACCCCCTGTAGTAGTCCGATTCGGTTGATTGCATACTGAGTATGGTAAAAATAAAGCTCCGTGCAAAGTTTCTCTCTAGCTCAAAACCTGAGGGACTAGTTTGTATACATACAGACGAACAGATAGACAGACGGACATGGCTAGATCAACTCGTTTCGTCGCGCTGATCAAGAATATATATACTTTATGGGGGTCTCCTTCTATGTGTTACAAACTTCATGACAAACTTATAATACTATTCACTGCGTGAAGAGTATAAAAACAGCGTCGTATTTACAGCGGGTCAACCGGAGCCTACACAAACTATTCAAAAATTTGTATTACAACGACGATGCAAAAACGTTTAGCATAGAGTGTTAGGTTCGAAAAATGAATTTCATCATATGACCTTTTAAGGGTTCCGTACGCCCGTCCGTCCATCCAGAGTGTGTAATTCACTTGTGTGTAGAGCGACAAATACTAAAAATACACATTTTTAGAAGCATTGTTCTTTAATTTAATCTTTTTTTTTAATTTTTATTTTTTTTTTTTTTTTGGTACGCTTTTAGGCTGTTAATTGTAATATACCTTTAGGCTGTTAAATATGCACATAATTTAATGTTTTGATCAAAAAATCTTGTACGATGGTACGGAGCCCTCCGTGTGCGAGTCCGACTCACACTTGGCTGATTTTTTTTTTTTGCTCATTACTCGTCAAAAAAGTAATAAAGATATATTAAACACTAGTTGGTCCTGCAAACTTCGTTTTGCATTCAAAAAGCTTTTGTGCATTTGTTAGTAACGTTGTCTCGCCCGAATGTAAAACAATATAAGATTTAGAGAATTATAGAAGATTATATGTGAAGTGGTTTTAGAAGCGATAAAATGTAGTGAAGTAGCGCATGTAATTTTAGAATGGTTTATTGGCAAATTTGTTGGAAAAAAAGCATTTTAAATTTTTTGATTTAAAAATTAATTCATATTTTGTTGATCAATTTTTATGAAATATAGTCTATGCTTGCACAAACCAAAAACAAACAGACAAAGTCTACGATTTTATTATATGTACATTACATCGCAACCTCCCCAAGTGTGCGGTTGTCGTATAAACAAAACTGTTACACTTGTCGTTTCTAGTAAATCGCGAGTTATCAGTCCAGTTTAAATTGCAAAGCCACATTACCCTCAATAATATTCAGCAGCAGAAATTAAGCGACGCAAAAGTCTTTCTACCTATAAGTTTGGCGCTCCTGGCGCACAAGACAGACAAAAGATGCCACGTTTGCACAAAACTAATGTCGATGTCGCTAAGTCCCAGTATTTTAATTACTTCCGACCCCTCCAAACTTCCTACAAAGATGAAGACAGTAATACTGATGCTGCAAGCGATGTTGACCAGCCTGCATCAACAAAGACAACATCGCCGCCACCAATTACCTTTCTAAAAAAAACCTCAAAGGCTGTTCATGACTTAGTGAAGGCAGCTTTGATATCCAAATACTGTATTAAAGCTATTTCCATTGGAATAAAAGTTTTCCTGAACTCTTCTATTGATTTCAACTTAATGTGCCAAGCCCTGAATAAAAATAAAATAGAATTTTACACCCACGAAACACGAAAAACAGGACCCTACAAGGCTGTTCTCTCTGGGCTAGATAAAATGGGCAACGTCGAAATTAAAGAGTTGCTTACAGCTCGTGGGCTTAAGTGCAGCGATGTAAAAACTATTGAAAGAACTACAAGAGTAGGGTACACCCTACTTCTCTATGTTGTATACTTTGAAAACGGATCAATAATATTGCAAGACTTAAGAAAACAACCCTCTTGCATCAACAATACGAAAGTTCGCTGGGAGTTTAAATCAAAATCAAAAAACCAAACCACACAATGCTATAACTGTCAGCTCTTTGGACATGGATCTAGCAATTGCAGTGTCAAAACATCATGCTCTTACTGCGCTGGTCCGCACAAGTCTTCGCTATGCACAAGTAAGCACTCTTTTCGCTGTGCCATCTGTAAAGGTGATCACACCTCCACTGATTCAGCATGCCCCTGTCGTTCTACTTACCTGTCGATGCTAAAAAGGAGAAACCAAAAAAGCAACGTAGCATCCAAAACAATGATAATGTTAATGACATCAGTAAAAGAACCAACGGCATTCACAGCAATTCCTCTCCCGTTGTCAACCAGCAACATAAGTAGTCGATGATTGCTGTAAACGGACCGCAGGTAAATAATGCTTCGTCAAACTCGCAAATAAACAACAACTTTCGAAGTTATAAGCATGCTCTTATCGGCAACAATAACTACTGTACGACGCAGTCAACATCACCTGAACTGTTTTCGATAGACGAAATCAACTCACTCTTAAATGAATTACTAGAGAAGCAGTTCAATACTATTACTCAGTTAGCTAGTAAATATGTTTGGTGGTTGGTTGGTTACCGTGGCTGACTTTTATACTCCATTAACAAGCCACAATTAGCACTTAAGTGCCGTTTTGGAACCACTTCCTCGCCGAACACCAGTATATCTAAACCCATATCCATAGGAATTTGAGAAGGTCACCCGGACATGCGACCAAACAGTCCGAGAGTTTTCCTAAAAAGTAATTGCCCAGGAACTTGTTCCTAGCCCTCACCAGTGCTGGGCATTTACATAGAAAGTGCGTGAGTGATTCAGCTTCCTCTACGTCACCACAACTCCTACAAAGGCTCCTGTAGGGGATACCCAGTCTCTCCGCGTGTGTTCCAACACACCACTGACCAGTAAAAACCGCTGTGAGCCTTGTGGTATCTTTGCTTCTGTTGATTAGTCTAAAATACCTATTTTCGTTGTACCTATGCCAGGTAGCACGCGCCACCATATGTCCATACGGTCGTTCTGACCAGCAACGAGTCTCTTTCAGCCTTACCGTGCTGTTGCAGACGATGTTTTTAATGTGGAGGTCAATGGGAAGAAGATGTAGCAGTACGTTCAGCGCTACCGTTGGATACGTGCGCATGGCTCCTGTGATTCCTACACGTCCTCTGCACAATATTTAGTTTGTGCACTATATAGCCCTTCCCCAGTGTTGGCCACCAAACAATTGCATCATATGTTAGTATCGGACGTACAATTGCTGTATACATGCTGTTATATTAGGGCGAAGACCCCATCTCTTGTCAAACCATCTTTAGCAAGAGTAAAAGGCCACACGGGCATTTTTTTCCCTTAACTCTATATTATATTTCCAATTTAGTTTTGCATCCAGCATAACTCCTAAGTATTTGGCCTTATCCGAGAGATGAACCTGTTGTCCATTCAGAGTGGGAAGGCGGAAAGTCGGTATTTTCGTCTTCGTTGTGAAAAGTATTAGTTCTGTTTTGCTCGGGTTAACGTTTAGTCCACATCCTGTGGCCCACTTTAACAGTTTTCCCAGAGCACCATGCATGTTGTTGCTTATCACGTCAGGAAACAGCCATGATAACATAATCACAACGTCGTCTGCATACGCAACTGCCTTTGCCCTGTCCTCTCCAATACATTTTAAATGTTATCTATGACTAAAAACCACAACAGAAGAGAGATTACCCCACCCTGTGGTGTCCCTCTACTGACATATCTAGACAAAGTCTACGATTTTATTATATGTACATTACATCGCAACCTCCCCAAGTGTGCGGTTGTCGTATAAACAAAACTGTTACACTTGTCGTTTCTAGTAAATCGCGAGTTATCAGTCCAGTTTAAATTGCAAAGCCACATTACCCTCAATAATATTCAGCAGCAGAAATTAAGCGACGCAAAAGTCTTTCTACCTATAAGTTTGGCGCTCCTGGCGCACAAGACAGACAAAAGATGCCACGTTTGCACAAAACTAATGTCGATGTCGCTAAGTCCCAGTATTTTAATTACTTCCGACCCCTCCAAACTTCCTACAAAGATGAAGACAGTAATACTGATGCTGCAAGCGATGTTGACCAGCCTGCATCAACAAAGACAACATCGCCGCCACCAATTACCTTTCTAAAAAAAACCTCAAAGGCTGTTCATGACTTAGTGAAGGCAGCTTTGATATCCAAATACTGTATTAAAGCTATTTCCATTGGAATAAAAGTTTTCCTGAACTCTTCTATTGATTTCAACTTAATGTGCCAAGCCCTGAATAAAAATAAAATAGAATTTTACACCCACGAAACACGAAAAACAGGACCCTACAAGGCTGTTCTCTCTGGGCTAGATAAAATGGGCAACGTCGAAATTAAAGAGTTGCTTACAGCTCGTGGGCTTAAGTGCAGCGATGTAAAAACTATTGAAAGAACTACAAGAGTAGGGTACACCCTACTTCTCTATGTTGTATACTTTGAAAACGGATCAATAATATTGCAAGACTTAAGAAAACAACCCTCTTGCATCAACAATACGAAAGTTCGCTGGGAGTTTAAATCAAAATCAAAAAACCAAACCACACAATGCTATAACTGTCAGCTCTTTGGACATGGATCTAGCAATTGCAGTGTCAAAACATCATGCTCTTACTGCGCTGGTCCGCACAAGTCTTCGCTATGCACAAGTAAGCACTCTTTTCGCTGTGCCATCTGTAAAGGTGATCACACCTCCACTGATTCAGCATGCCCCTGTCGTTCTACTTACCTGTCGATGCTAAAAAGGAGAAACCAAAAAAGCAACGTAGCATCCAAAACAATGATAATGTTAATGACATCAGTAAAAGAACCAACGGCATTCACAGCAATTCCTCTCCCGTTGTCAACCAGCAACATAAGTAGTCGATGATTGCTGTAAACGGACCGCAGGTAAATAATGCTTCGTCAAACTCGCAAATAAACAACAACTTTCGAAGTTATAAGCATGCTCTTATCGGCAACAATAACTACTGTACGACGCAGTCAACATCACCTGAACTGTTTTCGATAGACGAAATCAACTCACTCTTAAATGAATTACTAGAGAAGCAGTTCAATACTATTACTCAGTTAGCTAGTAAATATGTTTGGTGGTTGGTTGGTTACCGTGGCTGACTTTTATACTCCATTAACAAGCCACAATTAGCACTTAAGTGCCGTTTTGGAACCACTTCCTCGCCGAACACCAGTATATCTAAACCCATATCCATAGGAATTTGAGAAGGTCACCCGGACATGCGACCAAACAGTCCGAGAGTTTTCCTAAAAAGTAATTGCCCAGGAACTTGTTCCTAGCCCTCACCAGTGCTGGGCATTTACATAGAAAGTGCGTGAGTGATTCAGCTTCCTCTACGTCACCACAACTCCTACAAAGGCTCCTGTAGGGGATACCCAGTCTCTCCGCGTGTGTTCCAACACACCACTGACCAGTAAAAACCGCTGTGAGCCTTGTGGTATCTTTGCTTCTGTTGATTAGTCTAAAATACCTATTTTCGTTGTACCTATGCCAGGTAGCACGCGCCACCATATGTCCATACGGTCGTTCTGACCAGCAACGAGTCTCTTTCAGCCTTACCGTGCTGTTGCAGACGATGTTTTTAATGTGGAGGTCAATGGGAAGAAGATGTAGCAGTACGTTCAGCGCTACCGTTGGATACGTGCGCATGGCTCCTGTGATTCCTACACGTCCTCTGCACAATATTTAGTTTGTGCACTATATAGCCCTTCCCCAGTGTTGGCCACCAAACAATTGCATCATATGTTAGTATCGGACGTACAATTGCTGTATACATGCTGTTATATTAGGGCGAAGACCCCATCTCTTGTCAAACCATCTTTAGCAAGAGTAAAAGGCCACACGGGCATTTTTTTCCCTTAACTCTATATTATATTTCCAATTTAGTTTTGCATCCAGCATAACTCCTAAGTATTTGGCCTTATCCGAGAGATGAACCTGTTGTCCATTCAGAGTGGGAAGGCGGAAAGTCGGTATTTTCGTCTTCGTTGTGAAAAGTATTAGTTCTGTTTTGCTCGGGTTAACGTTTAGTCCACATCCTGTGGCCCACTTTAACAGTTTTCCCAGAGCACCATGCATGTTGTTGCTTATCACGTCAGGAAACAGCCATGATAACATAATCACAACGTCGTCTGCATACGCAACTGCCTTTGCCCTGTCCTCTCAAATACATTTTAAATGTTATCTATGACTAAAAACCACAACAGAAGAGAGATTACCCCACCCTGTGGTGTCCCTCTACTGACATATCTAGTTAGAGTCGAGTAACCTAGCTTTGACCGTACTATTCTAGATTTCAGCATATTTATTATCCATTCTACAATGTCTTCTTCTACGCCAATCCTGGTTAGAGAATCCTGGATAGCACTCGTGCTTACATTATTGAAAGCGCTCTAATGAATCGCTCTCTCTGCCGTGCGTTTCAGTGGACCTTCCTTTGAGTTACCCATGTTGGCAGGTCGAGATGATTTATCAATAGCAGATCGAAGATTTACCTCCAACACTTTTTCCATCGTCTTCAAGAGGAACGAAATCTTTAGCGAATTCATGGCCAATCTTCCCTGCCTTAGGTATGAAGACTATCTTGAATCTTCTCCAGCTAATTGGTATGTGGTTAAAAAGAATACACGCTCTAAAAATTATCCTTAGCCAAGGGACAACCCTGTCCTGTAGCTTCTGTAGTATTGTCGGGAGAACCCCGTCGATGCCAGGTGATTTGTAGGGCGAAAAAGTATTAATGGAATACAAAATCTTCTGATCTGTAAAGATCGAGTCAAGGTCTTGAGAAGATTGCCGCAACCGTACGGATACTTCAGAACCAGTTGACATATATTTGCAGTCAGGGAAGTGAGTTTAAAGTAGTAGATCAAGTGTTTCAGCAGAAGATTCCGTCCATGTGCCATCTTCCTTTTTAAGGAAAGAGGGGTCAACCTGTTCCTTGGACTCAACCGACTCACAAAATTCTTTCCATCCGTCGTTTGTGGCGTTCCTGATGGCTTTTTTATAAGTCTTGAGACATTCCTTGTATGCTTTCCAGTTGTTATCCTTATAACACTGGTTGAAGGACCTCCTAGTCTTCTCCCTGAGCTTATAGAGATCCTCGTTCCACCACTGTGGGAAGCTTTTTCGACTCCTTCTAATTGGACAGGATATCTTGTAAGCTTTACCGAAAGCTTCCTGAAGATGTTTAACCTTCCTCTCTATTTCATCCCTCGAGTCAATATTAAAACACCTAACAGAGTTAAGTTTCGATTTAGCTACCCTCGTAAAAACATCCCATTTTATATTGCGTGGGTTTCTAAATGGAGCAAAATCCTTTATCTTCAAACTCAGATTGTAGAGTATCCAGCTATGGTCAGAGAAAGATCTTTTGTTGGACACCCTCCAATTTTCAACCTGAACCTCTGACTTCTCTGAGAAAAGAGTTACATCAAGTACCTCCTCCCAACCCGGGAAGTCTACTGTACTAGGGAAAGTAAAGGTAGGTATAGTTCCTCTATTGCAAAATAACAAATTTGAACTACTAATAAAATCAAAAAGTGACTCACCCCTTTCGTTGTCCTCGGTGCTTCCCCATAGCGTGTGGCGTGTAGTGGCGTCACATCCCAGGAGTAGGGCAGTGTTCTTGTTTGTTGCGCTGGCGGTCAACTGCACCACCTCATCCGGTGGTGCCTCCCTGTTGTGCGCCATGTGTGCAGATGCTACCAGTATGGCTTTCTCCTCAGACACTTCGGTTTTAACCGCTGTCAAATCACCTGTGCTGAATTGAGGACAAAGCATTGATATTATATTTAACTAAAATACATGTTCTGGGCTTGCCACATACCTTAATATACAGTAGTTTGTATATTTTGTTCTTGAGCCCCAGAATGTCAGTGCCTCTGATGCAGGGCTCTTGAACGATGCAGATGTCAACGTCTTCCTCGCCTAGGAAGACGGCAAGATTATCCGAGATATTCTTGAAATGCATAAGAATAATCTGCACGACTTTCAGCATCGGTAGGTCTCACTGGTATGATAGTCACTTCAATCTGAAGCACCAGGTCATCCATCAGCCTATTTGCAACCTGCAAATCATCTGGCTCCTCTGATTTTACTTTGGCGTAGTGGTCAGTCTTCTCCAGCTCGTTAAAGGAATCTTCGTTAATGGAGAGGAGCAGAGACATACTGCTCTTTTGCTGACCCTCATCTTTATTATAGCCCAGTCACTCAGGTATGGTGGGATTCTGCCGCTGCAGAAGCTGGAGTACCTTGCCGTGCTCCAGCTTCATAACAGGTAACCAAATGCAAGCTCTCGGCCGCCTTAGAATATCCCGAGCTAGGATGAGCTTAAACCTTAAGCCCTCCCAAGCATTGCTGATCGTAGAAATGCATTTGCTTAGGAAATCCAGAGACGGTCGATCGTCGCATTTGATCACCCTGCAGCCACGGATAACCTCAGAAGAGTCGAAACCAGGTGGAGAAGACCCCAGACAAGAGAAGAGGTGTTCCATCAAAACTCTGTTAACCTGGGTACAATCTCCCCCCAATTCTCCAACGCCTTCTTGACGCCATTTGTGACTTCACCATGAGCTCGACCCGAGCGACGTAGCTAAAAAGCCTCTTGGCACTTGTTGAGGGACCTTTCTTGCTTATTGTTTTGGCGACTTTGCTCTTCCTTGCATTAGCTTTCTGGTACACTCTGATAAATAGTTTAAGAGATCATTACAATATCATGACATAGAATTCGCGTGCCGTACTAAACAAAAGAGTAGATCTTTTGTATTTCTTAATAACAAATCAAGTAGATATCTGCCTCTTATGCGAGACATGAAAGATTCGCTCTTTCTGGCTTTTCCATATATAGGAAAGACCAGTGTAACTCTAGGGGGGGTGGAGTGGCTATCATAATTAGAAGTGATATTAAACACAAACAGATCTCAGAAATTAGTACTCATTTAATTGAAAACGTCGGTATTCAGATCAAGACAAATGCATATCAGTCTCTTAAAATTTTCGCTGTTTATTTCCCCGGCTCTCCCGCTAAATGTTTAACGAATTCTTGTTGCCTAAATGACACTAAGCACAAAAAATAATTGTTTAGATCAGATTTATTAAAGTTACACCGCATCATAGGTAGTTATTTAGTTGGTGGTGATCTAAACTGTCGTAGCCGACAATGGAATTGCATTAGAGCTAATTCCTGAGGCAACACTTTAAATGAGCTCTCTATGCAAGGTAAATTTTTTATAATACACCCTATGGATCCCACTTATATTTCATCATGTTACATGTCATGTTAGTTAAACCTTTTACCCTTGATCTTTTTATAACAAGCAGTCCTCATCTGCTCTCCGAACCAATAGTTCATAATGACCTTTCATCCGATCGTTTATGTTAAGTAACATCAGATCCACCATAAACACTTCATGTAAGCAAACTCTACAGTAGTCTAAAGCTAACTGGGAGACTTATAAGCGTTTCCTCAACCATCGCTTCCAAAACATAGCAGAATTCCATTCTGATGATGATAATTGATGTTTTGACATCTTGCGTAAATGGTGTAATCGATCAAGCTATACCCAAAAAACTTAAAAATCTGCAACTTTGCCTAAAAATTCCTAATAACATATTAGAGCTTATAAAAATAAGGAACATTACGCAGAGGCACTGCATCAGAACTAGGCAACCTACTTTTAAATTCGTACATCGATGGAAATAATATTCTTCCATCAGTTCAATATGGATTTTGAGCTAACTACAGCTGCGTGCACCTTCTCAACAAGCTTAAACTATTTGTTAACAATAAACTATACTTGAAAAACTCTGTCGGTATGGTTACCTTAGATGTGCAAGCGGCCTTTGACACTGTGTGGCACAAAGGGCTTATTCACAAACTTATTAACATTGGTGTACCTAGGTACCTTGTCTACACCAAACGCAGCTTTTTATCTGACAGACATTTTTGCGTGATTTTGGATGGAGTCAAATCAAATAAAAAGTTGACAAGCGCTGGTGTTCCTCAGGGATCAGTTTTAGGTCCTATTCTCTATAAAATGTATACCTATGATGTCCCCAATTTTGATCACTGCAATATTTTAATATTTGCTGATGACACAGCCCTTTATTGTGCTGGCAAAGACTATTGCGAGGTCAAAATGATGCTCGAAGAATCTTTACATATTTTCGAAACATACTTTCAAAAGTGGAAGATAAAACTTAATGCGCACAAAACAAACGCAATTTACTTCACCGGAAGAAGACAATCCTGCTATTTGCCAAACTCGAACTTGCAGGTTGGTACCCAATCTATAGTATGGGCAAATAGTATCAAATATCTCGGATTATATATAGATAACAGACTAACATACAGCTTGCATATTAGCAAAACAATAGATAAAGTCAACCGAACAATTAGAATATTATAATCTTTCATAAACAGGAAGTCACTTCTCTGTATAAAAAATAAACTTTTGTTCGTAAAAATGATATTTATTCCAATTATGGATATATATGGTTCAGAAGTTTGGGGTGATTGTGCAGCTACTTACCGCCGGAAATTACAAAGAACTCAAAATAAATTATTAAAACCGATTTTTAACTTACCCCTTTTTACCCTACCTATCTTCTTCATGTAAAGGCAGATATCTGCTTGATTGATGATAAAATCTCTCAATCTAAAAATAATTTTAATATAAGAAATCAAATGATACGCCTTTCCAGTGTTGAACCGCACTATTCGAGCTAATTCATAATTAGCTTCGTCTTAAGTATCGATCCTTAGTTTCTACTCTTAGTTGTAAAGTTATTTTTCATAAAAAAAATATCAAATATAAGGTTTTTCCCCCATTTTCCTTATAATCGTAAAATGTTTTTGTAAAACCATTTTAATTTATAATCTGTTTTTTCTTAGTAGTAAAATTATAAGCATAGCTAGAACTCTATAAATTTGTAAACTGTATACATACTAAAATATGGATTCATGGGTTAAATAAAATAATAATAATATTATATGTACAGATTACAGGAAAAAAAACATATATCTTAACAGTGAAATTTTGTTTTTTTTTGCATTACTCGTTAATAATAAAATAATAAAGGTTTAAAAAGAAATATCATGAATCTTGCAAAAATTTAATTATCGAAAGATATATCTTGATTGAAACTTGAAAGGGCCCTCACTTTCTTCATTGTCCTGGGCCCTTAATGCGGTCATCCAAAAAATGGTATTTAAAACGATCCAATCGCTCTTAGAAATTGTTACAAGAGCAACTTGTGCTGAATGATGAATGTGTTGGGCTAAACTTTAACTGAACCAAGGAGTTATATTGAAATTAGATATCTGTACGAACGCATTACTTAGCATAGCATAGTATAATTGAATTTTGTACTCAATTTACCGAACATTCAGTCGCATTCATTTGGTCATTTGATTGTTTAGTTTGTTTACGTAGAGGCGAGATTTAGAGCTATTACATTATTGTTTTTGTGGAATGGTAACTCATCAAAGACTATAAAATATATATAATAGACTATACAATACTTTCACAACAACAATAGTTGCACACATATTGAGTCGGGAGAGTAAATGTTTTTTGTGAGCTGGATTTGTGTGCAATTGTTGTTGTGAAATGTAGTCGAGAATGCAAAAGTGTTTGCATACCAACGTACAACGCAGTACAAAATAACACAAAAATGCCCTTTTCAATGAATCCATAATAAGGATTTATAATTTCATACATTAACAATGGCTTATCTAAAAATAAAAATAAAAATTTTATATATACTTATTGAAACATGTTAATTTTAATATATAATATTTTGTTCTTATTTTATATGATTTCCCTATATTTTTTGTGTTGTATCTCTCCTTCAATCACACATGTTATCATTCGCAAAAAATTACATTCACACCACAATGTTATTTATTTTGCCATTTATATTTGTCAGGTTGTGGATTATTAGCATTCACTTAAATATTGTTGTGAATAGCAACCACTCTCACCATACCAATAACCAAAATAATGACAATCAGTCATGCGATTTAAATGCACCCTAATGCCGCAAATACACATGTCTGTTCGTCGGTTTTTGAATTTTTAGTTCGAGCAATGAGTGCAGACAGCGATTATTATGTGAAATGTATGGACAAACAGAAACAATTTTTTTCCCTTTGTCCGCACACACGTCTCTCCACAACGAAATGTATGCATTGCATACCAGCGCTGTGCAGCGAAGGCAGACAACATGGTTATGAACGTTTCGTAAAAAAATGAGAAAAAGCAAGTCAAGCCTGCATGCAGAGCAAAACGAAGCGAATATGAGCCTCGCTCAAAGAGTGCATTGAGAGACTGACGTATGCGAACAGTGAAATATTAAGGTCTCTCTTCGCTGCGTGCGAACAGTGTAACGGTATCTCTTCGCTGCAGTCAGAGGCACAACGAATCAAAACGAGGAAATGAAAACGTTCCTAGGTGAACAACAACATGTAGCAATAAATTATCCGGTGAGTGATGGAAACCGCTTTCGTCTCAATTCCGACCCAATTCCATTTCACGGTGTGATGGAAACCGCTTTTGAAGTTTTTTTAATTGCCTACTTTTTTACAGCCGATTTGGTTAAATTTTCTCTTACATTTAATTATTAAAGGAAAAAAAGTATCAAGAATTATTGTTTATTGTTTTTATCGCTAAATTGCATTTAAAGATTTTAACATTTTAGTGGTTTTAAGGCATAAATTTGCATTTTACCCAAATCACTTTTCCATTAAAGTAAAATAGACGAAATAATACCGCATTCAGACGAACGTCAATACGTTTGATAACTTTGGCTTCTGTTCAGACGAACGTCACGTACTTAAATCAATTTTTTTCTAACTTCTCTTCATTTTTGTTTCTTTGAAAGCAACGCAAAAGAAGGCAAAGAAAAATTTTAGCATCATCCGCGTTATATTTTAAAATTTTTCATTATCTTCACTCAACGCAAGCCAAAAAAATATGAAGAAACACGAATGACGCGAAAGAGAACAAAGAAAACGCCGGCAGAGACTTTCACGACGATGTTTTCAGAACGTCACAGCATCCGCTCACAACCTCACTTCTCTTACCTAAAAAAAATCTTTTCGCAGTCGCAGACCCTACCGTCTGAATGGGGTGTAAGCAAAACAAGCCAATGCTGAATATGCCAACCTGCTTGCATATATATATTTATATTTATATGTCAGAATAAACTTTATTTTTTGGTAATGAAGCTGTGATGTTTTAATTTTGTTTAAAAAATGCGTATAAAGTGATTAGTTTAATGAGAAGTTTTAATAATCCCATTGGTAATGTGCTAACGCAGGGTATTATACACGATTATTGTTTGTTAAGAAATGAAATGTTTTTGTTTTTGATTGGGTTTTGTAGTTTGAGTAATGTGAAAGCGAGTGAGCAGTGTCAAAATATTTGCATGCCATCATTGGCTGAGTGCAAATACTAGCAAGAGAATCCAAAGAAAAATAGATGATAAATGTCGCCACAAATTTGATACGTTTCAGATGGTCCTAAAAAAACAGTATTTAATCTGCAGTTCGAACATCAATGTTTGAATAATGAAATTGTTGCGGTTTCTATCACACCAACGTTGTTTTTGGACGAAATTGAAAACGCCCGACATTAAAAACGTCGACGTTTTCTATCACACACCGGTATAAGCGAAAAGGTATTTTTTTTGTAGTTGTATGGCGCCAGTAGAGTGAATCGTTGAGAGAAGAGAGGAGGTGCAAAGCAAGCAATAATCGAGCAGCGACTAGTGAAAAAAAATTAAGAATTCAAAACAAATTCAATGAATTCTGGTACTTATAACTTTCTTATTGAAGAAATCAATTTCGTATAGTTGGAAAATGACAATAAAAAGAAAAATTCATTCGGTATATGTTTATCTACTCGACTTATAACATATATCGATGTATTTATTCAATGTAAATCGTCGGAACCATACAGGGTTCCCGATACATCGCTTAAAAACATTAATGTTTCTATTTACCTAACGAATATGAACGAAAAATATGCATCAGTAAATTACCTGTTACTTTAAAATCGCCAAGAGAAAATATGACCATTATTTGATATTTACCATCTCCAGTTAAACGGAACAAGTTCACTGTTTTTCGTTTGACCCGTGTGAACGCAGAGTAACACTCTACCAGTAGTGGACGTTGTGCTCTAGCTGTAGTAATGTGTTTAATTTTATAATATTGCGTGTTGGTTTATACATGAAGAAATATCGCAACCCACAAGAAAAGACCCCCTACTCAAAACTATCGATTTTTTTTTTTAAGTAACATACAATTATCATCCCCAACCCCTGTAAAAATCATAGATTTTTGCTCTACCTATTTTCCTAAAAAAAAAAAATTTACCACTGTCATTCTTTCTTATCATACACCTTCAATGTGTACAATAACAGTTTTTTTCATCTACTATTAAATTTAAAATTTTGAGGTGTGACACGTGTGCGATAAATTGAATGAAACGAGAAAGCGACACTTATAGGATTTAGCCTGTGAGAGATTTATGTAGAATACAGACATACATATTTCATAGCCGCAACACTCTTGTCTACCAAACAGTGTATGAATATGTACTTGTATTATACAAAAACTTAGCCAGGACTGAAATCATATTTTTTAAGATTTTTGAGTGTTCCAATGAATATCTGTAACATTTTAATAAATCGTTTTCCAACAATGCTGAAAACTATTGCTGATTGTGAGAGCAGATTGCACCATGACAATTCACTTATAATTAAAGTAATTTACATTTCTCCCAACCAATGAATAAATACCGATGATTTTAAGTGGGGATTTTAATGTGAATTGCATTGCGTTCCCTTTGATTTAGTTCCTCAAATATACTTTAAATTTAAAAATTAGCAGCAATCACACTGACTTGACAAAAAGATCAAATTTAAATTTCCTTTATGCTATAGGGTACAGTTAACTCACCAATATTGTTCAATATTTATATAAGTTAAGACACTTCTTTATCACTCCTATTACTTCTTTTTACTGTTTCTCTTCTTTTCTCTTTGTTCCACCTTATTAACTAATGTCCTTTAGAAGCTTAAGTTAGATTATTAGTTTAGTTTCACTCTAGAACTCATGTAAGACACATAGTGTCGTAAATAAATAAATAAAACATTTTATTGGCGCCCGAGCAGGGACCGCGAGTGTTTTTTTTTAAATTCGTGGACAAATTTAAAAGCATAGCTTGGCTCCTTAGTAGCGATAATAATTTTATCACAAAAAGGAGGAACGGGTGTTCCAGCCACTATAGCTTAAAAATTTAAGTGAGTGAACAATACAAGCAAAGTACTTATTTGAATACAATAACAAATTTATTTAAAACATACAAAAAATTAACAAAGTAACAAGTGCACGAGCAGTAAAAAACAAAAACAAAAAAAATCAGCCAAGTGTGAGTCTGACTTGCACACGGAGGGTTCCGTACCGTAGTACAAGATTTTTTGCTTAAAATATTAAATTATGTGCATATTTAACAGCCTAAAAGTATACTACAATTAACAGCTTAAAAGTAAACTACAAGAACAAAAAAAAAATTGTTAAACAAAAGGTTAAATTAAAGAACAATGCTTCTAAAAATGTGTATTTTTAGTATAATATTTGTCGTTCTACACACAAGTGAATTACACACTCTGTGAAAATTTCTCTACCTATTACGGTTAATGAGATAGAGCAGGAGACGGACGGACGGACAGTGTAAGCTTAGTAATAGGGTCCCGTTTGCTCCCTATGGATACGGAACCCTAAAAATTTGAAAACAATAATACATTTATTTAAAACATAAATAAAATATTTAATTTAAATAAAAAAAAAAATTAACTCTAAAAGAAACAAAAACAAGTTGAAATCAGCAAGTGGAAAAACAACAAAAAGCTAACTGAAATATCCAAACAACGGGAGCAATCAACACAAAACAACAAAAACACATTAATACAACTGCAGCAGAACGGTGATAAACTGAAACTTATATTACATTCACAGTGCGAGTTCTTTTGCGAGTTCGCCGGTAACCGTTCACAACGGAACAGCTGTTTTTTTGTTTTGGTTGTACATACAAATAGAATTTTGTGGCCAATTGTGCGAAATTAAAATGGAAATTGTGGGAGAAATACATGATTGAGAACAATTTGCATTCTATGCAAATAATTCTTACAGCAGCCTTTTTAATTCCTGCTACTTATTTTATTAATATTTAAAAAAAAAAACCAATATAAAATTTTCTTCAAATTGTTTTGTGCATAATCGGCTGTTTAATGTCTATAATGACCAAAAAACAGGCGGATATAACCAAAAACTTGGCAGCACTGCCGCAGAGTGACCAATATCATTACCGAGTTCTTTGCGAGTTCCTCGACGAACTCGATTTGAAATTTACTACAACAGCAACATTTACCCTGTATTTGTCAGTGTGAATACACTATTAGAAGATACAACAAATTTCAGCATCAATATCAACATCAACCACATTTTATCATCAGTATCAACTTTATTAACAACAATCATCTATTGCATCATCAGCAGCGGCAACATTTTATTTAAACATTTTTATATTTTAAGAATTTTAAATTTTATATCAAATTTTTTTGTGAATAACGTTAAAAGTTTGTGAAAATTTAGATCCTTTTGATTCAAAATACATAACTAAGAAAAATTAAAGATAATTGTTAAAATTTAATGACGTTAATATTGTAAAATTCAGTAAATTGTTAGAAGTTAAGTTAATTATTCATTAATTTAGGTAAAATTTTTAAGTTCATTATTATTTGTAAATATAAGTTAAGTTAGTAACTATGACCGATCCCAAAATAACCGTGACTGAATCCCAAGTAGCCATGACAGATCCCCAAGTAGTCTTAACAGTGCCACAAACGACAGTAGTTCCCAAACATTTTTAAATGAACAGAAACGAGAGCTAGTTGAAATAATAAATCAGGTACTAAGTTGCCCATTAATAGGGTCAATAGAGTCGGTGTAGCAAATTCAAAGTGTAGATAGTCTACAAAATGTAGAAGATTCCGAAAGAATTCCTGATATGGCGAAAAGTTTAAGGGAGTTTTCAGCGAAGCCAGGAGAGTTTAATTCTTGGAGGAAGGCAGTAGATAGAATTTTATCTTTGTATGCTCACCATAGGGGAAGATCCAAGTACTTTGCAATTTTGCATGAAATTCGTCTCAAGATAATTGATGAGGCAGACGTTGCCATTGAGTCGTATTGGATACCTTTAGATAGGGATGAAATAAGAAAATGTCTCATGCTTCATTACTCCGATAGTAGGGACATTCTAACTTTAGAGCATCAAATGGCAATCAATAAGTTTTTTTTCCAATTATCTTTAATACTGCCATTCGGCTTAAGAAATGCACCTGCAATTTTTCAACGAACTTTAGATGACGTTTTGAGGGAGCACATCGGGATACGTTGTTACGTCTATATTGATGACAAAGAGGAGCATTTCGATATTTTGAAGATTATTTTTGATACTTTAGAGACAGCAAATTTTAAAGTTCTAATTGATAAATGTGAGTTTATCAAGGAGGAAATTGATTTTCTCGGTATCATAGTAGGGTAAAATGGTATTAACACAAATCATAAGAAAATGGAGGCTATACTAAATTTTCCTCGTCCGAAAACAGTCTATGGTTTGCGTTCGTTTTTGGGCATGTCGTAACACTATCGTAGATTTATAAAAGCATACGCATAGATAGTAAAACCCTTAATGGAGATACTTAGAGGATGTTTAGGTAGGATTCGTAAAAATGAGTCTAAAAGGGTAAAGTTAAATTTAACAGAAGAACAGATTGAGGCTTTTAAACAGGTAAAGAAATGCTTGGTTTCAGATGATGTGATGCTTCACTACCCAGTTTTTGGGAAAACCTTTGAGCTCACAACAGATGCATCCAATTATGCATTGGGAGCTGTTCTTTCGCAAGAGGGAAGACCGATTTGTTTCCTTTCAAGATTGTTGAGTAGAACAGAGGATAATTATACGGTAAATGAAAAGGAGATGTTGGCTGTAATTTGGGCACTGAAATCGTTACAATGTTTTCTGTATGGGTCAAAGAAAGTCAGAATATTTACAGACCACCAGCCTTTGACTTTTGCTTTATGGTGGAGATACACAAACGAAGTTATCTTGCATATCAGCTTTTGCTGCGTTCGTGCGGCAAAACACAAAAGTTGAAATGTATGAAATCGTATACACCGAGTTACATAGCTTGCTCGCGAACGCAACAACGTCAAAAGTTGAACAACTTCAACAGAAAACAGTATTGGTGAATGGAAAAAGAACTGGTTTGTAAACCAAAAAACAGCTGTTTGTGAACCAAAAGATCTGCTTCATCGCGTGGTGAATGGCAAAAAACTGACTTGGTAAATAGCAATTTCTTTGCAGTATTTATGTTAAATTTGATGGCAGACTTTCCTATCTATTTAAAAAGTTATTGCAATTCAATTTATTATATGAGAATAAAAATACATACTTCCTTTTTGTAATAATTCAATTTTTAATACAATATTCTTCAATAATTACTTTCTTAAACTTTCAAATTCACAATTGTTTTGTGTTTACTGAAGTCAATAACGTTGAAGTCGTTTGTGTACCTCGACGTCGTTTGTGTAGTTTGAAGCTGCATGCTGCGTTTGTTGACAATGCAGTTTAGCGATGAAGTCGTTTGTGTATCTCCACCTTTAAGCGGTAGGAATACTAATGTGATGATGAAGAGGTGGAAAGCAATATTGGAGGAGTACAATCATGAACTTTTTTACAGACCCGGCAATACGAATGTTGTTGCAGACTTTTTTTCACGTCCTCCGATTGCAAACCTTAACTCTTTAGCGACAATAGTTCCTGGCAGGTCTACAAATCATTTGATTCCGACAATAGAAGCTCCAAAAAATTCGTTTAAGAACCATCAGTTGCCTTGTGAGTTTCAAAGAGAGCGGACGTGTTTACTTTTGTTTTAATAAAAATTTTGAATTTTTACTTTTTTTTGTACTTCAATTTGTCAATATTATATTATTGTGCATAACTTTAAATTGATCGTGTTTTCGGGTTAGTTAGTGGTGAATAAATTTTTAAATAGTTTTAATATTTTCTAATTGAGGTATTTTTCTTTATATTTTCAAGTGATTAGTGCATTTTTGTTTTTGTTTTTGCATTGTTTCATAATTTTTACCTTTGTATTTGTATATAACATTTCAAAGTTATTATCTGTGAGCATTGTTGTTGCGAAACCAAACTGTTATTAATCTGCGATTCAGTACCGTTTTGCGTTTCTTTCTGTAACATTTTGTTTTTGCCTTGGGATTTTTTGATTTTTTGTGCGCTATCACTTACAGTGTGTACTATTAGTATCTGCATTTTTTCATAAAATTAATTTTTCATAGAATTTAATTTTTTTTTTTTTTTTTTTTAATTTTATTTATTTTTTGTATAATTTTTTCGTGAATATGATTTGTTATAATCCTTCATGTAAAAATAAGAATACTTTTGATGTTGATTCTCTACGCGCAGTACGTTGTTGGCTGTGCGACAATTTTTCACACTTGAAGTGTGCGGGACTGAACGGCCGTGACCATGACAAGATTATCAGCAGATCCAAAACATTTTGTGGCAGTTTGAAGTTGTCTTGCCTATCCTGTTCTAAGCGTCAGGTTAATTTTTCGGCAATGTATCGTAGTATACGTGACAATTTTATCAAATTGAATAGTGCTGTAAAGCAACTATCGTTTGATTTTGATTCGAGCATTGATTTACACACTAAATATCAGTTCGATTCACCCCTCCCCTTCTCTTATTGTCACCTTCTCCTATGGGCAACCACGCTTCCCCCCAACTACCTTCCACCTCTCCTCTTGTTCCTGTCACAATTGCCTCTCCAGCCGATCCTACCTCAACTCCTGTGCTGCCTGTAATACAGGCATCCTCCTCTAAACGTTCTAAACCCATTTCTTCTCCACCTTCTTCGAACACCTTTGTGGACAAAAACGGGAATGTTGTCATCAATGCTTCTAAGCGGTCAAGACCTGATATTTCGAGGAATGATGCCGTCAATGGTGGTATACCCCATACCTCAATTGTATCTTTACCCGACGATTCCAAACAGACCTCTTCTTCATTATTACCTGCGGCAACCCTAGAACCTTTACCAATATCGCCATTTATGAATGTGGATTCACCACCTATCTTGTCGGTAGTGGCCCCTCGGAAACATATTTTCCTATCAAGACTGTCTTATGGTTCTAAGACTAATGTGAAGGTTAGTGTTCAAAAATTCAATTTTTCACAACCTAGGGATATTTCGTCGTTCAAGATTAGTGTGCCTTCTGAATCATTCGACGAAGTTTGTAATGCGCAATTCTGGCCTCCAAACATGGTTGTTCATGAATTTAAACATAAGAATAGGAATAGATATAGTACTTCCAGTACTTACTAGTTCACCTTCGGCTCCAAGCTCGGCTCCAAAAAACTAGCTTCCTGCCTTCATCATATCTCTATAATATATATCTCTATAGCTTAACAATTTGTATAGGGATAGTTTCTCCTTTGAATCTGATGTTATAGCATTTTCCGAGACATGGCTTCACTCTGGTATTCTTAGTAATGAAATTTTCTGTTCAAATCTCATCACATTTAGAAAAGATCGCCCTATTCGACACGGAGGTGGTGTCCTCATTGCTGTTGTCTCTAACCTAAGATCAAAATTCGTTGATCTAAACTTTTTACCCAATATTGAGATTATTTGCGTGAAGTTATTTTTGCCTCATGAATCTGTTTATATATCGTGCTCTTATATTCCACCTAATTCCAATTTAGAAACTTACATATATCATGCTAGAGCCATTAACTCTCTTAATAACATTCTT
The DNA here is from genome assembly GCA_035041805.1 of Amiota mariae. Classification (NCBI taxonomy): domain Eukaryota; kingdom Metazoa; phylum Arthropoda; class Insecta; order Diptera; family Drosophilidae; genus Amiota; species Amiota mariae. The sequence goes on along the minus strand of JAWNKV010000411.1, from coordinate 132,891 downwards.
CGGGACCGTGACTCTTTCAACTTGCTAGGTGATTTTAATCTCCCATTCACTTCATGGTATTTTTTTGGAATCTCGAAGTATCTAGTTCCTTCAGCACAACATGATTTCTTGGACACATTGGTTGAAATGAACTCTGTAATAAACCATTACAATAGATCACTTGATCTTGTGTTTAGTAATGATTCTGCTGGTACTTCTGTGTCAAGATGCCAACCTTTAAGTATTCCTGAGGATACTTACCATCCAACTTTGGAAATATCCCATTCTGTAACTCGTCCTGTTTCAGACTCCACATCTTCTTCTATGCTTCGATTCTGTTTTCGCAAAGTGAACTTTGCCCATCTAAATGAAGTCTTTCTCGGAATTGATTGGTCTTTTTTGTACAATTGCAGTGATATAACTACTGCTATTAATTTTTTCTATGAAGTGATATACAATATATTTGATGTCTATGTTCTATATAATGCTGTTTCGAAAGTGTCATATAAACCACCTTGGTTTACAAGAAGACTTTCTAACCTGAAGAACATTAAGTCGAGCCTATATACAAAATTAAAGAGTTCTGGCTCTTCTATTGCTTTCGCCAATTTTTGTGCGGCCCGGGCTAATTTTCTTTCGTTAAATAACCTTTGTTATAATAACTATCTCACACGTTGTAGACAGCAATTTTCACGCGACCCTAAGCAGTTCTATAACTTTGTGAACTCAAAACGCAAATCTTCTTTATTTTCCTCATCATTGTATCTAGTTAATGAATATGGCCACACTGATTTGGGTATTGCAGATCTATTTGCAAAATTCTTTCAATCCACTTATTCCTCTGAATCCTATATTCAAAACCGGTCCCCATATCCCATTTCCCATTGTAACATCATTGTTTCTCCTATAATTAGGGAGGAATGTCTTCTTACAAATTTAAAATCGTTGAAATCCACTTACTCACCCGGCCAGACAAAATACCTAGTTGTCTGCTTAAGCACTGTGCGGAGTCTCTGTGTAAACCACTTTTGAAACTTTTCAATTTATCACTTCAAAGTGGATCTTTCCCTCCTATCTGGAAGGAATCCTTTATTATTCCCCTACACAAAAAAGGTAACAAAGCTGACATATCCAATTACAGGGGTATTGCTAAACTTTCTTCAATCCCAAAATTGTTTGAAAAAATGCTCACTTCAACCTTTTATCACTTTTGTAAAACAATTATTTCTCCGTGTCAACACGGCTTTATGCAAAAGCGTTCTTCAACTACAAACTTGCTTGAGTTTACATCTTTTGTAAATCTTGGTTTTAGGGACAAACGTCAAACTGACATTATTTACACTGATTTCAGTAAAGCGTTTTATTCTGTTAATCATGATCTGCTTGTACATAAACTTAACCTTTTAGGTTTTCCACAACATCTTCTTTGTTGGATTGCATCTTATTTGAGAAATAGGGTTCAGAGAGTACTATTTAAGTCCACTCTTTCTGATCCAGTCTTTGTCAATTCTGGAGTTCCTCAAGGGAGCCATCTAGGTCCATTATTGTTTAACCTTTTTGTAAATGATCTTCCTTTCTCCATCTCACATTCTCGTGTCCTCATGTACGCTGATGATATAAAATTGAGCCTTTCATTTAATGATGGTGCCTCCCTTCTCAGACTCCAAGAGGATCTTGATTCTTTACATTCTTGGTGTTTAACAAATTACTTATATCTAAATATCTCCAAATGTAAGTTCATGACGTATCATCGGTGTAAACCTCATTTGTTTACATACTGGATTGAATACGTCCAACTCGAGCGAGTCTCTACTTTTAATGACCTCGGTGTCCAGTTTGATCCCAAGCTGTGTTTTAACCAACATATCTCTTCTATTGGAAATAAAGCGAAGAGTGTTTTTGGTTTCATTAAACGATGGTCTATTGAATTTAATGACCCTTATACCACAAAGACTCTTTTTATATCTCTTGTGCAGCCACTCCTTGAGTATTGGTCTTGCATTTGGTCACCGCAATATATAAATAATCAAATTCGAATTGAGTCTGTACTGAAACAATTCCTCCTGTTTGCCCTTCGTGGCCTAAACTGGAATCCTAATTTGCGTTTGCCATCTTACTCTGATAGGCTCCTTCTTATCAGTCTTCCATCTTTGGTTCTTCGTAGGATAACTCTTGGGATAAGTTTACTTCATAAGCTCATAGTTGGGAAAATTGATTCTCCTGAGCTATTGAATCAGTTAAACTTTTGTGTCCCTAGTCGTCCTACCAGAAATTTTGTCCATTTAGCATTGAATAGATACACTACTAATTATGCCCTACACGATCCTTTCCGAGTTTTATGCACGTCATATAATAAATTCTATAACGTTCTCTCACCCGAGATATCGTCATCATCGATTAATACCATCGTCATTCGCTGCCTACGGGACTCATGATCACACTGCAGGCTGGATGAACTGGATGTCGCTGATTTGGGCCACCTTTACCATCTGCATTATTGTAGTTTATTAATTTATATGTCTCTGACCACACATAGCTGTGAGTAGGGGCATAGCTCGCTACTATTTGCAAATAAATTTTTCGATTGGTCGGGAGTCTTTGCAGACCCTAATGAGGCCCTCCCATACAACACAACTATTATAGCGACCATTTGCACTGAAAACGAGGAGCCAATATATTCAAGACTATACCCCTACCCGATAGGTGTAGCGGAATTCGTAAACCAGGAAATAAGTGACCTACTTAGGGATGGATTGATTAGACCATCACCTATAACAATCCCGTATGGGTCGTGGATAAAAAAAGCACCGATGAATTAGGCAATAGGAGATACGACTGGTTCTAGATTTCAGAAAACTAAACGAGAAGACGGTAGATGATAAGTACCTAATCCCAAATATAACAGTCATCTTGTCAAATTTGAATAAAGCCAAATATTTCACCACACTCGACCTTAAATCTGGTTTCCATCAGATACTGCTTGCTGAAAAGGACAAAGAAAAAACAGTTTTTTTAGTAGTCTACGTCGACGATGTACTTATATTCTCTGAAAATGAGCAAGATCACATCAACCACATAATATGGGTCTTTAAATAGCTCCATGAAGATAATATGAGGGTATCATATGAAAAGTCGAATTCTTTTAAACAGGAGGTGGAATATTTGGGTTCTGCCGTATCTCAAAAATTATGTTGAACCGACCACTTTGTTCAATGTCAGGTCCTTTTTGGGTCTGGCAAGCTATTATCGTTGCTTCATTAAAGATTTCGCAACGATAGCAAAGCCCTTAACAGATATTTTAAAGGGAGATAACGGAAAGATTAGCACAACTAAATCTAAAAAAATCTCGGTCAAGCTCACCCCAGAGCAACTTCACGCCTTCAACAAACTCGGGGAAATCCTTGCATCCGAGGATATACTACTGCTCTACCCAGATTATAGAAAGCCATTCTGTCTAACGACCGATGCTTCATCTCTTGGCATAGGGGCAGTCTTGTCCCAAGATGGAAAACCCATTACGATGATTTCAAGGACATTAAAAGGGAGAGAGTTGAATTTTGCAACAAATGAAAGAGAACTGCTAGCAATAGTGTGGGCTTTAAAAAATCTTAGAAACTACCATTTACGTTTGCAGTTTCAGACCGAAACCCAAACGCTAAAATAAAGCGTTGGAAGGCCTTCATTGACGAACACAACGCTCAAATATTTTATAAACCTGGCAAAGAACATTTTGTCGCTGATGCACTGTCACGACAAAACATTCACACTATCGAAATGGAGACTTGTAGTGATGAAGCCACGGTACATAATGAAATGTCAATAACTTACACCATAGAATCAGTTGACAAACCTGTCAATTGCTATAGAAACCAATTCGTTTTGGAGCCGGACCGGTTTCCTTTGAAGCGAAATTTCATATTTTTTGGTCAAAAAACACGACATTTAATATCTTTTGTCAACCTTTATGATCTTCTCGATTAGGTCAAGGCAGCTGTAAACCCCAATGTGGTAAACGCAATACACTGCGAATTATCAGTATTAGCCAAAATTCAACATGAATTAGTTCGGTGTTTTCCATCAACCAAATTTTGGTACTGTCATCAACAAAGAAGAACAACGGGAAATAGTTATCTCAGAGCACAATCGCGCACACAGAGCTGCCCAGGAAAATATAAAACAGATTCTTTGCGACTATTATTTTCCCAAGATGAGCAAATTAGCATGCGAGGTAGTAGCAAACTGTAAAACTTGCGCTAAAGCTAAATATGATAGACATCCTAAAAAGCATGTACTTGGGGTGACTCCTATACCAGTCTATGCTGGGGAGTTCCTTTTTACGTTACTCGACGTAAAAATCTCCATTATTCAATTAATGAAGTTCTTCACAAAGACTAAAAGTAAATTTATTGCGACAATGAGGCGGCCTTTAATTCAGAAGCTATCACATTCTTGTTAAAAAACCACTTTAATGTTGAACTGATTCTGTTGGCAACCGTAGAATATAACAAATCAATTCATTCGGTGACCAATAAGAAACCAATTGATATAATCTACGCTGATTCCCCCGAGCTTAAAGAGAAAACGAAAGGTTTGCTTATAAAAGCACAACAGACCCAATTGGAACGGAATAACCCTTCCAGGCAGAATCGAATATTTGATGTGGGGGAACATGTAATGATAAAGGGAAACAGACGACTTGGAGACAAACTCACACCTCTTTACACGGATAGAAAGGTTCAAGCAGATCTTGGGACCACGGTTCTCATAAATGGGAGGGTAGTTCACAAGGACAATTTAAGATAGATGACAATTAGGATTTATTGAAATACATAGGCTATGGTGTATTGGTATCATTTACCTCAATCAAGGACGAGGACGACCTTAATTAAGTAAGGGAGGAGTTATCACATTGCAACTAATCGATTATCGATTAATTGTGAAAGCGCCTTCTATGATCGGACGGTACTCGAAGCTCTCAGGTTTCGTTGAGTGAGACGCTTCGACAGATAGGCAGTCTGCTTACAGAACTCAAAAGCGACGCACGTTTGCGCGCAAACCTAATTTATAATTTACGAATTATAAATAACTTCATACCATACTAATACTATGTATGAATATGTAAATGTTTAATTCTATTACATCCATACTTACAATAATAATGATCAACCAAATACCGCTAAAATATTAATATATAAACCAAAAATAAATAACTTACATATTGATCGCTCACACAGAGATAACATTTTTGTGTTCCCGAAAAAAAATTGTGTGGAATCTCGGAAAAAATTGTATAATAACAAAATTACACACAATTTGTTGTTCAGTATGCAAAAATTAAAAATAAGAAGAAGTGCTCTTTCTTTGTGATCAACCGTCCATATAATTTCATATTTTTTGGAATTACTTATAAATTTTTTAATAACGAAAAAATCAATTTTGGCTAAAATGACGGAAAATAGTTACATTTTCATAAAAGATTGTTAAATAAACGTTTTAACAATAAAAACAATATTTACAGGCTCTAATTATAATATGCTTTCAAAACTAAAATTCCTTGTATATCTAAGTTTGCATTTTCGAACATAATACTACATACTTCCATTGAAGCAAGTAAATAAACGCAAAGACTAAAATTATATAGAATGAAATCGCTGACAAAGAAGAGCGGACACAATTTCTTGTTGGGTATCACGATCTTTGAAAGAAGAAGAGCTCTCTCCTTGTGAGCGCTTTGACCGCTTACACATTTGGGTAAGCGTGTGCCTCTATAATCGTTCATTCTTCTTTGTGCTTGGATGTTTGCTTCCACACTAAGTGTGGGTAAAGCAAAGCAAATGTTTTAGCATTCAGTAAAAATTGGAGTGCAGTTAATAATTAATCGAAAAAACAATGAATGATTGAAAATCATAATTAACAAATATTATCATTAATCGCTTTTCAAATTAATTTTTCGCCAACAGTCCAAACAATATGTATCACCTTTTTATTTTAATTTTCAACCACCTTCACTCAACAAAACTCAAACGAAATAAACAAACAAACAAATGCCGTCTGCTTTAGAAAATTCAAACGAAAATCAGAAAAACATTGATAACCGCAAGCCAAACGAAATGAAAAAACAACGAAAAAGGCGAAAGAAGAAAACAAAAACGTCGACAGAACTACAACGTTGCCCTGGTACATAGGTAACAGTTGCCCCCGCCTACCGCGCGTCCCTCGATCAAACCACGTCACCCGAGAGAGAATTCTGCCGCAAACACCCAAATGTGTCAGCGGCCTTTGTCTAGCCTATATAATTTCATAGTCATTTGACATTGGACAGAAGAAAACAAGACAAAATGAAGCGCAACAACAAAACCGAATATTTGTATCTCATTTTAGTTATTATAAGCCTTTTATAACGTTTGTATCACAAAATTATAAAATACACAACAACAGAAGTCTTGTAATAATTTTAAAACTTTATTCCTACCGTTTTGTTCAGCAGTTTCACTTCAATAGTGTGCTTATATAGGTGAGGCACATTGCTTTTTTATATCAGTCTGTTAAGTGTACGTTAGTCTGTAAACTTTAATTTATGCTTGCCAACTTAGAAGAAAACGAAAATGTGTTAGAAATATAAAATATTTTTTTCAATTCCTTATTGCCCAAAATATTCGAATAACTTAATAGATAACATTATTATATATAGAGTACTTAATGTAAATTTTACTAAAGGGATATTAAATGTATGGATGTGAATTAAGATAATAAGCAATGTTACGAGAGATAAAAATTGGTTTTTTTAGGGGTTCTCCGAGTAATTCTGACTATTAATTTTTTTTTTTTTTTTGTGAATCTTACTTTTTTCCACAAGTTGGCAAGTCTGATTTTTTCATATAGAATTTGCAAATGCATTCAATTCATTTATCATGGTATGGTATTTTTATAAATCGATAACTTTTCCGACTTTGAAAAGGGATAACTATGATCATGCAATGATTTTAACACATTTCTTTTTCCGTAATATACATTTTTCCAAAATTTGCGCAAACAACAAAACAAAAGATCATCAATTTGACACAGCGATAAGAGTGCGTACAAATACTTGGCTTTTTTGTGTGATTTTTTTTTAAAAATATTGTTATGATGGCAAAAATGCGAGTTATAATAATGTTACGCGTTAACAACATCATAATTTTTATTATAATTTTAAGAATTGGTCGGCTTATCGGTTTATTTTTCTTAAAAGAGTTATTTCATAAAGATGTTTTGTGTAAAAATTCAAATAATTAATTTAATAAACGTCTAGTTCTTTTCTCTTTTGCTCTCGTGGAGTGCTTTCGATCAAAGCGTTTATGTATCAAAGTGTGAAAGAAATTTAAAAATATTCTGTTACCTTGGATAAAAAACAATAACGAAAATCATGTCTGAATAATTATCCGTCTAGTAGCAATCGTTTAAAGCCTCGAGCAAATTTTGATTCCTGTCCAATCGAGAATTTGCCTACATCTAGTGCGCAGATAGCAATCAATAATGGTAATCAATTTCAGGAAGCTAAGGTCCACAAACCTCTACAATTAAATATTACTTTTGTTACCAATATAAACCCTTTATGGAAAGATCTTGACTTGGTAGTCAGGTCGGATAGCTACCAAACAAAGGCTTATAAAGACTATTTCGAATTTAATTCAATGATGATCTGACATAAAAAACTGTTATCAAGAAAATTGAAGGTTTTAATGTTGGTTTGCATCATTACCAACTCGAAGAACGCGTAGCCATAAGGATGGAAAGAAAATGGACGTGCTCTTCGAAATAAAATCTTTATTCACACAAAAAGTCACGCGTAAATTTGACGATATTGTGCAGTGTCATCCTCTAATTACTAAAGATGTTGGGTTTATCAGCAATTTAAAAAGAAGGATAAGCCAAATGCAAGTAATCATACAAAAAACAAAACTTTGGCCTGGATGTGATTGTTGCACACTAAAAACTTTATTGTAAAAAAATAAATACAAAGTTTGCTAAATAAAGAAGATTTACAAATTAAGCTTTGGAGAAAGAATCGAATGATTTTGCCGTTATCAGATTTATGTTATGAACAAAGAATTTTGTTGTTGTCATTTATGTTATGTGCGAGAATTATGCAGAAAGTAAATTTTATTTCAATATTACAATAAGTATAACTGAGCCCTCATTGTGGCCACTCGTACCAGTTCATCAGGGCCTCCGTGAGTTTCAACCACTCGATCAATTTTCCACGATTCTGGAGGCAGGTTATCTCCTTGCAGCAAAACAATGTCATTTTAACTATGATGTTATGTTTGTTCTTCAACCATTTCACCTCTCTCTTGTTCTTCAGCCACTGTCACAGGAGATATTCAAGCAAGAGGATCGTTTTTATCCTATATGAAAAGCAGTCAATCTTGTCTGCTCAGCTTATTTAATGTCTGTATTGCCCAGTATGGTTCCGCAGCAATAGGTACCATAGTCACAAGCTGGTTATGTTGAACGCCAACATTAGGACTATCTCTCTCCTGGTGGTAGTCGTGATTCGCCCTCCGATCTTCTTCGCATAGCTCAATTTTCCGATCAAGAAGGCGCTAGATAGTCGATCATCTATCGTACCAGCCATATTTACAATATCTCGTAATGATTGTGAAGAATCCGCATTAGGTAGGTATGTCAAGAAATTTATTGACGAAATTGTCGACCACATGTGACGGTTTGTTGTATCTCTGGCTCAAGCTGGTTCCCCACTCAACAGGCCTTTCAAGTATTGAAACTTTTGCGACGGCGATAGTGATGAGTTCGCGCGAGTTATCAATTTTTTTTTTTTATTGCAACTAAGACTATAATTATTATTATAAGTTATAATGAATATATATATTTTTTTTTAATATGACTATAGGCGACAAAGGCCTTCAGCTTAGGAAGGATTGGAGGAAATTGGAAAAGTGCAGGGGACCAGACTTGAGCGGGAATCGAACCCACAACTCTCGGATGTCAGCTTGGCGCACTAACCAATGAGCCAACGAGCCAGTCTGTTATCAAATTAAAAAGTGACAATTTTTATTATATTTTAGTTCATTTACCATTTTGTTTTATTTTTTATTATTCTCTTAAATGGATTATTCACAAATTCTCTGAAATAGTTTGTTGCACAGTTGATTTCTAATGTATTGTATTTAGAAAAATATACAATCTTACCCAAGTATGAGTCGTTTGGTAATTATAATTATATTAACGAAAATGGCTGACTAATGTCATGGTGCTACATGAAAGAGTGCTTAAGTATGTCTGAGTATGCGACTGTATGCCTGGTAGGGAACTCCGACAAGCAACACCCCCCACCCTCCCCCCAAATCATCGAATTCAAATGAAATCGAAACGCAGTTAATGTCCTGATGTATTCGCTTCAGTGTCATCATCATGGTTATCATCTGGTGAGAAACCGGTGAAGTCCCCTTCATCACTTTCCCTCTTGACCATCATATCATCATACTTTGGTGATTTCATTTCTTAACTGATGCTGACGATCAATGTTGGTATATTCTTCACCATCACCCTCATTACCATAGCCATCGCCATCATCGTCACCGTCACTGCCGCCATTATCTTCATCATGATTCTCGCATATGTGTTATGCGTTTCATACATTTTGGAATCATGACAATTAAAATAGTTGCCTTTAGTAATTATGGAATTTAACTATACTCGTAATGCTGATTTTCTATGTTATTTATATGTATAATATATATATTTTTTACAAAGTAGAATTCAACAAAGAAATATGATTCAATTAATTTTATTCTTATCTTACTCCTATCAAACGTATAATTTTACATTTATAGATTTTCTGCCCTTTTGTTGATACCAACGATACCTCTGCCCTCTAAATTCTTCTGTTTCTTTCCTGAACACTATTTCGTCTACTTCTAAGGCTACAGGCTCTTTTCTACCTTCATATTTCGAACGCGTTAATATATTCTTTACTCATTAGTGTAAATGTTTTTCCTTTTAATAGTAGCCTAATAGTCTATTTGGTTATACAAATCAAATACAATATATGAAAACATGGCAGTGGTCATAATAGCAGGTCTTGCTCGTACAAATGAGGTCCTGTTATGTTGATTATCTTACTGCGGCTTCAGGTGCATTTCATGCTATGTTCAGTGATTTATTAGTTTAGTTGCTGTTAGCATATCGTCGAGTTCGTAATGCGTACTTCACATATGATAGTGCAGATGATTGGAACATCAGCACTAGCAGCAACAACACAACAACATTATGACAACAACAACGCTAGGAGTAACATCAACATTAACAACAACATCACAAACATCATCGGTATTAATCACAACAACATCACTAGCATCATCAACATAACAACCGCAATAATAATATCAGTATCAACAACAATAGCAGTATCAACAACATTTTAAACAGCATCAACACCTATAACAACAATATAGCAAAATATGTTTTCCTTATGCTAAATAAATTGTGAATCTTAAAGTAATTATTGATTCAATTTTTGTGTTCAATAATTTCGCAAACAAAGGGCCACGAAAAAGCTCGTGGCTACACATAGTTCCAGAAATAATTGTATTTCCTTCTTTGTTTTAGGAAGAGGGAATTCCTTAATAGCATTCATTTTATTTGTCTGTTACCACGTGCCCGAGATATTCAATTTTCTTTCCTAAAAGTCGGATTTTTGTGGTTGCTATTTGAGATTATTTATTTATTTATAACATTGACAAAAAAACTGTCAGCTTAAATAAAAAAAAAAGGATGTAACAATTACACTTAAAGGTAGGACAAAAATATAAATTGAAATTAACTTAAACTAAAATAAATTAATTACTACAAAACAGGAAAAAAAAATTTAAATAATAAAAAACAATAATATGAAATACCAGCGTCTGACCCGATGGGGGAAATTTATAGCGTAGTTAGACTGAAGAAAAAACTGTTTTTTTTTCTGAAACAGTTTAAAAAACTTTTTTTTTTCAACAACCACAATGAAAAGTGTTGTTATAGAAATCGCGGTAAACATAAAACAGCTGATCATTGCACAAAAGAATTAGAAGAAAATTTTAAATTGTAATTTTATTTTTTTATTTTAATAAAATAAGTAGCAGGAATGAAGTAGAAAGTTGCAAGAATTATTTGCATACACTGCGAATTAATCATGTATTTTTCACACAATTTTCATTTGAATTTCTCACAATTAGCCACAAAGTTCCTGATTACAAGTGAATTAAATTAAAACCAAAACACCCACACACTATTTCAGTGGACTGTATAATCTTTTATTTTTGTAGCAAAGAAAAACACATGTGTGTTCATAACCAAGATAACATCGATAATTAGTAAGTAATTAATTCACAATAGAATAGGATACGATCAAAGCATAGTAATAACAAATAACATAGCAAAACATAGTAATAAGAACAAGATCAAACAGCAAAACAAAACATAGTAACAAGTGTTAATAGGTCTTGTGTTGATAAGACAAAATATGTACAATAGAAATGTTGTGCTAATCTCACCAATGATGTGTGAGCGAAACCAATATACAAATTACACTAACGAATTTAAAGAACAAAAAGAAACTAAAGTAAACAAACAAGCGTTCATAAACATACCACCCCACCTGAACGATTGCTCAGCACAATGGTAATACGGCAAGCTTTGCAACTGGATGCTTGAATATTCCTTGGGTAGTTTTAATGGATACAACTCGAACCTTCTTGTCGTCACCTGCGAAAACTTCTTCTATGAGGGTGTACTAAAAAAAAACGGGAATTTCGTCATAACTTCTTTATTTTTTAATATTTTAACACCAAATTTTGATCACCTTCAAAGTATTCGCCATTGACCACAACGCACTTCCCCAAACGATTCTTCCATTGTTCAAAACAGTTTTTAAATTCTCTCATCGGGATGTCCTTTAAGCCTTCCTTTGTTTCACCTCCTCCACAGTGGCAAAGCGCTTTCCCTTTATATTCCTTTTGAGTCTGTGGAACAAAAAGAAGTCACAGGGGGCTAGATCCGGCGAGTATGGGGGGTGGACAATCGTTGTTGGCGTTTTTGGTCAAAAATTGCTTCAAAAAAATTCAAAATTCGAAAATTGCGGGACGAATTTGGCTGCAACCCTTCTCATGTGCAAATCTTCGGATAAAATTCTCTGAATTGAACTCCATGACATTCCCGACATCTCACAGAGTTGATCAATGGTTCGGCGACGGTCTTCACGAACGAGGGAATTGATTTTGTCGACATTTTCATCAGGGGCGTCCTAAACGAAGTTGGTCTTCAATAGACATTTCTCCATTTTTAAAACGTGAAAACCAATCGTAAACTCTGGTTTTACTTAGGGCTGCATCCCCATAAGCAGTCTTAAGCATTACAATAGTTTCCGCGGCCGATTTCCCCAACAGGAAACAAAATTTCACAGCCTCGCGTTGTTCTCGACAATTTGTACATTACGTTTTCGCCGAAATGTAAAAAGTTGTTTTGCTAAAAAAAATCTCACAGCCGAACCGATGCACTCACAGCGACACAACTTTGCACACTGACGCAGATGGCGTGAAACTAACGGACAAGTGGTCAAACAATAGGTACCCTCACTCTCCCTCCCCACCACAGCGTAATTCTTTTAGGGTCCCCCTCGTATGCGTCCAAGTATCCATCTGGATGGCGGGAGATTTGGTTCCTGCAAAACAACAAGGGTACCTGGAGTTATGTTGGGTGAATTCATATGCCATTTTGTTCGTTCTTGTGAAGAAGTAAAGTATTCCATGTGCCAACTCTTCCAAAAACCTTGCACTTTAGCTTGTATCTGTCTCCAGCGTAGTAATCGATTTAGGTTGACTTCTAATGTCGATGGCTCACGTATAGCAGAATTCGCTTCACCGATCAAAAAATGTGCAGGGGTCAAAGGATTCAGTTGGTCGCCTCCAACAGCACATATGGGCCGAGTGTTCACTGTACACTGATTTGTGTACGGAGTGTTTGGTATTCTTCAAATGTCAGTATGTTGCTACCAATAACACGACGAAGATGTAACTTAATGGGTTTCACACCGGCTTCCCAAATGCCGCCAAACTGTGGTATGAAATGCCATGTGATGCCCCCAGCTGCTATGATGTTTGCAATGTGTTCATCTTTTGCCTGCTTTATTGTCAGTTGTTGCAATTCATACAGTACTCTCTTACTGCCGTGGAATGTAGTGCCGTTATCAGAGTATATGTTAGTCGGTTTGTCACGAATGCTGCTAAAACGGTAAAGTGCGACAATAAAGGTGTTAATCGACAAGTCACTTACCAATGTGAATAGCTCTAGTTGATAGACACACAAAAATAGTAAGATACGCTTTGCTGTGCTTGGAATTCCGTCCCTTGGTTTCTTTGATATAGATTGGATCCGCATATTCAAGGCCGCAATGAAGAAAGGCACGATGTGGTTGAACCCGTGGTGAAGGCAAATTGACCATAATTAGTGCACCTGTCGCTTGTCTTAACATGAAGCATTTCTTACATCGTTGCCAAACACTTCGAATTATGTTTCGAGCGCCGAGAATCCAATACTGTTGGTGCGTGATCACAAATGTAGCCTCAACTCCAGTATGCAGATATTTTTTCTTGATGAACATGACGAATAATGAGAAGTGTTATAGGTGATATCTTTGGTAGAATGATTGGATGTTTGACCATATCGTTGACAGAAAAGTGTTTTATACGACCCCCTACGCGCAATAGCCCTGAATCATCGATAAATGGCAGTAGTCGTATTATTATAGTTTCGACTTTGTGTTCAACTGGTTGCCGTCCATCACTTGCTTATAGTCTGATGTGAATTCAGTTCTTTGAACAATACGTAGAATTCATAATTGCGCCAATTGAAGTTCACATGCTGTTAAGTAGGGCGATTGTTGCACACAGTTGTTGCGTTTGCGACAGATGTTAATAAAGCGTAAGCAATAGGCTATAGTTCTAACCAGTCGAGTCCATGATGATAGGTTTTCAATGAGGTCCCCAAATACGTTTGGTTCTGGCGTGGCTATGTGTACCATTGTGATTTTGGTCTCATTCAAAACAGCAGCGTCAGAGGAGTTTACGCGGTCTAATTTAGATGCAGGCCACAAGTATTGTGGTTGTGTTAGCCACCGAGGACCTGACCACCACAGTTCATGTGTAGTAAGGTTAGATGCAGAAAGGCCTCGCGAAGCACAATATGCAGGATTGTCTTGAGAAGGACGTGCCGCCAAATATTTCTAGCGCAAGTGTTAACAATCTCAGCCGTTCTGTTACAAACAAAAGTTGTCCATTTCCTGGGTGGAGATGATAACCAATGGAACACGATCTCTGAATCTGTCCAACAATGAATCCCGGAAATAGATATGGTGAGGGCTGCCTTAATAAGATTCAGTAACCTTGTTGCCAATACTGCAGCGTTTAACTCAAGTCGTGGGATCGAAATAGATTTCAATGGTGCCACGCGCGTACGTGAAGTTATTAATCTGAAAATATATCCGTCGTCTGTTGATGCGTCAGCGAAAACAAGAAGCTCCATTGATCGCGTAGTACAAGCGATGTAGCGCGGGACTCGAATTTGAGCCAATTGAGGTAGTTCTTTCATACAGACGCACCACCGTGTGCATAGATCTTCACGTAGTTCATCGTCTCAATTTAGAGTATGACACTAACTTTCTTGAAATATCGCCTTCAGCTGGATTATGGTTGGAGAAACGATCCCCAGTGGATCAAAAATTTTCGATAATTCTGAAAGTATAATTCTTTTAGTTTTATTTTTTAGTTGGTACTCTGTAAGTGTAAGTCATTGAATTTTAAAAACAATTCATCGGTAGATGGGTTCCAATTTAACCCAAGTATTTTTTGGACTACAGCTGCAGCTATGTGATTGATATCTACTGGGTAACCCGTAGCTATGTCGTCAACGTATGTGTCGTTAGCCAAGCATTTAAACGGCTGAGTTTGATGTGACAAATGTCAGGTTCTGCTATGCTAGTTAGTGGACCACCAACTAAGAAATGCCCAGGTGTAAGAACGTCTAGATCATCAGGGCTTTCTGAAATGAGGCAGAGCGGGCGTGAATTTCGAATAGCAGAGATACTACATACGAGAGTTCGCAGCTCGTCAAAAGTTAAAACTGCAGATCCAACAGCGCGAATAAAATGGAATTTGGCAGCCTTTACAGCTGCCTCTCATAATCCACCAAAGTGTGGCGATCTTGGTGGAATGAACTTCCAATCGATTCCATCGTTAATACAGCTCTCAATCAGTGTTAGATTATGTAGTTGATCTAAAAACAGCTTCTTTAAGTCAGCCAACTCATTTTTTGCACCTACGAAATTAGTTGCATTGTCTGACCAAATAGTCCTTGGTTTGCCTCTTAGGCTAATAAACCGTTTGAGAGCAGCTATGAATGCTGGCGTGGATAAATCTGCAACTAATTCCAAGTGTGTAGCCTTGGTGGCAAAACAAACGAATATAGAAATATAACATTTGATTGCTGGTCGATTGCGAATACATGACTTGTAGTAAAACGGTCCACAATAATCAATGCCAGTTGTGAAGAAAGCTCTGGATGGTTTCACGCGTGCCTCGGGTAGGGGACCCATGATATGTTCTACAATCTTTGCCTTCATGCGATAACATCTCACCCACATATTTATTATGCTGGATACGGCTTTACGTCCTCCAATGGGCCAAAATTTTTGTCGTAACAAATCCAACAAGGCTTGAGCTCCAGCATGTAAGAATTTGACATGGTAATACTCGACTATTGCCCTTGTGATTGGATGATCCTTCGGTAGCAAAAGCGGATATTTGGCATCATAATCCAGTTCCGAATTTTGTAATCGACTACCAACTCGAAGCAAGCCAAAAGTGTCTATCCATGGATTAGGTGAACGCAGTTTGCTATTGGCAGGAAGGGTACCTTTCATTTTGATTATTTTGTATTCACAAAAGTTCACCTGTTGAATGTGTCTAATTAAGAAATTAGTTCCCATTTTAATATCAGTTACCGTTAGTCCATGCACTGGTAAGCATTCTTCATTATTGGGATGTGGAAACTTGTAAAGGTAGGCAAATACACGTTTTAATTTTCCGAAGGAATTTTTAAACTTATTGCTTAACGAAAAATCGAATTGAGTAGAGGTGGAAAGTAAGACTTTATTGCGCTTCTCGGGTAAATCCAAGACAAGATTTGCAGTCTTCGGCCAGTTGCTACGATCTTGTAGAAGAAAAGAAGGTCCACATTTCCAGAGATTGGATTCAAGCAATTCTTTAGGATTACATCCTCGCGATAATATGTCTGCGGGATTCATTGTAGTGGGTACATGGTGCCAACTCATACTGGCAGTAAGTGATTGAATCTGTGATATTCTGTTTGAGACAAAAACATTGAATTTCACGTAGCCAGGATAGCACTATCGTTGAATCCGACCAGCAATAAAAACGACAACTGAATGGAATGTGTTCACGTATAGATGAGACGATTTGGGTTAATAGCAAGGCAGAAGACAGCTCCAACTTAGGCACAGTCAAGGACTTTAAAGGGGCCACTATGGATTTGGCACAAAGCAGATGAGACGAGCAACTTCCATCTACTTCAGCTCGAACGTATATGCATGCACCATAGGCTTCCAGACTTGCATCGCAGAATGAGTGTATTTCATAAGAGGCTCGAGGTATCAAAACAAAGCGTGGAAAACTGAAGCTAGTTACGGCATACATTTGATTACTTAGCTTTAACCACGTAGCAAGTAATGACTGCGATAGGCTTGCGTCCCAGTGCAATTTTTCTCTCCATAGAATCTGTAAGAATATTTTTAAATTGATGACTGGTGATATTAAACCAAGGGGATCGTAAACTCGTGCAACAGCTGAGAGGATTGAACGTTTCGTGACTGAGCCCTCAATTTTAAATGGTGAAAAACTGAATAACAAACTGTCTGAGTGAGTGTCCCATGCCAAACCAAGTGCCTTTGTAATATCTGTGCCATCATAGAATTTCATGTACTGCTCGCAGTCTGCGTCAGCTTCTCCAATTAATGCACTCCTTTCATTCGAACACCACTTGCGTATTGGAAAATTTCCACGTTGCAAAAGCGCCTTGATTTCGAATCTCCACGACTTCACTGATCGAGTCACCGCCAGAAATCATATCATCCACATAAAAATCTTGGCGGACAATTTTTGATCCAAGAGGGAAAGATTTTTCTTCGTCAATAGCTAACTGCTGCATGCTTCTGATTGCTAGAAAACCTGCCGATTTCGTGCCGTATATTACGGTGTCCAGTCTGTAGATCTTGATTTCTTCCTCTGGGTTCTCTCGCCATAGGATACACTGCAAGTAACTATCAGGATCCGTAACACGCATGCAACGATACATTTTGCATATGTCTCCGCATAATGCAACCTTAAAAAATCTGAAGCGAAGAAGAGTGTAGAATAACTTGTGCTGAATGGTTGGTCCAACGAGTAATAAATCATTGAGAGAGGGTCCACTAGACGTTTTTGCTGAACCATCGAAGATAACGTGTAATTTAGTACTCATGCTATCAAGTTTACGTACGCAATGATGCGGAAGACAGTATGTTGGACAATTAGGCATAGATGATATTAGAGACATGGGACCTAGATTTTCGTATTCGCGCATAAAAGCCGTATATAGTTCCTTCGTAGGGTCGTCACTTTGCAATTTTCTTTCTACATTTTTGAATCTATGAAGTGCGCGAGTATATGAATCACCTAATGCGTTGAAGTCGGACGTTGTAGGCAGCTTGACTGAGTATTCACCAGAGGCTAGACGAACAAAATTTTCTTGGAAGTGTTGTTCGCATGGATCATCGTCCCCAGATGGTTTTTGATTCGATGAGGGGCAATTTTCAATTTCCCAAAACTGCCTAACAAGATCGTTTAGTGAATCATCGCTTTCTTGTACATGTGTTTTACTGATGGTTGTTAGTGTCGCAGAATTAGTGTTAGTGTAAGAAATGCCACCAGAGACTACCCAAAACAACTTTGTTTTTTGTAATGTAGGAAGATGATTTGCAATACGTATTTGGCCGACGCACATTAAGTCGAAAAATAAACCAGCCCATTAGAACATCTATGCGTTGAGAAGATGGAAATTGTGGGTCTGCCAACTTTATATTTTTTGGTATATCCCAGCACGAAGTATTCAAATCACAGCTTGGTTGGTAATCGGTTATACTTGGGGTAACAATAGCTGAGGCGACAGAACAGTAACTACCATCCTGTGTTTGTATTCCAATTTCTACGCACTTGTTGACAGAGAGATTAGATTCACCAACTCCAGAAACCGTAATGTGTGCAGGTTCAGTTCGAAGTTGTAGCTGAGCAGCAAGACGAGAAGTTATGAAGTTCAGCTGTGATGCTGAATCAAGAATTGCACGGCAGGGAAGTAACATGCCAGATCGATTTTTAATGCAAATTATCGCTGTAGCAAGCAACACAAAATTAGGCGAGACTTTAGGTGGAGATTGAGAATAGGCTGAGGACACGAGTGTTGATTGCGCTACTATTTGATGAGAAGGAGAAACTGAAGATGAGATGCTAGATACGTTTGAATTTAAATGCAACTATGAATGATGCCTATTTTGACAATGCCTGCAGCTACTAGATTTACAACGCTGCACCATGTGGCCTTTACGCAAGCAATTGAAGCACAAACGTAATTTCTTTGCTTCTTGGCAACGTACACTAGGAGTCAAGTTTAAAAATCGCAAGCAATTACTAATGATATGTTCTTTTGAGTCGCAAAAAGTACAAGATGTTACAGATGGTACATTCGAAGAGGCAACTAATACATTTGATTTAATTTTGTTTTTTCCCACCTGCTGGCTAGGTGTTTGCGATACCTTAGCATTTTCCAAATTTTCCATCATCCTGCATCTTTTCTCCAAGTACGCAACCATAGCACTCCAAGGCATAAATTCCTTTATTGACAAATCCTCCTCCCACTTCTCTTGCGTCCGTGTGTCCAACTTTCGCATAACCATGTGAACGAGCAATCCATCAAGGATTTGTTGAGGAGTAGCCAATGCATTTAAAGCTCGAAGATGCGCATTGATTTTATCACTCAACTCACGTAAACTGCTCGCTGAGCCCTTCTCAACACTTTTAAGTCCGAAGATCGCCTTTATGTGTGCCTGAAAATGCAAAAGTTTATTATCAAAGCGATTAACAAGTAAACTTAAAGCCTCATCATAATTTTTGTCACTCGGATCGAGTGAACGAATTATATCGAGGGCAACGCCTGATAGACTGGAACGAAGATGCTGCATTTTTTCCAGCTTACACATGTACGGATCCTTGTCGACCGCTGCCAGAAAAGTTGCGTAGAAGGATGGCCAGTCAGCATAATCACCATTAAATATAGGAAACTTTAGTTCAGGAAGTCTTGATTGGCGAGTTGAATGAAGTGTTGAATCATCCAAGGCGAAATGTTTGATTGTTGATAAATTTCACAAGTTCTTCAGAGGTTAAAAATTCATTTAACGCGGTTAACTGACGGCTGATAGAATCACACTTTTCAGCATAGAAACTGGTATTTGAATTTGTTTTTTGTTTGTGCGGCATTTTTCTTTGGTGAACTGTATTTTTCACAAGCACTGTTTATATATGCGAACTGCACAACAAAAGATTACGGTAGCTATGTAAACACTATACGCTTATATATGTATATGTAATGATTTGAGACGCAAAACAGTTTTATTCGCGCCCGTTATTTGTACCGATGAACGCTATGTATAAGTATACAAAACGCGGTTAGCACTATTATATACACACGAAATTGCGGAACAATTGATAGCACAGCTTTATTATTAATTTTTTATGAATACACGAGGATTCTGCTTAACGTTAATACGCGATGTGCAGGTGAAATTGCTATGTCACAAAGATAGCAATTTATGTGGATATTGCAACGGCATGCAATTAGCGCGATATCACGTCGGGGTCACCAAATGTTTTGGAGATTATGTTGTTTTACATAAACCTATGCTCATAGAAATAAAAAAATAAAAATAAAAACACAGTCTCAGTTCAATTTGGCACAATTCAAATGGTTTAGTTTGTTTTATTTGCACTTCATGTGTTCACTCCACAAGCTTAGAAAACAGAATCATAATAGATAATTATAACAAAACGCTTTATGATTAGAAGAACCAAAAAGGAATGCATAAGAAAAACAAAAGTAAAGCATAACTAGAAAACAAAAGCTTTAATATTGATAACGCAGCTTCTGTCACTGCACCTCTGCTGCTAACTAACAGAAATGCATAATGTGTTTAATTATTGTTGTTATCATTACTGCCGCCAACATAGGTTTTACAATATTAATCACATGTATTAGAAAAATTCTTACATGTAGTCTAGATTACATTTAGTATTGTCCGAATCTAATAATATAACCGGAGTTAGATTCAAACTTATCCGCCACATTCTGTAGCTGCTGAAAACGCTCACGAATTTCTAAAATTTTTTTATCTAACGAAGAAAACAGCTTGCGTGTCAACTCACTTTCGTAAGAAAAATTGGCATCTCTGTGCTGAATATTAGTCAAAAACAATCCAAGAAAAACAAATATAAAATGAAGTGTTTCCCTAAATGTGACGCTTGGGGCGGATATGACTGTTATGACCATTTATATTTCCTAATCTATCCACTTTTCACTTCTTTAATTGAGATTCTATCATAGTAATCTTATATCAAATATATTTCTATATAGTATATAATAATAATTGTAACTATTGTATTCTTGTATTATTTTCCTAATTTCTTTCAGTTTCTGGGGGACGTAGTCGCTTACATCTTATTGACTTGGGCGATTGCACTAATCGGAGTGGAGGATTACCTTTGTCTGGCGTTGGGAATATATTACTCGCAACATTAAGCGGACAGCGTCATCCACCCTACAGGGACCACCCACTAACGCCTCTACTTAAAGACTGTCTAGCACCAATAAAATGTCATGTTACCATCATGGCTCATGTAATGCACTCACAAGCACAAACTGACGCACTGACAACGATTCAAATGGCGTCGCGTATTTATCGTATGCGAAGAAGAAAACATCGCTTCCATTTAACTGTGGACAAATCTGCTGCTAACCTGAATTTCTTTGGAGGTAAGTTCTAAACATAGTTATAACAATATATTTTCATTGTTTTCATTTAGAATTTATAAATTAGATATATATCAAAACGTAGATTATATTTAGAATCTGGAAGTTCTAATCTATAGAATTTACTTGGAAACATTAAAACAGTTTTTTCAATGCAGGTCCTCTTTATTACATCTGCCTTGATCCTCACTTTTTTTAGCTTTTTTGTGATTGAATTTACATTAAGTCGTTCTGAAAATAATATGCAAAAAATTATATTAAAATTGTCATTTTCGAAAATAACATTTACAGCCAAACACACAATTACACACATATACATATGCAAACATCTTAGCGACTTATCTTCTTTCTTCTCCGAGTCTTACACTACATTTATATACTATTATCTTCATAGATTTAAAGTTCCTTGTTAGGAGAGAAAATATAGATACTTGTAATGAAACATTATATCTAAAAAGTACAATATTATATCTTCGGTAAATCGAAGTAAAAGTTTTTTCCTCATATTATTAAAATTTTACTTTCTTAGGACCACCAAAATTATCTTCGCCGACAGGATCAGGTGTAGATCCATCCAGTTCAGAGTTGTCAGCGGACACTGTTATCTATGTGGGACCATGCGATGATGCCACTGATGGTGAGCATCCACCTATATATATGCCTTCGCTGAATTTTGATGGCAATGAAGTAAAAAAAGGCATAATTTCAAAAAGTACGCCTATCGAAAATTTCAGTTCACCGAGCACAATAAAGAAAATGTCACCACAAAACAATTTCGCTATTCTAAATCGCAACGATAGTCAGAAGAAGAACCTGCAACATGTAAATAATCCGTTTACATCAAATCTCCAACCACAGATAGCAAATCCAAAAATGGTCAATAATAATATACGACGTCCACATTCACCTTTGCGCCAATCCGGTTTTGGCTGTGTTAATAACATTTCTGAACAACATGATGGTCCAAATAGTTCAATAAATACATTGATGGAGGAACAATGGGTCGACGGACCACGCGTTTCTCGTGCTAAAGTAGCTGAGGCTCGGCATTTATTAAAAGAAATCAATCATGTAAAACAATGTGAAATGTGGATTGATGGTCCAAAATCTCAATCAATCCACTCACTTACAGATAGAAATCTGCCAAATTTTAATTCAAAAATTCATGGATACGGTTTTATGGACACACATAAGAAAATTATGATCAGGCAATGGGTGGAAAATCAATCTAAACAAATGCATTACAAGCAAAAATCAATAGGAGTATCGGATGAAGCTTACGAAAAAAAAGCTACACATCACTACTACCAGATGGCATCAAACGAAAGCATGGTAACGAATCCGAAGCAACAAAACTGCAGCGATAAATGCACCATTCAAAGTAGTCCATCGGAACTAGAGCATCCAAAGAAAAACACAATGCATATGCTTATTGGAACCAACAGCGATGAGAAATCAATAAAGAATGAGTCTGGACTTCACTCGCCTCAATCTATGCGCTTAGGCGATTGTGAGGAAGATCAAGATAGTGGACCTTCTGAGGTTCCGCCGCCATTGCCATTAATAGAATCACTGGGTTCTCGTGAAATTTCACAAGAAAGTCTATATTCTTCATATCATTTATCCCATGAGATTCGCACTCAAGAGAATATTGGACTGCAAGTAACCGAAGATGAAATCGAAAATTCAATGTATGATAGTAAACATTATTTAAATACACCAAGTCAATGCGAACATTTTTCGAACAGTTCGAGCTACAACTTCGTTGTTAATGACCGTGCTTTGGGCGACAGGAGAAGGTACCAAAAATTTATAAAATGCAAAACAAATTTTTAAACATCTCTATAATTTATAACTTTTAATAGCATACATATTTCGAAAACTCAAATCAAGATATTTAAGTAATATTTAAGTTAGGTTTGGTTACTTATGCCCAGTGGCAACTTTGCCAGACTGTCCAAATTATCAAAGACCGTTTGAACTGTAAGGCAATCATAGAGGAGGTATTGAATACTATCTGATTCTTCCTCATCTTCACAGCTTCACAGTAATCTTGTTGCTAGATTGAGAATACAATCTAGCACTGCTTGGGGGTGGATCGTAAGGATGCAGTTATGGTCACGCAGGCTGCTCTTTGCACTTTATGAAGGTTACATAGGAGGGATTTGGTGTTATTTAAGTTAAAATAGTCTGAAAACATAACTACGCAAATACAATAAGTACGCTAATGAACATTGCTGGGAATGATCAGCCTGGCAAGAAAAATTCAACTAACCCTATCTTTGTCTTTACTTTTATGGTAAATGTTTATTTCATTTTTATTACCTGAAGTGTTAACACCAGATAATGCATTTCACGCAACACTTGATCGTGTCCACGGATCATTACGCATAAATGTTTCAGTTTGAGTTTCCAGAAGCAACATGTGTTCTTATACAAAGTACGACTTCATTTTTGAAGCCAGAAATCTCACTCAAAGTAATGAATGTTGTTGGACAAATTTTGTCCATTTTCTTTTTTCAGCATATCTTATTCTTCTATCTTCTTCTATCTTCTTCTATCTTCTTCTATCTTCTTCTATCTTCTTCTCTCTCTTCTTATTCTTATCTTATCTTATCTTATCTTATCTTATTCTTATCTTATTCTTATCTTATTCTTATCTTATTCTTATCTTATCTTATCTTATCTTTATTCTTATCTTATTCTTATCTTATTCTTATCTTATTCTTATCTTATTCTTATCTTATTCTTATCTTATTCTTATCTTATTCTTATCTTATTCTTATCTTATTCTTATCTTATTCTTATCTTATTCTTATCTTATTCTTATCTTATTCTTATCTTATTCTTATCTTATTCTTATCTTATTCTTATCTTATTCTTATCTTATTCTTATCTTATTCTTATCTTATTCTTATCTTATTCTTATCTTATTCTTATCTTATTCTTATCTTATTCTTATCTTATTCTTATCTTATTCTTATCTTATTCTTATCTTATTCTTATCTTATTCTTATCTTATTCTTATCTTATTCTTATCTTATTCTTATCTTATTCTTATCTTATTCTTATCTTATTCTTATCTTATTCTTATCTTATTCTTATCTTATTCTTATCTTATTCTTATCTTATTCTTATCTTATTCTTATCTTATTCTTATCTTATTCTTATCTTATTCTTATCTTATTCTTATCTTATTCTTATCTTATATCTTATCTTATATCTTATCTATCTATCTATCTATCTTATCTATCTATCTATCTATCTTATCTTATCTTATCTTATCTTATCTTATCTTCTATCTTATTACTTATCTTATCTCTCTATCTATCTATCTATCTTATCTATTATCTCTTATCTTATCTCTTATCTTATCTTATCTTATCTATCTATCTATCTCTATCTATCTATCTCTTATCTTCATCTTCATCTTATCTATCTATCTATCTTATCTTCTATCTATCATCTCTATCTATCATCTATCTATCTATCTATCTATCTATCTATCTATCTATCTATCTATCTATCTATCTATCTATCATCTTATCTCTATCTTATCTTATCTTATCTTATCTTATCTTATCTTATCTTATCTTATCTTATCTTATCTTATCTTATCTTATCTTATCTATCTATCTTATCTTATCTTATCTTATCTTATCTATCTATCTATCTATCTATCTATCTATCTATCTTATCTTATCTTATCTATCTTATCTATATCTATCTATCTTATCTTATCTTATCTTATCTATTATCTTATCTTATCTATCTATCTTATCTTATCTATCTTATCTATATCTATCTTATCTTATATCTTATCTTATTCTTATCTTATTCTTATCTTATCTTATCTTATCTTATCTTATCTTATTCTTATTCTTATTCTTATCTTATTCTTATCTTATTCTTATCTTATTCTTATCTTATTCTTATCTTATTCTTATCTTATTCTTATCTTATTCTTATCTTATTCTTATCTTATTCTTATCTTATTCTTATCTTATTCTTATCTTATTCTTATCTTATTCTTATCTTATTCTTATCTTATTCTTATCTTATTCTTATCTTATTCTTATCTTATTCTTATCTTATTCTTATCTTATTCTTATCTTATTCTTATCTTATTCTTATCTTATTCTTATCTTATTCTTATCTTATTCTTATCTTATTCTTATCTTATTCTTATCTTATTCTTATCTTATTCTTATCTTATTCTTATCTTATTCTTATCTTATTCTTATCTTATTCTTATCTTATTCTTATCTTATTCTTATCTTATTCTTATCTTATTCTTATCTTATTCTTATCTTATTCTTATCTTATTCTTATCTTATTCTTATCTTATTCTTATCTTATTCTTATCTTATTCTTATCTTATTCTTAAAATAGGACGAGAAAAACTGTTTAACGTCTTTTCACTCCAACAATATATCATGTATTCGTTGTTATAATTTTTGGTATATTATAATATACATATATCTTATATTATATTTTATAGGGGTCAAGAAAAGGAAAGAATCGGGTTGGTATTTATTATATACCGGACTTGGAAGTGGGATTGTTTTGTAATTTTATTTATTTATTTTTTTTGTGAAAGGGAACATGTATTCTTCTTGAGGGAATGTTTCTTTCTGATCTTTCTATCATTACCCTCATCATCGATTATCCAGATTATCAATCGAACATGTTTGATCAATTGCGTTATGTTCGATGAGTGGGCGGTCCCTATTTGGATACCATATGTTATAATCCGTTGTTTCTGTTTTTTCTGTGTTTCTGTTTAGCAAGAAAGCAACGTTACGACAGTGGCGTATTCATTTAAATTAATTTAAATAAATTGTTATTACATAACTAGCGCGCCGGGCTATGCTAGTATAGTATAAAAGTTTAAATTTTGTATACAATACACTCTGCAAAAGGTAGTACATCCATTGTTATTTTCCAAAAATCTCCAAAAGGAATATTATTATAATATTTGAAATGTTATATTAATTTTTACATTAACTTAATGTTTGTAGAGAACCGTTTTTTGAAGTCAAATCTTCTTTAGGCGAGTTAAACGATTTTTGGTAGAGAAAAATCTTTGAATTCGCGTCACCAAAAACCCATTCGCTCGACGCTTCATATGCCCAGCCTTATGTGGCCCGCACATTATTGAAGTGCAGTAACAAACATTATCATACTGTAAGTGAAATATATATGTATGCGTGTCATGTACCATAGGTCGTAAACTTATAGACGGAGAATTTATAA
Source organism: Amiota mariae (assembly GCA_035041805.1). Lineage (NCBI taxonomy): Eukaryota > Metazoa > Arthropoda > Insecta > Diptera > Drosophilidae > Amiota > Amiota mariae. The sequence continues at coordinate 106,488 of JAWNKV010000411.1, read as the reverse complement.
CAGAGAGGGAGAGAGAGTACAATACACGAAGCAATATCAAAACGAATCTGATATCAGAATTATTGCAGTGTTTCATGCGGGTAATCGATTTTCAACCACTGGTCGATACATCATTAATTTCAACAATCCTTAGATCATTTGTGCTTTCAATCAGTACATTGTATTCTTAACAGACTACATTAGGCTTATGCTAATTGAAGTAAGAAATAAAAATTTTTGATTCGATTTCATGTAAAAAATGTCAAAAAACAGCGTCGATCGTTTCATATTTTGTAGTAATGAGTGTTCAATTATTGGACATAGTCAATGTTTCATTCAAAAATTCAGTTAATGGTATATTTAATAGTGGCTTTACAGTGCTCGTATCACGAAGATTCGTGCTTTATAGTGTATTCACACTAAGCTGAACTCGAGTTCATCGACGAACTCGCACGAACTCGAGTTCAAATCTACAACAACCACAGGAAAAATGACTGAAATTTGTTGTTGTTGTTGTAGTAAATTTGAACTCGAGTTCGTCGAGGAACTCGCAAAGAACTCGGTAATGATATTGGTAACTCTGCGGCAGTGCTGCCAAGTTTTTGGTCATATCCACCTTTTTTGGTCATTCTCGACATTAAACAGCTGATTATGCACAAAACAATTAGAAAAAAATTTGTAATTGTAATTTTTTTTCAAATATTAATAAAATAAGTAGCAGGAATGCAAATTTTTCTCAATCATGTAGTTCTCGCACAATTTCCATTTTAATTTCTCACATATGGGAAAAACGTTCTATTTGTATGTACAACCAAATCAAAAAACAGCTATTCTCAGAACTCGCAAAAGGCCACTGTGAACGGCCGCAACTCGCAAGAGCTCGCAAAAGAACTCGCATTGTGAATGTAGTATTACAGTGCTATTTTAGTATCACTAACAGCTGTTGTACGTTTTGATTATACATACAAATGCAACGTTGTGGCTAATTGTGATAAGTAAAATAGGCATTTTGTGAAAAATATATGATTCAGAACAATTTGGAGTGTATGCAAATAATTCTTGCAGCTTCCTTTTTCATTACAGATACTTATTTTATTAATATTCCTTCCTTCCTTTTTTATTCTTGCCACTTATTTTATTAACATTTAAAAAAAAATTACAATTTAACATTTTCTTCAAATTGTTTTGTGCAATGATCATTTGTTTTGTGTGGCACGCAAAAAAAACACGAAGAAGAAAACACATAACTGTAAACTGGTGTCGCTACCTTGTTTTTTTGTATCATGTGTATTAAAGCCATTTCACAGTGAGCATTCAATGTACATTTTTCAACAACAACAACGAAAAACATCGGACTGCTTAAAAAAGAACAGTGTAAGCACCTAGTTTTTAAACACCTAATTTGAAGCAGTGTAACCACGCTTAATTGTTGCATTTTTTTAAATCATTTTAGATTTTCTTTCTCCTTTTTTGCTGATCATTGCACAAAACAATTTAAAGAAAATTTTAAATTGTAATTTTTTATAAATGTTAATAAAATAAGTAGCAAGAATAAAAAAGGAAGCTGCAAGAATTATTTGCATACGATGGAAATTGTTCTCAATCATGTATTTCTGGCACAAAATGCAATGTGAACACTTTCTGTGAATGCTACATTGAATGCTCAGTGTGAAATGGCTATTAGAGAGCTGCTTGATTCTACTCAAATTAGTCGTTACTCAGAATAGTATTGTAGTCACACACAACGTTCCATTTGTGTGTACAACCAAAACAAAAAACATCTGTTCTAAACTGCGCAAGGTCTGTCTGAACACTTATCGTAGTTCAGTTAAAAATCGTGATGTAGCTCCTGTCTGAATATACTATAACATTAATACATCAAAATGCCCATAAACATTCACGTAGTTGCAGCAAGCTGACCCTTGCAAAGATGCTCATTACAACCTTTGCAAGCTTACGAAGAGAATGAAAAGACAACCAATTCAAAACCTTCCAATTAAAGATGACGGAGGGGAGTGATGTAGAACAGAAAGGAAAACGGCGGCATTTGCAAACCATCTTCTTTTGAGGTTCACACCGTTCAATCTTGCGGAGCCCAGTGACGTAAGAAATATGAGCACTTTTCCAGATGCCGCACTAGAAATGGACCTTCCGATAAAAGCCGTTACTCCAGCTGAAGTTGTTGAGCGAACCAAGAACACAATAATGAAGAATGCAAACGGCTATGGTAAAACCGATGTAAGAGTGTTAATAGCGTTTCCCATGAAAGGTATCCTGTTTCTGATGAAAATATATAATACATTGCTACGTACCAGTCACTATCCAACAAAATGGAAGTGCGCCTTGATAATAATGATTCCAAAACCTGGAAAACCGGAGAATCTTATTGAGTCCTATAGACCAATAAGCTTACTGTCCTCCTTCTCCAAAAGATTCGAAAGAATATTTCTGAGCAGATTTCTGGCAGAAATAGGTGCCCAGAGGGCTATACCACAATACCAGTTTGGATTTAGGAAAAGGCATGGCATGCCAGAGCATATGCATAGGGTGGTCCAAAAAAATTTAGACGCGTTCAAAAGGAAGGAATACTGTAATACTGTGATCCTTGATGTACAACAATCTTTCGACAAGGTATGGTATGTTGGGATGCTGTTCACACTGAAAGCACTTATTTCAGCCCTGTTAAAGTCTGTCCTGCAGAACAGAACTTATCTTGTAGCAGTAAAGGATTAAATATAAATCGTAAGATACATAATGGCAGGAGTCCCGCAGGGCAGCATGTTAGGGCCGATATTATACAACATTTGCAGATCTCTATGTATGGTTGTATTTCTGATGTTCCATGGTGCATTCACTAGTCTTCGGAGAAGTATTGATTGCAATCTCTGGAGTATCTCAATGTTAGCGTGCGAAGAGAGCACCATATACCATATGTCCATACAGGCTTCAGAACTGTCTTGAGTGTAATCCCCAGGTATTTGGCGGTGAACTCTGAGGTAATGCTTTCATTGTTCAGGGAGACATGAGGACAACTTCCACACCTAAGCGTGAATGTGATATGCATTGATTTGTCGGTGTTTACCATAATGATCCAACATTTTAGCCAAGGTTCAATTAATGAAAGCTGACGCTGCAATAGTGTGGATGCATCCAAAGGATAGTCAGCTGTAGCTAAAAGCGCAGTGTCATCCGCATATGTAGCAATCAGCAGGTTGTTATTCCTTATGATTGGCAATTTCACTGCTTAAAAGTTGTTGCTTCACGCAGAGGTTTCGCTTGAAAAACAGCTGTTTTTTGTTTTGGTTACACATACAAATGGAACGTTGTGGCTAATTGTGATAATTAAACTGGACATTTTGTAAAAAGCACTACTCAAAGTTTGCCATCCCTGGCTGCTACAATTTCTGCTTTCATTTTTACAGCAGACAAATTTTTGGTTTGAAGTACCCAAAGCAACCCTGGAATTAGGTCATTTGCCTGTTTTTGTTGTAAAAAGTTTGTAACTTTTTGAGCTGCTTACAAAAAAATGCTCAGTCTGAATCGGGCTTTTTCTACGACTTATATTGTATTTGAACGACTTCTTGGCATATTTATTTCTTTTAAATTCCGATTGATTATGTACATTTGTTATACTCTTCACGCAATGAATAGTAATATTATAAGTTTGTCATGAAGTTTGTAACATACAGACGGAGACGTCAAGAACCCATAAAGTATATATATTCTTCATCAGCTCGACGAGTTGATCTAGCCATGTCCGTCTGTATGTATGCAAAGTTGTCCCTCAATTTTTGAACTAGAGAGCTGATATTGCAAGGAGCTTTCCTTTTACCATACGCAGTAAATTTGTCGGAATCAGATGAATCAGACCACTAGGGGGGTAACCGCATAAAAACCGGGACCCTAATGAATGTTCTAATTAAAACAACTTTTTTGTTTCTTGTACTTTGGACTTAAAATTTGGGCACTATAAGCCTCTGACCCATATCCAACAACCTTATAAATATCGGGCCACTTGCTGGAGCGTATAGAGTACCCAAAGTTAGTCTTTTTATATTTTTTTTTTATATTCAAAATATAATATTTTAATAATTAGAAAAGGGATGACAATGTCAGATATTTTCGATTGGTCAGTTATATAATTGTATCGGTGACTAAGGTCCTGTTTTTAAGTACTCCTTGCGCCTACACTATTCTCGCGGATAGCGCAACACATATGCTCGTTTTCTTGGCAGTACCCCATAGTTACACTTTTGTATAGCACTAGTTTTCCATGGATTGTCAGCTTAGATCTGCTGTTAAAATGTGAGTATTGGGCATGTGATAGAAAACACCGACGTTTTTGATGTCGGGCGTTTTTAGTTTCGCCCAAAAAATACCTAGGTGTTATAGAAAATGCGACGATTTCATTTTTCCAACATTGATATTCGAACAAACAGCAGATTGAATATTGTTCATTTCAGGGGCGTCTTACGCGTATCGAGTTTATAGCGGAACTTATCGTTGACTTTTCCTCGAAGCCTCTTGCTATTACACAGATGCCAAGCAAATATTTTGACACTGCACACTCCCTTTCACATTACTCACTCTACAAAAAATAATCGAAAAAAAACTTCCTTTCTCAAAAAACAAACATCATCTATAGTACTCTGCTTTAACACATTGCAAACATGCCAACTTTCACCAATGAGATTATTAAAAATTCTTGTTGATCTTATCACATTCTACACAGTTTTATTACCAACAAATGAAGTTAATTTTAACAAATCAATTAAACGAATTAAAGGCGAATTAGAAATTTCGAAAATGTTAAAATTTATATGCAAGCAGGTCTGCATATTCATCATTGGTTGGTTTTGCTTATTTCGTCTGTTTTACTTCAATGGAAAAGTGATTTGTGTAAAATGCAAATTCATACCTTAAATAACTAAAATGTTGAATTCTTTAAATGCAGTTTAATGAGGAAAACAATAAGCTACAGTTCTTGGTATTTTTTTCCATTAACAACTTCAGAGAGAATTTAACCAAATCGCCTGTAAAAAATAATTTTTATTATCATGTATATCACTCGCATCGTTTTCAGTTTCGTAACTTTAATTTTGCTTTTTTTACAAAAGGGGCAGGTTACGCCCAACATTTTTTGCAGCTTAGTAGTTATCACAGATAGGTTTTTGTGCGAGTAAATTATCGTTAGCGAAGGAGGCCACCATTGACGAGTTAACTCCTGAAGTCGGGGTATAAGAAGTATGTAAAGTATTGCGCAAGGTCCCAAGCACCCTTCCCTGTGGGACCCCTTCTTTTATCTGTCATAATGTTGAAGATTCATTTTAATATTTGACATAGAAATAGCGAGTGTTGCGGTAGGTTTTGATGATTTCGCATAAGTCACTTGGTAATACAGTCTTAATTTTACTAATTAGGACTTCATGCCCATGTCTATGTCCAGAAAAACACTTACCAAATATTTTTCCATCAAGATCCCTTAAGATTTTATGTGTTACTCTATGGACTTGCTAAATTATGAAGTGAATTTATCTAAATCCGAATTGGTGGTCAGGTATGATTCACGTCCTCTATTGATTGTATTCTGTTAAGTAGAAGTCGTACTATTGATAAAAGAGACAATATGCTGATTTGTCTGTATGGTGACGTCTTGGTTGGTTCTTTGCACAATTTGGGTGTATAATAATTTCAGCAGTTTAGAGGCTGTAGAAAAAAAGAGCAATATGAAGAATTTGCCCACAATATGTTGGAATCGGTGTTTCTGATATTCTTTGTTTCATGGGGTGTCGATCACACTTTGCCCGAGAACAAACGCGACAATTCGCCGCCCATTGTTTCACTTTCCTTTCCAATTTTGGAAAGAAGTAACCCTCAAATATCTGCTTCACGATATGCTGCACGATGAGCCCGGTTATGTTCTGCCACAATAATCTTACTTTGTTCATTTAAGTCAAATACGTCCGTTACAAATCTTTCCGTATGTTCAAATTTAACTGTTGGGAAAAGTTCGACTAATCTATGCTGGAACTGTGCTAACATTGGCAAATCGCAATAAATTTCATTAACAACGTCCTTTTTTATCAGATCTTCATTTGTATGGCATGAGATTAGATGCCTTACTTTCTTCCCAAAGACAATGGAACTCCTTTTCTGAGGTGCTGCACCTTTTTCTAATACAATTTGGTTTCGGATGCAATTTACTGGTTTGTTAGTTGTTTCGATTGCGTTAGTTACTGATTCCTCGCTGTGAACTGTTTCGATGCTCATATTATGCGTATGTGTTGTTTAGAAAGTGTATCCGCGACTACTTTCTCCTTTCCGGAAAGCCTTCCACCTTTTAATTTTCGCGTTTGGATGCCTATCGGAAACCGCAAAGGTCAATGGTTGGTGATCGGTAAATACATCTATTGCGGGTACGCTATATAGGTAGTGCCTTAGTGTCTTCAGTGCCCACACAATGGCCAACAGCTCCCTTTCTTTGGTGGCAAAATGTTCTTCACCACTGGACAGAGTACGAGAAATCATGGTTAACGCCTTCTGAAACTAGTATTTGGTTTAGTTTATTAAAGGTCAATACTTGTTCAACTGTTAGTTCTATTTTTAGTTTCTAGTAGTATCCGGCTAAGCCCAATAATGACCTTAATCCTCTTAGATTGATTGGTTCACGAAAACTTCAATTGCGTCTACCTTATTTGGACACGTCTTTATTCCTCCTTGATAGACTAGGAAGCCTAGGTATACTACTTCTGACCTAAAGAATTTTTATTTCTCTACCGATACCCTCATATTGGCTTAGAGGTCTTAGAGAATATTATAACATCATCGATATAGACGAAGCAAAATTTCGCAATGTGTTCCCTGAGGACGTCATCAATTGCCCTCTGGAAGATGCCAGGAGCATTCTTCAACCCGAAAGGTAACCTACAGAACTCTTATTTACCTCCACCAACAGAAAAAAACGTCTCCTCCCGGTCCCGTTCAGCAAGTTCGATCTGGTGGAAGCCAGCCTTCAGATCTAGGGTTGTAAAGAAATTAGAATTCCCTAAGTTTGACAATATGACTCCTATATTCGGCATTGGGTATGACTCCTCAATAGTCTTTTTATTCAGCTTCCTGAAATCTATAACGAACCTTTTCTTCTTAACCCTTTTTGTCAACCACCCAGATGGGATTATTGAAAGGTGACCGTGAAGGTCAGATAATGCCATTTGCAAGTACGTCTTCAACCTCATTCCTAACAAACTCTGCCACACCTAATGGGTAAGGATAGAATTTGGTATAAACTGGTTCTTTATCCTTTGTGCGTATCGTAGCTATTACCTTCGTATTGTAGGGCAAAGCTTCATTTTAATCCAAAAAGATGCGGGATACTCTGTTGACTATTTCAGAAAAAGTTGACCTAGTTGGTACCGACTCGGCTTGTATTTGAAAATGATTCACATCATGACCCTCAAGAAGAAGAAATCAGTTGTTACACCCAATAAGTTAATTTTGGACTTAAAAAATGTGTGCCCTGACATTCAAGGCCATCCAATGTATCCTCAGCCAGAGGTTCGTATTCTAGATCTTCTAGGGGGATCCTCTACAACATCCCCTTGTCCGTGCTCTAAATGGTTTACACGAAGATACTTAAATCAAGATATCCTATCCGAGGTTGCCGTGCGTCTGATCTTGTCCTTGGAGTTGAGACATTGATGTGTTCCGACACCTGATAGATAAATCGTCCATTGGTTCTGGCCGGGGCTAAACTTCCCGTCCAATGCTTGGGCAGTATTGACCGGAACTTCACCAGGATTGGTCACCGATACTACCTTGACAAAATTGTCCCGGACTTCGCAAGGGTTGACTTTCGCCACGATTTTGATGAAATTGTCCAGGGAGTGGCGATTGGCTAGACACAATATGTCGCACAAAGGTTTCCTGAACCCCAAAACGAAAAATCTCAAAATGGCAGTCCTCAACTTTTTGCTAATGGTCTCCGCGATGGATGATCCATAAGACAATTTCGTTTTGTTTATCAATAAAGTAAGCTCCTTCTCTACTCCATCGTAGAATTTCAAAACGCTAGGAGTACCCTGCCTAAGAGTGGAAAGCTCCTGTTCGATCAGATATATTGGTCGTTTGTCGGCGTAAGAAAAATCCAAACGGGCGATGATAGCTTCAAAATTTAGGACTGTGTAAAAGGAAGAAAAAATTTCGTTTGCCTTTCCTCGAATCTTATTTCTGATGATAAGAACGGTCTGCTAATGCCTAGAGCTGCCGTCATATATCTTAAATATCTCGTACGTATTATATGCAGTCTCGTGCCAAGATACGTATGTTACCTCCGCTTGAACAACCTCAGCAACTGACTAATTCTCGTCCATATCCTGTCTAATCTCTTGTAAATTGAAGTTCTCAAGTTTTGTTATGGCTGAAACTTCTGGTTCCTGATTTGGATCACCCATAAGTCCTCCACGACGCTCTTGTAACTGGAAGATATAGTACGATATCAATTAATTTATTCTTTTAACCGAAGTAATATCTCAATATTATAATACCTTACCATGGGTTAATTACTTTCCTTAAAGAATTATACCTTAAGTACGTAATGAAAATAATATTACTATTAATAATACTTTATACTTTAACATTGTTGTATTATTTATACAAAATTGATTTTCACAATTTTCTGAATATATTTTTTTAAGTTGGAAACATACCATACGCCTTTCTTCTGTACTATCCTGAGTGTTTCGCCTTATCTCTCCTTATCTCTTCCTGTTTGTTGTTTAAATATCCATTATGGCTTCTTCCTCACAAAGCTTTTGTACGTTGTTAATTTCTTTCTTATTATTCGTGGGTTTGTTTTTTGGTTCGCCTAGATGTACTTCATTTATTTTTTTATCCTGTTTTATGATGTTTTTTTGTTTAATTTTGTTATTGTGGGATATATTTTTTGTTTATTTTTTTTAATCTTAGATTTCTTGTATGATTTATTATTTAGAGGTTTCCTCTTAATTTTAATTAATTTGCTTTGCCTTAGTTAAAATATTGTTTTATTCAATTGTATGATGTTCTTTTATTTTATTTTGTAATTTTTGGGTATATTTGTTTTGCTTTTTTTTAGTTCGATTTGTTTTGTCCTAAATTTTGCTCTTTTAATTTGCTTGAATTCTCTTTTAGTTCTTAAGGCTTTAATTTCGCCTTGTTTCACTGAATTTTCCTTTTTTTCCCAGGGTTCTTATATCGCTTAAATTTCCTTTTTTTTTCTTAAGGATTATTATTTCACTTCACTCAAACTTCTCTTTATTCTCTTTCTCTTTTGGTTTTGCGCTTCCTATATTATATAACTATATCGTTTATTTCTTTTAACCGTTTTAGATTTTATAATTTTGCTTAAGTGAATTGTTTCTATTATTTTATCTTGTTCTCCTTTGTCCGTAAACTTATTTTGCACAGTTTAAATTTTGATAATCTTGCCTTGGTAAACTGTTGTTTTAAAAATTTCTTTTTGATTTTCTCTATTCTATCAATTTGTGAGTGTGTGCTTGTTTCTCTAAGTTTGATTAATTTAAGGCCAAGTATTGATATAATATTATTATTTAAAATTGAGATTGATTAATTGACTGATTAATTATAAGTTCTAGGAAGCTATTGTTGTCTCTGGTTCCGGGTTGGCACAGAATTTTCTTCGTGCCCCACGTTAGGCGCCAATTAAAATATTTTATTTGTAGTTTTAATTACTATTTTATTTTTAGAACTTTATTTCAATTACAATTTTATTTCATTAACTTCAATTCACTGTTTCGGTCTTTCTGCATCTGCATTCTGCTAGACGATTTCTACGACTGAACTGATATTATGCTTCACAGAACAAGGAGCCTGTCAGCTAAGCAAACATAAAATGTGAAAGCGGAATCGACGTTTTGTTGATGCTGCGCAACTGTTCATACTGCTTACCGCTCCCAACTGACAGACGTAAATGTCAAATCGACGTCGACATTTACGCTATTGTGCAGTAAAAATTAATCACCCGATAACTTATATCTTATATTTTATAATTTTTTCAATGCAAAAAATGTAAAGTAAAGACTAGAAATTAAACAGATATCTAGTAACTATCCGTTATCCGGCCTCTCTGGCCCAAAATTTAGTATCCTGCCGGATACCGGATAGGAAACAAGTATTCGGCTGGATACCGTATTTAAGAAAAAAGTACGTTTAAGCTTTAGAGGCACTTTATTGAATGCAAATAACATATAAAATCATTATTTTTTATTTCACAATAAATAATAATTAATACTCATACTGTACTAAGGGAAAATTTTGATGAACGAATACAAATTTCTCTGCATTAAGAGCAACAAACGGTTTCGCTAGTCTTCTTATACAAGACCTGCTTCCGAAAAAAATCGTTCACTGTAAAAGCTGCTGCAGGGCGCTGAAAAATAATTTCTAAGAAAGTTTGGGTATTGCACAGTATTAGCTGACCATCAAATATAAGGATCACGATCGTGACCAATGCGCACTGACTTCAGATAAAAAGCAATCTCCGTTGAAATCGTGAAAACAATTATCATTAGCTACCTTATGAAAGGAGTCCCAGAACGTGTCGTGAGATTCGTGAGATACTGACGACTCTGTCTTTTGAGGTCGAAGGACTTTAGAAGGATATTTCATTGAAAACAAATCAAAATTTGTTAAAATCAATTCTTGTGCGTTTTCAAAAGGTCATCGACTTCAAAGGAGGGTTTATTTTAATCGATCTGTTATTCTCAGTTATTGTCATAAGTTTTTGCTTTTCTCCTTTAGGAACAAAGTTCTTTTACGCGGCTTGTGGTAGAAATAAAATTTTAGAAATCGTCACATAAAGAAAAAGCGTTATGCTTCTTATATACGGGTGTGTGTATGTGTGTGAGTGTATTATACTACTGAACAATAAATAAAATCGTTGTTGCAAAACCAACAACATCAACAACAACAATTTTGAGAGCGAACTGTTAAGACTTTATATTGTAGTTTTTGTAGTTATTGTAGTCTTTGGCAATATTCTTGTGCATTCTCATTTATTTATTTATTTATTCATATAAAACTAAGATTATAATTACAAATTAGTTATTAACATGAGCATTAGCGACAAAGGCCTTTAGCTCAGGGAGAGAGTTAGGAAGGATTGGAGAAAATTTTAAAAGTGCAGGACCAGACTTGAGACTCTAGGATGTCAGCTTGGCGCACTAACCATTGAGCCAATGAGCCAGTCTGCATTCTCATTATTATAAATGAGAGGAAAAAAACAAGAACAAAAACAACACCCTCTCTCGATTTTGTTTCGCTCTCAGTTAACATCATATACAGAAAGAAGAGCGCAATACTTTTCTGCGCATCCAGTTATTAAAAAATGAGAGGATAAATACAACAATAACAAAAACACAATTTCAAAAAGCAAGTTAAATTCAATAAAAGCTTTTAAAAAACCTAAAACCAATGCTCACAGATATAAAAAATATCATGAGAGACAGCAGAAAAGGAACTTCGTTCCACACGGGTGTCCCACAACACTTCTGTGAATCTGTTTTCTGAGCAACAATGTGTTGTCAAAATACTTTTGTCCACCATTGTATGCTTTTAATAGTCTTTTATAAGACAATGAAGCACTAACTTGGCTTAAGTATTTCTTTGTATTATAATACTTTGTTGTAGGTCGATAGCGCAGTCCGCTTACCAATGAGCCAATACAAGCGATCTGTCAAGTATGATTTTAGAAAGTGATAATATTGTTTGGGTAATAACACTTTAATTTTATTTGTAGGCCATTATGACAGACCTTGTCAAAAGCTTTTGATACATCAAGGAAGACTACAGAGCACACCTTCTATTCTTCAAAAGCATTTTTAATAACTCTAGTTATTCTGTGGACTTGAACTAATTGATGATTAGGTATAAGTCTTCTTTGATCAATGATTTGGTTAAGACGTTTAACAAAAAGCTTCTCCATAAGTTTTGAAATTATGGGAAGCAGAGATATTGGTCGATATAATGTTACATCGTGCTCTGGTTTTCCAGGTTTGTTTGACCTTTTCTCCACTACTTTTGGCTTGGTGGTCTGGTTTTTTTATTGGTGGATATCGCACAGTTGGTTGTTCAAACTTTTTTGCGTACTTCCAAAGCCAATAATCAGTGTTACGGTCATTAGTTAGTTCATTTAATTTTTTGCTAAGAGCGCTTTTTTTAAAAGCTTTAATCTTATTGCAGAGATTTTTTGTCAGCTTATTAAGCATGGTTTTGTCAATAGGAGATCTTGACTGTTGCCATCTTCGACGCACTCTGCGTTTTTCCATAATCATTTCTTTTATTTTTGTGTACTTGTGCCCTGCCGTAGTATTTCTTGTGGTTGGATTGCTTCTCCAAGCTGCAAGTTGAATGATTTTTGTCAGTTTAAGGATTTCATCGTCTAAGTCAGCAGTGCTGTTTATTATGATTTCTTCATGATCGTAGTCAGACAGGATTCTTTTGAAGTATTCCTAGTCGGTGTTTTTACTGACAAGAGTGGGTGGTGGCTCCTTAGTAGCTAAATTTCATAGAGTGTTAGGTATATAGCAGAATGATCAGAATTCATATCTAGACTATTTTCAATACACAGATAATTAGCTGAAGTGTTTCTCGAAATAAAGAAGTCCATAAGATCGGGTGTTTTTTTTTTTTGGGTCTGTTGGCCAGTACGTTGGTGTGCCAGTAAAATAGTTATTGCATCCTGTCATTTGCAGGGCTTTATAAAGTTCTCTGCCTTTTGTTGTGATGAGTCTTGAGCCCCAGAAAGTGTGCTTAGCAATAAATTCGCCACCCATTAGAAACCGGTTTTTGTGACTATTTATTAGTTTTACATATAAATCACATTTGATCCGATGCCGTGGAGGGCTATAAACGGCTGTTAATGATAATCTGTTACCAGTCAATACGGTATTTACGGTATTTGTTTGAAACATATCTGTACACATCTTTGCTTCTTTGTAGTGTTTGATACTACTTCTTATTATAACAGCACTAGCTACCCGCGCGTAATTTTTTGGGTGGATAGTGTGGTATATTTCATAGTTTTTGATTTTTATATATGATTGATTAGTAAAATTTGTCTCAGATATTAGGCATACATCGATTTTTTCAGTATTGAGAATAATTTCTAGTTCGTCGTGGTGTTTCAGTAGTCCGTTAGGGTTCCATAACATAATTTTTAGGAATCTGGGCATGTTTACTTAACTTGGTGTAAATCTTTTTCGAGATTTTGCAGCCTCATTTCAAGTGTTTCATTAAACTCTTGCTGTTTCACAAGTCTATCCAATATTTGTTGTAATAAACTCGTTTCCTCAGTTTTTTTTTTTTGGATCTCTAGCAACTTGAGAGTATTCCGGTAATTTTTGAGTTGTATCCTTATTTTGAGCAATTGGTTTGTTCTGATACCATTTGGCTGACTCTCTAAAGATTTATTTGTGGAATTTTTGGTCTGAGATTCACTTTTCTTATTGCCAGTTCTTTGATCCGAATCTTTTGTAATTCCTTAGCAACAATACATCCTCTGTAGCTAGCAGGATGGGAATCACCACAGTTACAGCACTTTGGTTGCTGCTGTTCTGGTTTCTTTAGACTATTGTCTTGTGCTTTCCTGCGCACTTGACACACCTTGGCTGTTTCGAACAGTAGTTCTGCGTGTGGCCAAAAGTCTGGCATGATTTACACTGAGGTATCATTTTTGATTGCTTAACTGCCTCGATAGTCACCATAGAGTGCAATATAGTCTTAATTTCATAAATGTTTTTTATATTTTCTGTTGCATTAAAGGTAAGGAGGAACATGTCTAATGGTTGTTTCGTTTTCCATTTTAACTTGTTGACTGCACTTATAGCTTTCAATCCTTGTTCTTTAAGATCAGATATTATGGCTTGTGGTTCGCATGTATGATAATATTTTCACAATGACTTTAATAGGTCTGGTTTGCTTATTTTCATAAGTGTACCATGAGAGATTTTCGCTTATTAAAACTTTCGTTACATTTTTAAAATCTTCAGCATCTGACGTATTGATTTTATATACATTATTGTTAAGAAGTTTGATATAAAACTCTTTATTGGATTGAGTTTTTGCAATGCTAAATAGTTGCTGGTATTCACATCCCCTCGATACCAATATGGGTGGGGGCCGTGGAACCTTTCTTACTTGCTGATCAGCAAGTGTTTTTTTTTTTTAAGTGATCTTAGGGTATATAGATTCGGGAGGGTCAGTGGATTGTTCAGCCTTTCTTTTTTTGCTGGGTCTCCTTTTCAGGATCCCATCAGTCTCATGAGCAAGCTCCTCTTCATCTGTTTCATAAACAGTATTTTTTGTGTGAATTTCCAACGCCATTTATATAATTCAAATTTACCAAGATTCAACACTGCCGATATATCTGTTTTAAATTTGCAAAGCTCCTTCACCGAGTTAGCACCAACCAGTAGATCGTCCATATACAAATTTTGCAGTATGGCCTTGCAGATAATGCATGCATCGTACTGCTATAAATAGAGCGGCACTAGTGCCGTATTTTGTCGTCTTAAGACATAACACCTGAAAAGAATCAGTAGGATTACTTCTCCATAATATCCCCAGGTAATTACAATTCTCTTCCTGAACCAACACCTACCGATACATCGTAGCAATGTCACCTGTAAGAGCATACTGCTGACAACGAAAGCACAACAAAATTACGAACAAATCATTTTGAACCTTTGGACCAACTGCTCACAAATCATTTAGAGACCGTCCATTACTAGTTTTACAGGACGCATCAAAAACAACTCTCAATTTTGTTGTGCTACTCTCTGGCCGTAAAACTGGATGGTGTGGTATGAAATACTGTATCTGCGAAATGTCTACTTAAAAATGATCTAATTCTTCGTATTCATCTAAAAACTTTTTATAAGTCTCTTTAAGAGCTCCATCTCGATTTAACCTATTCTCCAACTTCATAAACCGATTCACAGCATTTTTATAGGAGTCCCCTAAACTTGATTCGCCAGCTTTAAACGGTAATCGAACTATAAAGCGACCTGACAGCGTTTGCCTTACATTCGCCTTAAAGTGTTCCTCACACAGCTGCTCCTCACCGGTGTACGTGTTTACTGGCGGAGATATATTCAAAAGGATTCTACCATCTTCTGGAATTTATCTTCCTGGGAGTCTTTGGTTAGCGTGACCCCTGATACTCCACATGTGACGGACGGAGTTCCTTCACCTACTACCCCAGAAGATATTTCTGTAGCAGCGGTACATGTGGTGCTAAACGAATCTGACCTACGGCTAATAAGAAGAAGAACAAATCGATGCCTAACAATATATTAATGGGTTCGCTCGAATTGAATTTCGGATCCGCTAACTTCACTCCTTTGGGTGATTTCCATTGACCTTCGAGCTTGAAAGTATTAGGCGTATATCTTGTAATGTGATTGAGAACCAAAAATTTTGCTGTTGCAGCGAAAGAGGATAATCACGATTTTTTGAGAAAGTCTAAGCAGCCTTACACACCTGCAGTGGTGTTTCCGTTGTCATGCACTGTTAACTCTGCATTCTCTACCGTTAATCCGCTACCACTGGTTACAAAATTAACTTGGCTTCCAGCATCAAGTACACATCTGCACTTCACGAACTCATTTTCTTTGCCTTTAACTAAAACCAACGCTGCAGCTAAATAACAAGCACGAACTTTCGATAATATTGAACTATTTAGTGAACTCGTTTCCGACTGCAATGCTGTGTGGCCTTCACTCGAAGTAGCCGTTCTTCTCTATGTAACAATGCATGGTGGGGACCCTTGCATATCGTGCACCTTGCGGAACCGCATGCCCTTGTAGCATACTTCTTGCTAAAGCAATTAATACAAAAGGACAACCTCTTTACATCCTGATGCCTTTGTATCTTATCCAGTTTTAGGAACTGAGGACAGTCCGCCAATTTATGAGCACCTGCACAACTAAAGCACATCCCTTTATCATTTCTAACAGCGGCTTTAAAAATGGTTCTATTATGAAACGCTTTAATTTTGGCTTCCCTTGCAGCATCACCGATACTTAAGTCACGACTTGCGATGTTCGTATAACGCTTAACCATAAATTTTGCCAAAACTTCCAAATAGGTTATTCTTCACTATCATGCTCGTTGTCCTATCGGTCCGACGTGTCATCATTCAATTTGTCACGCATGGATGTACCTAATGTGCGTAAGCCAGCTAACTGAGACGTTACTGTATCTACAACACGTCTAAGGGAATCTGCATCCGCCTTAGCAACCTTTCTTAAATTAAACAGCTCTCTTACATGAGCCCGAATAATAATTGACTTGTTCTCAAACCTATCCTTTAAAATCTTCAACGCCTTTTCATAATTTAAAGACGTTAGCTACAAAGATTCTATTGCGTTTAATGGTACTGGTCCTAAAGCAAGTATAAAAACTTCGATAAACTATTAAGTTCGCAACTAGAATCAATTAGCGTAACAAATGTATTGGACCATTCGGAAAATTTCCCTGAAACGGTAAGAATAGAAACGGTGGGGAATCTTACATTCCTCGAAACATGCGATACGCCTAATGAGGCATGATTAGTCGCAGTACTATGAAGTGATGGGCCTGGTAATTTTAATCGTTGTTTTCGTTTCGCGATGCATCCTAACAGCCTTGCTTTTACCACACAAAACACTTCTTCGAACGTCTGTCGTTTAAATCACTTGATCCCTGTCTACTTCCTTCTGATTGAACGCTGTTTACTTGTGAAAAACTCGATTACACTAGATTTAACCTCGACTCTAGTTCTTCCAATATCATCACTTCAGAACTCTCTATTACATAATTTCTACTTCTCTTTAAAGAATTCACAAGGTCCTCACTCACAAGATGCAAGTCATTTTCTTTGGTTGAACGCTTCGATGACATCTTGGATATAATCTTGTATTCACTTTGATATCACTTGCTATAATTAGAACAGAAAATACCGCACACTAATATTACTAGTCGAATGGCTTTCTACGAATTTCAACGCACTCAGAACAGACGAAATCACCTCTTTCAATTTATTTTCAATATGCACACACAACGCAACTATTGAACACAAACACCAGTTAGAATTATCCTCCACTTTCTATAAATGCAAGGCAGAAATGATAAAAGGCGAACACCTGCACTTTTTTAAAACGTTATATATAAAATCAAACACAATAACCGTTTCCCAACAACAATGCATATGTTCACTTTGTCACTTAAAATGGTCACTAGAAAACCATCACCAATTTTGCACACTCTGAACAACCGTATCTACGAAACCGAATGTAAAAAAAGAGACACAATAAATCAACAACATCAACTGTTGACAACACGAAATAATATCAAAGCCAAAAGCGTAATTCATATACGCTCTATGCTATAACTGTATGCACTTCTTGCCGACGAATGGAAGCATCAAAGGAAAGAACAAACTTCACATTTAAATTCAATGACTTATGAATTAAAACAAGAAATAGCTAACTTATACGTCTTATGCCTACGAATGGAAGTACAAAAGAAAGAATAACTTGAGTTTAAGCATAATTTCCGTTGATTATAAAAAAAAATACACAAGCACAATAACCTTGAATTGCACTGGTCTAACGGAACTAGGCTAGCAATTGGTGCAGCTAAGACCCAAATTAATCACTATATCACTGATATAATTAAGTCACAAATTTCAGTTTCAAATGCACCAAACTAATTCACTTGACAGCGTCAAAGGACTAGGCCGGAAACTGCAGTCCAGCTCACCCTTCCACCGATGGTTATTCTCCTACTATGGCAATCCTTTAGTTCCTGCTCGGGTGCCAAATGGTGAATCCATCCTAGGGTGGTTCCGATGATTGTCGGCCCTCAGCAAAGTTTTCTTCTTCTTTGTGTTTTTTTCTTTAGCTGCTCAAACTAAAGACATCCTTCTTCGTTTAGTTTTTAATTGCTTCTATTTTTTATTCTTTCATTCTTACTTCACTAACCTCTTTACAATTCATTTCATCCTAAGCATAACACTAACATAAGATAACTTAAAATACCTAAAGATAACCTAAGATAACCTAAGAGAATTCAAGATAACTGATAATTCAACTCCAAAGAGTACTCGATCTTGTTTAATAAAAAGTGCAAAACATAACACATTCAAGAGAAAGATTCATAATTGAATAAGATAATACTTAAATAATCAACAAGCAATTCAGCGCCAACTGTAGTGATTCATATCTTCGAAAGCTTTTTTTTTATCAAAACAACTTAAATTAAACTTACAATACAAAATTAATACTATAGTAAGTGGGATAGAACAATTAAATTAACTGACTACTCCCATTCTGCCTCGCTTTAAGAGACGCCTGGCTAGTATGTTTGGATGATTTTTCAAGCGATTTCGTGATGACTGAAATCTAAAAAATTAATCTGACTTAGTAAATGAATATAATATGTGGCAATAGAGTTAAAACTGACAAAATGCTGACATACCTTACTAGAAAAAGAACCACCATACTCTGAGGAAAATAAAACACAATATTTGCAAAAGGCTCAATTTTTCTCTTTACTGTAAGCCAACCATTTGAAGCATTCTAACCATTTGTATTGAAATTTTCTCATTTGATTCCTTCCAGAGTAGCAGGAAAATTAAACGAAGAATCCGGAGATTATATTTCCATCAAATTATTCCTAATTTCTTCCTGTTTCAATGACGCATAATCCAATGTCATACGACATATTATGTGTAATTATTTATGATATACTCCACGGTATACAAAGCAAGGAGCAAAAGTGAATGTCGCGAATATGATATCTTGATGTAGTTAAAGTGATACACTGAGGCGGCTCCCTTAACGTCCGATCTGTACTTGGTAGCACATGACCACACTGGTGCAGCATACCGGATAATTGATTTGTTAACAGCCGCAAGCACCTCACGCACGGGTTGTCTAGGTCATCCAACATTTGACATAAGCCTTGCTAGGGCTCCGCTGGTCTTGGATACTTTCTCGCTAGAGAATTTTAGGTGATCCCTAAAATTGAGACGGCAATCCATAAGAACCCCCAGATACTTGATGAAAGGTGCAGATGATATATCGTGCGTCCTGTCTCCTTTTCTTAGTCCGCTAGATCTAGGCCAGTCTGCCACAGCCAGCTTTTCATGCTTATGACAGCGGAGTTGCATTTTCCCTGGAGCTTCGGGATCGTTTTTGCAACCGCGACTACTGCCATATCACCCGCATAGCCAATTATCTCAACATGATCGGGGACAGGCACACTGAAGACATCATCGTACATTCCTTAGGATCGGGCCGAGAACTGATCCCTGGGGTACAATAGCAGTAGTGTTGTAGGTCTTGGGCACATCTCTATGTGCGTTCTATTGCTCAAATATGACGTCACCATTCTGACAAGATACCTTGGTATACCAAGATTGTGTGCACATCGTTCTTTGTGAGAAAAAGAAGTTGGAAGAAAATTCTGACTTTTTGTTTTAGATTAACATTGCTCTAAGCAGTATATATTTATATAAGATTTCAGAATTTTTCTGGTTTAAATTTTTAATACAATTTCTGCATTTTAAAATTGCTGTTATGATTAGCATAGCACTTTTTCATGTCAGATTTTCGACTTCGTTCTATTTACAGACTCCAATTTGACCAATTAGCATGCCTTCGGGAGATCTTCACATCACAGTTGGCTATGGCAGAAATGACACCATCAGGTATCTTTTGTAATGGTTGTGAAGTGGGTAGTGTCTACAGCGAGCCAGTTTATCGGATAGATATTGGTCGCGAAAGCGTTTGCAGTGAGCCAGCATACCGACCGCATTCGCCATTGTAAGTATAAAAAATTATTTTTTGTTCAATAATTACAGATTAATCTGAATCACAGAAACAACAAACAATGTTCTCAGAGTCCAAGTCTCAGTTCATTGCCGAGTGTTACCGGCATTATGAAAATAACTGTAGTGGATCAATATGCGTTCCTGAGACATCCTGATGGCGCATCCGATCCGAATATTTCCATAATGGAAAATGTAAACAAAATTGAACAAGTAAAGAATAACACAGAAATAAAAAATAAGTCGACTTTGTTACAACCCATGCTATCGATGAAAGCGACAACACCTATAAGATCAGACAGCAAACAACACAAAAATATATTTCATCGCAAGCCTATTACGCGGCAAACACACATACCCTTCCTCGCCTTGAATTCTTTATCAGAGGCGTACGACAGCGGTCACGACTCATTGACGCCACGCACATCGAAGCATTCTAGTATCTCAAGACGTGCCGAAAGTGGGTATCACACAGCAACTGCGCGCGATAGTGACGAAAGCAGTTTTACATCTGCTTTATCAAAAGAACATCGTAGCCATATACAATTATCGCATAATAAGAAAAAGAAGACTAGGCAGGACAAACGCCTTTGTACTTGGATAATAAATCCATTTTCATGCACATACCCGGAGACTGAAGGAGAGGTTAGCGATTTCTAAAATTAAAGCAATTTACAATTGAAGTGTGTATGAATGTAAAGGAAAACTTTTGCTAATAATAGAAAAATCTAAGTACAATGAGATGAAAAAAAAAGTTTCCAAATTAAGTTTTAAAAGTATGGGTGCTGTGCCCGAGTCGGCAATCTTATATCAACAATCGAACATAATGATGATGAAATTTAAATTTGATGCAATGTAAATACCGACAAAAATGAAAACAAAAATAGTCTTAATAGTCAAAAACCGCAAAATTATATCATGTTCTCCTTTTTTTGTTTTAATTGCACACACTCGCTCCAAAAAAAACACATGTATTTAGAGTTGTTTGGAATTTACTTAAAATTTTTAAAGCAATGATCAGCTGTATAAAAATGGTATATAACAGAAAAAGACGAAGAGAATAACCAATAGACTCGAAAATGATCAAAAACTTGATCATATAATTCACTTTAGTCATATGGTTAACATTTGGCCATGTGGTTAACACAGTTAATTGTTCGATTTTGCATAAGTAAGGAAATGAATTGTAGAATTTGGTCCGATCCTCAGCAAACTTACACACTTCCTACACTATGCTATGCTCCCTGCAAATTACATCAAAATCGGTAAAGTTACGGAGTCCATAAGCAACAGCCATAGTCCCACTTTTATATATATGGTGAAAGGACCATACACTAATATACTGGCCAGCTCTCTCTCGAATTTCTATTCTTCTCTTCATTTAGCTCGCGTTGGGCTTTGCATCAACAATACAACAATTGGAGCAATTTACAATTGAAGTGCGCATGAGAAGAAAAGAATAAAAATTCGAGAGAGAGTAGGGCGAATTCATAACATTGAAGGGGATAGAGAGTTGATTAGTCTAGTGATTTTTTGTTCTATCGGTCATGTGATAGAAACCCGACGTTTTTGATGTCGGGCGTTTTCAATTTCGCCAAAAAAAAACCTAGGTGTTATAGAAAATGCGAAGATTTCATTTTTCGAACATTGATGTTCGAACAAACAGCAGATTGAATATTGTTCATTTCAGGGGCGTCTTACGCGTATCGAGTTTATAGCGGAACTTATCGTTGACTTTTCCTCGAAGCCTTTTGCTATTATTTACACTCAGCCACAGATGCCAAGCAAATATTTTGACACTGGCCACTCCCTTTCACATTACTCACTCTATAAAAACCATTTTTTTGTTTTTTCATTGCGACTAGTTACAGTACTAGAAGAACTAACGAGCAATTTGCAGTGGATACAAAGAAAAATACTGTACCTAGTATTGTATTGTAGACAATACTATATTAACTTTCTAATGGATTAGATCTTCTGATTTTTTACGTTGAAGCCTTCTTACCTACTGGGTCGAGTCCGTGAGGGTGGAGGCTTCATCATTTATGTGGCTGATCAGTCTCTCTTTGTGGGAGTTAGCTATTTTTTTAATAACTACCGCAACCGAATCGATTGCAAGTCACGTTCGATATCAGAATGTGTCATCGACAAATGTCGCTGTGACGCAGTTTTGATTGCATGGCAGGTCACACGTAAAGTGTAGATATAGGAGAGGACCCAAGATGCTTCCCTGAGGAACCCCAGCCTTCATCTTTTTGAGTATAATCATCTTCTTGTTTTACTCGAAAGTAACGGTCAGAAAAATATGAACTTAATATGCATGAGTACTGGTTTGGTACAAGCGCATTGATTTAATTCAGTAACCCAGCATGGCACACTTTGTCGAACGCCTTTGAAACGTCGAGGAACACCGCACTAAAGGTGTTTTTCTCTTCTAACGCATTTTCAATAACACGAGTTGCTCAATGGACTTGGTCTATTGTTGAATGTTTCGAACGGAACCCAAATTGGTGAAAAGGTATAATTTTTTCATTTTTAATTATAATGTTGATTCTTTTAATCAATAATTTTTCGCTATTTTTTTTTTCTTTTTTAGGGTTCCGTACCCATAGGGAACTAACGGGACCATATTTTTAAGCTTACAATGTCCGATGAAAGCGGCAACACCTATAAGATCGGACAGCAAACAACACAAAAATATATTTCATCGCAAGCCTATTACGCGGCAAACACACATACCCTTCCTCGCCTTGAATTCTTTATCAGAGGCGTACGACAGCGGTCACGACTCATTGACGCCACGCACATCGAAGCATTCTAGTATCTCAAGACGTGCCGAAAGTGGGTATCACACAGCAACTGCGCGCGATAGTGACGAAAGCAGTTTTACATCTGCTTTATCAAAAGAACATCGTCGCCATATACAATTATCGCATAATAAGAAAAAGAAGACTAGGCAGGACAAACGCCTTTGTTGGATAATAAATCCATTTTCATGCACATACCCGGAGACTGAAGGAGAGGTTAGCGATTTCTAAAATTAAAGCAATTTACAATTGAAGTGTGTATGAATGTAAAGGAAAATTTTTGCTAATAATAGAAAAATCTAAGTACAATGAGATGAAAAAAAAGTTTTCAAATTAAGTTTTAAAAGTATGGGTGCTGTGCCCGAGTCGGCAATCTTGTATCAACAATCGAACATGATGATGATGAAATTTAAATTTGATGCAATGTAAATTCCGACAAAAATGAAAACAAAAATAGTCTTAATAGTCAAAAACCGCAAAATTATATCATGTTCTCCTTTTTTTGTTTTAATTGCACACACTCGATCCAAAAAAAAAACACATGTATTTAGAGTTGTTTGGAATTTACTTAAAATTTTTAAAGCAATGATCAGCTGTATAAAAATGGTATATAACAGAAAAAGACGAAGAGAATAACCAATAGACTCGAAAATGATCAAAAACTTGATCATATAATTCACTTTAGTCATATGGTTAACATTTGGCCATGTGGTTAACACAGTTAATTGTTCGATTTTGCATAAGTAAGGAAATGAATTGTAGAATTTGGTCCGATCCTCAGCAAACTTACACACTTCCTACACTATGCTATGCTCCCTGCAAATTACATCAAAATCGGTAAAGTTACGGAGTCCAT
Source organism: Amiota mariae (assembly GCA_035041805.1). Classification (NCBI taxonomy): domain Eukaryota; kingdom Metazoa; phylum Arthropoda; class Insecta; order Diptera; family Drosophilidae; genus Amiota; species Amiota mariae. The sequence goes on along the minus strand of JAWNKV010000411.1, from coordinate 82,976 downwards.
AAGCAACAGCCATAGTCCCACTTTTATATATATGGTGAAAGGACCATACACTAATATACTGGCCAGCTCTCTCTCGAATTTCTATTCTTCTCTTCATTTAGCTCGCGTTGGGCTTTGCATCAACAATACAACAATTGGAGCAATTTACAATTGAAGTGCGCATGAGAAGAAAAGAATAAAAATTCGAGAGAGAGTAGGGCGAATTCATAACATTGAAGGGGATAGAGAGTTGATTAGTCTAGTGATTTTTTGGTCTATCGGTCATGTGATAGAAACCCGACGTTTTTGATGTCGGGCGTTTTCAATTTCGCCAAAAAAAAACCTAGGTGTTATAGAAAATGCGAAGATTTCATTTTTCGAACATTGATGTTCGAACAAACAGCAGATTGAATATTGTTCATTTCAGGGGCGTCTTACGCGTATCGAGTTTATAGCGGAACTTATCGTTGACTTTTCCTCGAAGCCTTTTGCTATTATTTACACTCAGCCACAGATGCCAAGCAAATATTTTGACACTGGCCACTCCCTTTCACATTACTCACTCTATAAAAACCATTTTTTTGTTTTTTCATTGCGACTAGTTACAGTACTAGAAGAACTAACGAGCAATTTGCAGTGGATACAAAGAAAAATACTGTACCTAGTATTGTATTGTAGACAATACTATATTAACTTTCTAATGGATTAGATCTTCTGATTTTTTACGTTGAAGCCTTCTTACCTACTGGGTCGAGTCCGTGAGGGTGGAGGCTTCATCATTTATGTGGCTGATCAGTCTCTCTTTGTGGGAGTTAGCTATTTTTTTAATAACTACCGCAACCGAATCGATTGCAAGTCACGTTCGATAACAGTTTTGATTGCATGGCAGGTCACACGTAAAGTGTAGATATAGGAGAGGACCCAAGACGCTTCCCTGAGGAACCCCAGCCTTTATCTTTTTGAGTTGTGAATAATCATCTTCTTGTTTTACTCGAAAGTAACGGTCAGATAAATATGAACTTAATATGCATGAGTACTGGTTTGGTACAAGCGCATTGATTTTCTTCAGTAACCCAGCATGGCACACTTTGTCGAACGCCTTTGAAACGTCGAGGAACACCGCACTAAAGGTGTTTTTCTCTTCTAACGCATTTTCAATAACACGAGTTGCTCAATGGACTTGGTCTATTGTTGAATGTTTCGAACGGACCCAAATTGGTGAGAAGGTATAATTTTTTCATTTTTAATTATAATGTTGATTCTTTTAATCAATAATTTTTCGCCATTTTTTTTTTTTTTTTTAGGGTTCCGTACCCATAGGGAACTAACGGGACCCTATTACTAAGCTTACGATGTCCGTCCGTCCGTCCGTCTTCTGCTCTGTCTCATGAACCGTAATAGGTAGAGAGTTGAAATTTTCACAAAGTGTGTAATTCACTTGTGTGTAGAACGACAAATACCAAAAATATACATTTGTAGAAGCATTGTTCTTTAATTTAACCTTTTGTTTAACAATTTTTTGCAGTATACTTTGAGCTGTTAATTGTAGTATACTTTTAGGCTATTAAATATAAACATTACTTTACATTTTAAGCAAAAAATCTTGTACGATAGTACGGAACCCTCCGTGTGCGAGTCCGACTCACACTTGGCTGATTTTTTTTATTTGTTTATTAAGGGGAAAAAGTTATAAAATTTATTAAACTCCAATAAACGCTAGAAAATAATAATTATATTTTCGTACACTGTCTCAAGCTGAGCACTCTTATACATCATACTTCTATTCTTCCTTTTCCGAAATTTTTTGTACATGTTATACAATAATAAAGCCTGCAATTATTTTTTAACTAATTCGTCATGAAAAAATTTGAAAAAAAACAATTAGATTTAATTTTAATTAAGATAAAAAAAAACTATAACCTGCTTTAAAAACTATGATCTAGTTATTTACTATTATAATATAGTTCACTTCTATGTGGTATGAGGACGCCACCAACAGTTTTTGTTTTTGATTTCCTTTATGTCTCTTAAAGATATATTTGTTTTAAATCTTAGTCCAGTATTTGTCTGAAAATCTTCCATATTTATTTTTTTGTTGTTTGCTCTTCTATATTTGTGGTATAGGATTGGGATTGCTTGATTATTCTGTATTACTCCTATTTTGTCCAAGTATATAAATGTTTCCGGGGGAACATATCCACTTTGGAGATTATTAGATAAATATATCTCATCTGTATATATATTAATATGCTGTCTTATAATGTTTATTATAAAGTTGTCTATTCTTATAATATTTGCTGTGATATATAATTATTTATTTGAATAAAATTTCTTGTAATCGCTTTCCGATGTTCTGTACATTGCTATGCATATTCTTAAACATCTTCTTTCAAATAAACGCAATCTCTCCATATGCGAGTATGATGGCGAAATTAAGAACCATATTGGACAGGCATAAGTTATAATGGGACGAACTAAAGCCTGATACATTATACCATTCACCTTTCAATTTATATGCTTCGAGTGGAACAAATATTTGTATATAAAGAGTGCTTTATTGCTTCCACCAATATTTGTTTTACGAGTATGTGTTTATCAAAATACAGAAACTTGTTAAGAAACACTACAAGGTATATGACTGTATCCATGTTTTTAATTACGTCTACGTTTGGATCAAATCTGATGTCGTCTATGGTTTTGCCTGCGCTGTAAATTACGATATCATCCGCAAATGCAATAATGTTGTCAATTTTCTTTAAAAGGTCGTGTATAAATTAAATATTTTGTTTATATTTTATTTATTTATTTACTATGTGACTTAGATGAGTTCTAGAGTGAAACTAAACTAATAATCTAACTTAAGCTTCTGCAGGACATTAGTTAAAAAGTAGAACAAAGAGAAGAGAAGAGAAAGAGTAAAAATAAGTTATAGGAATGATATGAACGAATGAGTGTCTTAGCTCCTCCCTCCTAAATATCAATCGTCCCCGATTGATCCTGCAGTCAATCCACCTAAATCCTAATGTGAGTTTTATGAACTATTTTCCCTGACTCTGTTACAATCATCGAATGCCTATTCTCCTTTATAATTTCCCCCTTATAACGCTTAGATAACTTAGTCCCTAATCTTTTATTCTGCCTAACATAAACTTGCTGTCTTGAATGATATTATTTTGGCTCCAATCTATTCCTATTGTGATATGCTAGTTTTGATAGCATGGGGAGAAGCAAGATCGGTCGATAGGACGTTAGTTCGTTCGCTAATTTACCTGGTTTATTAAACATAACCACCTCTGCCGTTTTCCAATAAATTGGAAAATATTTTAGCTTAAATGTTGCGTTGATGACACATGTTAATTGTTTAAATGTTTTTTTGGCAGATGCTTTAATATTTGAGCACTTATTAAATCATACCCCGGCGATTTTTTTTGGTTTCAATTTAATAATTTCGTCGGTTACTTCGTCCTCGTTTGTCGAAGGAATCTCGTGTAAGGTTTTATATTATAACGATGACATTCCGTGTCAGTAGCTTTTGGAGAGCCATATGGAGTAAAAGTATCCTCAAGATAGTCTGCAAAAACATCTGGCTTTTCACTATTAGTTTTTGCCCACTTATTACCTGGTATTTTGATTGGTGCGCATTGCAATGATAGCTGTTTCATTTTTTTTTTTTGTGTATTTCCACAGTGAGTGAATTACGTTCATTTGTTAGTACTCACAAATAATTTTTTAGGGTTCTATTATTGTAATCTCTAATTGTCATGCTAAGTTTTTTTGAATAATTGTTTAGCAGAGTTTTGTCAAGAGGCGATCTTGTCTGATGCCACCGTCGCCGCATTCTCCGTTTCTCCAATACCAATAAAAAAATTATTTCTTTTGTATATTTATGTCCATTTGGTGTTTTCCTCGCAGCTGGAGTACTTTGCCAAGCTTCTCGTTGTATTTCATTTGTCAATTTGAGAACTTCATCGTCCAATTGATTTATTGCGTCGATAGTTAGCGAATGGTCAATAACATCTTCCAAAATTTTTCGAAAATATTCCCAGTCTGTATACTGGTTGAAAATGACGCTTTTACAAAATTTCGTGTATGGTCAAATAGATTGGAGAATGATCAGATGACATATCCAGACCATTTTCAATGCACAAGTAAGCAGTTGAAACTTTTTTAGCAATGAAAAAATCAATTAGATCTTGTGTTTTATGTGGATCTGTTGGCCAATATGTTGGCTTGCTAGTTGATACAGTAATACAGCCTGTCTCTTGAAGTGCGTCATACAATTTCGTTCCTTTGGTCGTTGTTAGTCTTGACCCCCAATGTATGTGTTTGGCGTTGTAGTCACCACCCATTATGAATTTATTTTTGTGACTGCTAATAAGTTCAACATATTGGGCACGTTTGGTCTGATGCATTGGAGGACTGTATACCGCAGTTATTGATATTTTATCAGCATCTATCGTGACGGTGGTTGCTTGAAATTCGTATGTGCAATTTTTTTCTTCTTCAAAATGCTTAATGCTCGTTTTGATGATAACAGCGCTACTTCCCCTAGCGCAGTTGTTTGGGTGGATAGTATGGTATGTTATATTTGAACGAGGATTCCTTAGTAAAATGAGTCTCGGCTATTAAGCACACATCAATTTTTTCTGAGTCTAGAATCACTTCCAGCTCATGTTGGTGCTTCAGGAGCCCATTTGCGTTCCATAACATTACTTTTAAGAAATTAGGCATTGTTACTTTTTATACAGACACTTTTTAACACTTTGCAGTCGTCTTCTTTCCAAGAGCAGATTAAATTCTCCTTGTTTCGAAAGTTTTTCTAAAATTTGTTTCAATTTACTTTCTTCTTCAGTCTAATTGCCCTTTAAGGTTGCTACAAATGTAAGTACCTTTGGGGCAGTATCTGATGGTGTGGCAGCTTGGTAATTGTTATTGGTTTCATTTCGGGAATCTTTAACCTGACTAAAATCAGATTCCTTGGTTAGGTTAGGAGCTCTATCATTAATTTTTTGGTGACTTGTTTTTTTATCTCTTATCTTTTGCAACTCTTTTGCAACAAGGCATCATCTGTAGCTAGCAGGATGTGCTTCTCCACAATTGCAGCATTTTGGTTGTTGTTGTTCTAGTTTAGTGCAAAGGGAAGTTTTGTGTTTTCCTGCACATTTCACGCATATTGGCTGTTAACTGCAATAGTTTTGAGTATGTCCAAACGACTGGCAAGATTTGCATTGAGGTATTAAAGTCGATTACCAAACTTCCTCAATTTTAACAACAGAATGCAAAAACCAATTGAAAAAAAAAAACTTCCTTTCTCAACAAACTAAAATAGTGTAAAATAATACCCTGCGTTAACTCATTGCAAACACTCCAAATTTCACCAATGCGATTATTAAAAATTCTTGTTGATCTTATCACATTCTACACAGTTTTAAAACAAAATTAAAACATCACAGCTTTATTACCAACAAATGTAGCTAATTTTAACAAATCAATTAGACGAATTAAAGGCGAATTGGAAATTTTGAAAATGTTAAAATGCAAATGTTATATGCAAGCTGGTAGGCATATTCAGCATTGGTTGGTTTTGCTTATTTCGTCTATTTTACTTCAATGGAAAAGTGATTTGGGTAAAATGCAAATTTATGCCATAAAACACTAAAATATTGAAATCTTTAAATGAAGTTTTGCGAGGAAAATAATATATTACAGTTCATGGTGCTTTTTTTCTTTAATAACTTGAGATAAGAGAGAATTGAACCAAATCGCCTGTAAAAAATTAGGCGATTTCAAAAATGTCAAAAGCGGTTGGAATTGAGACGAAAGCGGCTTCGTATGTAAAATATTAGGACTAGTGTATATTTATTGATTAATTAACACACACTTTTCGTGATTAAAAAAAAAAAACATACGCGGTCATTGTTGAGATCAAGCCGAATCTTGACCTTTTAGGTTTCGCGGTAATGTTCCGAATATTTATAACTAATGACAAAACGGAAATTTTGCTATTCTTGCTTTATTTAAAAAAAGCACGCCCGATAGGTACTTGTTGTACGATTAGCGAATCAATGTTATAGTGTTAGTTATGCTATGGACATAAGTCTATGTAGTTAAAGAATAACAATTATCAATCTAAAGAAAATACTTATACTGTAATAATAACTTGCTGCGCAGAGCATAGAGAAAAACATTGGACTACATCACTGAGGACAGATGACTATGGCATCTAACCGATTCATCTATAGGAAGCTTTGGATGAATAGTAGGCGCGGGCATCAATGCATTGTTGGGCGAGTAGCCACTTGAAGACAGTGCTGAAACATCGAAAATGACCCTAAGCTTGGTGTTGGTACCATGAGACAAGATATATTTGCACAAGTTGCGAGAATCAGTATAAAATGGTGACATGTGCCCTAAATAGAGATATTCCTTGAGAAATGTAACATATCTTTTTCTTGGGACCGCATTCTGTAGCAATTTGCATTTTAATTTTATTATAGCGACTCATTGCGAACTAGTAAGAATCACCCAATAACCGTATATTTTATTTAGTAGGCAAAGAATAGACTGAGCTAATAAACCTTCGGAAATAGGGTGGGTATAAGTATAGTTTCTGATAACAGGTCCTGATTTCATGGCGTTAGCAAAGGATACCTCAGGTACAGCGGTCCCGTAGGATCGAGCTTGGGTGGTGTGCTCAATATTGTTTTAAGGTCGAGAGCTAGCGTACGTAGTTTTTGAAATTTTTGAAGACTGGACATCCCCTATAGTTTGCGGTGTGGTTGCCACCACTACATTTCTTCTTTTTCGGATCCATTTTGCCAGCGCATTCAGTATTTCTTAAACTTAAGCTACAGAGACCCAGCGCTACACCCTTGACGTAAGAGCAATGATAATACAATAACAACAACACACACTCTCTCTTTCTCCGCTCTCACTGAACATCATAATACAGATTGCTCCGCTCTGACTAAACATCATAATACAGTAAGAAAAAAAAAATTGCAAAAACCACTCACATCAAAAACGGTATCAATTATATAACGAAGAGTGTATGGTAATACAACAACAACAACACACTCTCTCTCTCTCACTCCGCTTTCAATGAGCATTATAATACAGAAAGAAAAAAAAATTAAAAACTCACTCACATCAAAAGTAACGGTATCGATTATATAGATAAGTATTGTGCTCTGTGAGTGAGATTTTTTATTCAAATAATAAAATATAAAAGAAAGGCAAAGGAAAAGAAGAGAAATGAAGAATACACAAAATATTGGCACATTCTTTGTGTGTTGATTTCGAATCTTCTAACGCAAATGACAGTGCATCCGCTAAAAATCCTTATCAATGTGAAATTCTTACTACTAGTACAGAACGGCCAAAAGATTTGCCTCTGCCCACACTACCCAATCCATCTGTAATAGAAGTTTTGAAGCAGTTCGTTATAAAGACCGCAATTCAAGAATATATTGCATTGAATAGCTTTACCGACCTATTCTCAAAAATATCACAAAATATCACAACAAAAAGTTCGTTGAAAGCTTCGCTGTTCAAAAAGCTGTTTTTTTAATAATCTGTAAAGTGTATGTTACCAGTCTGTAAACTTCAGTTTATGCAGGCTTGCCAACTTAGAAGAAAATATATTGGAAATATTAAATATTTTATAAACAAAAAAAAAACTTCTACAAAAATGAAAACAAGTGTTTTTTGGGGTTCTCCGAATAATTCTGATCATTTAAATTTTTTTTTTTGAATTTGACTTTTTCCCCAAGTTGGCAGGCCTGATTTTATCTTATATGTATTTGCGAATGTATAGTATGCAATTGATGGCACAATATTTTTGAAAATCGATAATTGTTCACAAAACTATTGTCCTGCATTGAAAATGGATCACTATGATCACGCAATGATTTTAACATATTTATTTGTCAGCAATTTTCTTCAACTTCCAAAATTTCTGCGAGCAAACAACATTTACATTTTACAGAGCAATAACAGTGCACACAAATATTTAACATTTTTGTTTATCGAAAGACATGCTCGACCGACTATCTTGGCTGAATAAAAGTCGATTTCAAAAGCTTTGATGATAAGAACTTTTTCATATGGAAAAATGGCTTAACAGCGACCGGAAGATAATGTTAGGTGTTAACAGAATGATTTCAGTTTTGTGATATTTTTGAGAATAGGTAGGTTAATCAAAATATAAACGGAGATTTTACATTGAGTAAAAGAATATAAATTATTAAAAGTAATGTAAACTTTGCTTATAAGTACTTGAGGGCTCATTTATGGGACAGTGTACGAAAATATAACAATTATTAATAAAAATAGCGTTTATTATAGTACAAATGTATATAGAATATATAATATAATTAATAAACAAAAAAAAAAAGAGAATATATGAAGATGAAATCTAACGTTTTTTGACTAAAACAATGTTATAACGGAAGTTGTTAAACAGGGAAAAACGGCCAAGGAAATGGCTTATGTACTCGCAAAGTACAGGAAAAGTATATTGTGGACTTTGTTTATTATTTGGTGGAGGAAATCAATTTGGAAAACAAGATATTGGTTTTAGGATTGGAAGGACGCGTCGATGAGACTGGAAAGTCACGAAAGCTCATGTGAACATGTGTTTTGAACTTACAACATATATCTTATATTGAAGGCCGTATCGACCATGAGCTTGCAGCTCAACAGCAAGAAAAGTTGACTTATTGGCGTGAAGTTTTGAAACGAGTGGTTGCGACTGTAAAGTCTTTAGCATTACATGGTTTATCTTTTAGGGGGCATGACAAAACATTCGGGTCTCTTTATATTTTTTATTTAATGACGCTGGAACTCACCGCAGAATTTGATCCGTTTTTAAGTAAGCACATGGAGGCAATGGTAAGGGTTGTACCAATTACTTAAGTTCTATTATACAATATGTGACGAATTTATTGAATTGATGGCAACAAAATTTTTATCACAAATAAAAGATGAAATCAATATATCAAAATACTACTCAATAATAGTGGATTCAACGCCAGACCTTTCCCATGTTGACCAATTAACATTCGTGTTCCGATACATTCAAGCCGATGGTGCGCCCGTTGAACGTTTTCTCAAGTTCGCAAATGTCGGTCAGAAATCACAAAACATAGCTATTATTAAAACATTAAACGAGCTGGAAATTGATATAAAGGACTGCATAGGCCAATCTTATGATAATGCCGCAAACATGTCATGCATTTATTACGGGTTACATGCTAAAATAAAAAAATTAAGTCCACTAGTGGAATATACTATATATCCTCCTCCGCTCATTCCCTTGATTTAGTAAGTGAAAATGCTGCTGAATGCTGTCAAGAAGCTTGCTGGTTTTTTGGTCTACTTCAAGAAATTTTCACATTTTTTAAGGCTTCAAATCAAGGATGGGCAACTCTACAAGCACAAATACTCCTAGGTAGTGATAAAAAAAAAATAAAACTACTGTCAAAAATTCATCTGAAACGCGCTGGTCAGCTCGAGCAGATGCTTGCAAAAGTTTAGAGAGCAAAAACGTTCAATTATATGTGAACCTAAAGGCATAAGAATGAACTTAGAACGATTAGAAACTGCTTTCAGAACCGTGTTTTGGGGATTTGATTTGCTTCACATGAACAAAACCAACAAAATGGTACAGTCCGTGGATATTGACATTTGTACATTTATACAAATGTATGACAGTCTAATTCATATAATTTCTGCAGAAAAGGAAAATTTTAATAAATATGAACTCTCATTAGTTAAAGGATACAAGAGGGTGCGAAGAGAAAGATCACAGTAGATGAATCTGGCGAAGATATTAATTCTTTATATTTTCTAGTCGAGAAACATTCAGAGTGACAGTCTATTTCGTGATTATAGACAGACTTGTCACAGAACTTCAAAATTATTGACAATTTCGCAGGACAAAAATGTAGACGCAAAAATTTTAACAAATGTAATTGTATAAAAAATTGTGTTTAGTACTTACCAACATTAAATAAATATTTCTTTTCATTGTTTTTTTATATTACATACTATGCACATAATAAATTGTTTAAAATATTCACAGTTAACTAGCTACACATATGTTTCATGAAGGAGAAGGTACAGAGACTACAAATTTTCACATTCCCTTCTGCTTTCTTCATCCTCATCACATTTTTCATTCACGTCCACCTGTTAAGGTTACACATGTCATAGCGTACTATTATTTTGCAAAATATATAGCCTAAGATTATGGAGAATATTCACTTCACCAAATTCATAGGTTCTGAATTAACAAAGTTATAAAACTGTTTGGGATTTCTTGAAAATTGTAACCTACAAAGAGTAAGATAATTATTATAGCAACGACATTTACGAAAAATTTTTCAAAATCAAAGGATTTTAAATAATTTATAGAGTCTAGACTTTAAATGTTTTAAACTGTAAAGCTCACGGGCAAACCAAGGTAGTTCGTATGACCCTTTTGGTGCATTCAACAAAGGTAGAGTACATTATTATTTATTATAAAAGAATTTAGCCGAGGACATATCAGAACAACTGTATAAAAAGGACCAATCAATCGGTGTAGAATATTAAGTAACTCAAAATTTGCTTTACGGAAACCAAGACGCTGTTGAGGAAGAGGTGTTATACATAGAAAAAGAGGTGAGATACATAGTAAGTAAGACCGAGTGAAATTTCTGAGGGGTGATAAGGTCTTCTGGAATTGATAAGGGAGGGGTTTTAGACACAACAGTGACAGAACTATCATTAGTTCATACTAAAGCCAATGACTTATACTACAAAATTCATTTGGAAAAATGGAAGATCATGGTGTCCAGACGAAACAAGGTACTTTGAAGGTCAGAAAAAGGACCAATAAAGAGTAGGTATATTAAAATCATCAAGCACAACCAATATCACTATCAAGGATAAATTTGGAAACCGAAATAATAGCTTTAAAATGGTGCGTACATGTTTCTAAACTCGAACATGGAGGTATATAAGAGTGCGTAACAAAAATCGAGACATGTGGGAGGACTATTTTGGCAACAATAAATTCAATATCAGATTTCAAAACAATTTGAGTAACTTCGGAACGAAGATTTAACTTAACTGTAATAAGAACACCAAATTATAAATTATAAAATGATTGACAAGAACTTCATTATTAATGCCATCTAGACACGACACAGCGGCTGCAAGGGAAATTCGAGGGAAATTTATCATAGTGTTGGTGAAGTATGTACTTGAGAGTGACACGTACGTGGCTGTACGAAATATCCAACGCTTTTGGATATTTTGTGCAACGAGAGAGTTTTTTGATGCTCTCTTTGGCCATGTAGTGCATAGTTGTCTCATTTACGCCTCCATAAGGTGAGTGTATTTGAAATTTTTGAAATGAGCGGACGTGTGCGCTAGTCTGAAAAATTTGTGAAGTGCCGACGGCTTTTGAAATTTTTATGTTTGTGAAATGCATTGAGTCATTGACATTGTCGTCTGCACACTTCAAAAGACAACAAGAAATGAATATTCTACAACTTCGTTGCACGCGTTGTATGCTGTATTACACATACATACGTAAATGTTGTATTACAGCAAGTTGTGTCGTGTCTAGGTCACTTAAGAACATCAGATGTAAGCCATGTCTCAGAAAAACAATGATATCAGCGACAAAATAAAAACTATTCCTATACAAATTATTATGCTTGGACAATAAATCTCTAACATTGTGTTATATTATAGATGTATGCTGAAAGTAGGAAGCTAGTTTTTTTTAGCAGAGTTTGGAGCCAAAAGTGAACTAATAAGTACCGAAAGCCTTACAGTACTAGATCAATTTCTTTTCTTCTTAAAAATTTATGAACAACCATATTTGAAGACCAGAAATTAGGATAACACACTTCATCGAACGATTCGGAAGACACGCTTATCTTAAACGACGAAATTTTCCTTGGTTTTGAAAAATTTAAATTTCAGAAACTAACCTTTACATTAGACTTGAAAGCAATACACCTGCTAATATTGTCACAGGTAGTATCGTAAGAAAGTATTGATAGGAATTTTGTTTCCGATGGGCCATTTCCAACAAGATATGTGGTGAAATCACATTTAAATTATCGCTACCAAAAGATGGCGATATTGGGAAAGGTTTATAGCCTTTGGCTATGTATTTATTTTAAAATATTGCTTAATTGCTTTTATTATTCGAGCGGCGTCTTTTTATTCTAACGGGATTACAATGTGTGTGTGTGTGTTTTGTAAAAAAAAAGTGTTACAAAATGTTCTTGTGGTTGTATATTATAGAAATAGTGCTGCCAGATTCAGTATATAACAATAGGTGGCGTTTAGGGTCGCCACAGGTTGTAAAGTGGTCGAAACTGACATCATTAAATTAGCGTCCTGTTTGGACCAGTCGGGTAAAGGTCCAATTTGCTATGGGGTATACCACCATTGATTCCACTATCACCTGCTCAACAACCACAATGTTCTGTTTGTATATAAAGCAATGTACACTAGGGTGGATTGAAATTTTTTTTTTTTTTTATTTCAAGATTCCTGTATTATCAATGGATGATCTATAGCAGCGGTCTCCAAACTTTTGATCCTTGGGGCCATACTGATAACATCAGTGAGTTCAGTAATTTTCCTTCTAGTATCAAAAATTCAAGTAACCTATCTGACTGACAGATCACAATAATTTGTTTTGTTGTTCAAAAGTTGTTAGCTTCTTGTTGCTCGATGAGAAAAAGAATGGTCTGTGAGTGAGAATAGTTCAAAATATATTTTGACTTATCTCACATCAAAATGTTGTTATGGAACGAGAAAACGAAACAAAAATCACAAGATAGTCGTCGACTAACACTCTCTCAGTGCAGACGTGCTTTTGCTTATCGGCGTTTTAATCAGTTCGTTATCGTCTCATTACTTTGCTCTCATTTACTTCTTTTCATTTTTCCTTTCGCGTGTTCTTTTTCTACCGGTCCCTAGGCCACCTAACCTGGGGACTAACTGGTTCTCACCACTTGCTGAGAGCCCCCCCACAAAGAAGCGGAGATAACCTCAAAAGTTTGAAGTAGCTTTCCCGGAGCTACCTACCAAGACTTTGGATAATCCCAAATATATCATCATGGCTTCGAAGAATTTCAAAAAAACAATTTCCGATTTCTCTTGTTTTGCCGTTCATCTTGAAATCAAATCTATATCAAATCTTCATAATGGCAATGTACTGGTGTTGGTCAAATCACAATTAGACGCCGACAAATTGGTCAAAACAACCGAACTCACTGGCATTTGTGAGGTATCGTGTAAGTTACACGAGACCCTCAATTTTGTGAAGGGCACAATCTATGCCCCTTACCTGGCCTCTATCCCTGAAGATGAGATTATCAAAGAACTCAGCTCCCAAAACGTTAAGGACATTTATAATTGATGGCATAGCAAAACCAAGCGGCGTCATGCTTCTTACCTTTATGCTTTGCCAACTTCCATCGAAATTTATGCCTCATGGCACTCAAGGAGAATTTAAAGAGAGTGGACGTGTCTATTTTTGTTCTAATAAATATTTAAATTTTACTTCAATTTGTTATAATAATACTGTTTATATTATTGTGCATAACTTAAATTGATCGTGTTTTCGGGTTAGTTAGTGGTGCATAAATTTTAAAAGAATTAATATTTCTAATTGAGGTATTTCATTTCATTTTTGAGTGATTGATGCATTTTGTTTTTCATTTTTCCTCATGTTTACCTTTGTTATTATATATAACATGTACATTTAGTATCTGCATTTTTTATTAAATTAATTTTTATTTTTTTTTTTAATTTTATTTTTATTTTTTTCGTGAAAATGATTTGTTGTAACCCTTCATGTAAAAAAAAATATAAAAAAAATCAGCCAAGTGTGAGTCGGACTCGCACACGGAGGGTTCCGTACCATCGTACAAGATTTTTTGCTTAAAATATTAAATTATGTGTATATTTAACAGCCTAAAAGTATACTACAATTACAGCTTAAAAGTATACTTCAAAAAAAAATTGTTAAACAAAAGGTTAAATTAAAGAACAATGCTTCTAAAAATGTGTATTTTTAGTATTTGTCGTTCTACACACAAGTGAATTACACACTCTGTGAAAGTTTCAACTCAATACCTATTACGGTTCATGAGATAGAGCAAGAGACGGACGGACGGACGGAAGCTTAATAATAGTAAAAAATATACATTTTTACAAGCATTGTTCTTTAATTTAACCTTTTGTTTAACAATTTTTTGTAGTATACTTTGAGCTGTTAATTGTAGTATACTCTTAGGCTATTAAATATAAACATAATTTTATATTTTAAGCAAAAAATCTTGTACGATGGTACGGAACCCTCCGTGTGCGAGTCCGACTCACACTTGACTGATTGTTTTAGGTTTTTTTTTATTATATTAAATATTGAATTCTTGAAAATTTTGGCATTAAATTATTTCATTAATGACTCGTAAAAGTATCATTTTAGATTGGAAAACGTATCATTAAATATATTATAAAAGACACGTAAAAGTATCATAGCCGGCTCGCAAATGATATTAAAATGGATACATAAAGACGCTCACAAAAGAATCGGAAATGATATCGAAAATGATACGTAAAACGCACGCAAAAGGCTCGCAAATGTATCTTTTGTAACTATCGTAAATGATAGTTTTGCTTCCACAAACTGAACGACAGGTGATTCATTTACGTATCATTTTCTGATCCGCAAATGATAGTTTTGTCCGCAAAAGATCAGCGAAACTATCATAAATGATATCATTTATGAAAGTTTTGATCCGCTGGGTAATAGTGGCTTTACAGTGAGCGAAGATTCGAATCTATGAAGATGTGACAATGATTCGAGTCTCATTTGACAACAACAACAGGGAAAATGACAAAAATGAGAGGTTGTTGTTGTAGAGAGATTCGATTGTGAGATGCTAATCTCAAATAGATTCGCAAAGATTCGGTTTTTTTGAATGGTCAGTCTTAACAGGGCTGGGCAATTCTTCCATGTAGGTTGGCAGCATTTTCATAATTTCGTTGTTTTTTGTGATTGTCATGTGTCTTCTTCTTCGTTTTTTTGCGCGCCGCACATAAAACAGCGATCATTGCACAAAACAATTTGAAGAAAATTTTAAATTGTAATTTTTTCTTTAAATATTAATAAAATGAGTAGCAGTAATAAAAAAGGAAGCTGCAAGTATTATTTGCATACACTCCAAATTGTTCTCAATCATATATTTTTCACAAAATGTCCATTTTAATTATCACAATTAGATACAACGTTCCATTTGTATGTATAATCAAAACAAACAACAGCTGTTCGTGATACTAAAATACCACTGTAAACCTCAAAACCGAATCTTCGTGATTCGAGCCACTGTAAAGCCACTATAAAGCTTTGCTACTTCTTGAATTGTGTGTTGTTTTCGTTATTGTTGTAGAAACGCAAGCAAAAGAGAGTAAATGTGTTTCTCTCTCAAAGCAAGCACAACGATCGATATGAAAATTTTGATTGAGAGCGGCAATAGGCGCAAGAACGAAAATAAACATTAGAAACACATTGCTTTTGTTGTTTTTTTTTTTCTTTTTTGTCGATTGTGTCGGTGTCAAAACGAAGTTTGACGGGCCGTTAATTTTTTTAAATAAAATAACAACTGATTTATTGCCATTTCCGTAGTTAATAATAATCAATTTTTTTTTTTGTTTTGTTTGTTTTCGGCATTTTCCTTTTTTTCAAATTCGATTAGCAGTTATGTTTGCGAGGACAGCTAATTAAATCGTTTTATGCAGGTCCACTTGTTTCGGGTTTTTCACGAGTGTGATAAAATTGCATCAATTTACCAACCTATTCTCAAAAACATCACAAAGTTAGGAAAAAAAACATCATTCAAACAGCTTTTAGCGATTCGCACAAAGAGAATCTGTTTTTGTAATAATCTGTAAAGTCTGTAAACTTCAGTATATGCAAAGACCATATATATCATATATACTACGTTTATGCGACAGCCGAAACGGATTTCACTCGATTCGGTTCGATTCAGAACGCGTGCATAAACACTTTTTCAGTTCGTTTTGAAAACTCGAAGTGACTTGAATAAGAACAACTTTCAAACCCGTCATCGTCGAATTGAAGTGTAGCATAAACGCTTAGCGTTTTCAAAATGTTTTGCAATTCAACTGTTCGGAAAATGTTGTTTTGTGCGGTGTTGTCATATGGTTCAAATATTTTTGCTTTTGAAGTGAAACTTCTTTAGCGGCGTTGGGCAAAAATTTAGTGTAAAATTTTGAGTGAAAAAATAAAAATTTTAACGTTTTTCGGATTATATATATATATCGCCAACAAATAATAAAATATCACCGGATAAGTCTCAATAAAGAGATTACAATTACACAACTGTTTTAACATCAGTCTGTAAAGTGCATGTTACCAGTCTGTAAACTTGAGTTTATGCAGGTTTGCCAACTTAGAAGAAAATGAAAATATATTGGAAATATTAAATATTTTATAAACAAAAAAAACTTACACAAAAATGAAAACAGGTGTTTTTAGGGGTTCTCCGAGTAACTCTGACTATTTAAATTTTTTTTTTTTTGAATTTGACCTTTTCCCCCAAGTTGACAAGCCTGATTTTATCTTTTATGTATTTGCGAATGTATAGTATGCAATTTATGGCACAATATTTTTGAAAATCGATAATTGTTCACAAAACTATTGTCCTGCATTGAAAATGGATCACTATGATCACGCAATGATTTTAACATATTTATTTGTCAGTAATTTTCTTCAACTTCCAAAATTTCTGCGAGCAAACAACATTTACATTTTACAGAGCAATAACAGTGCACACAAATATTTAACATTTTTGTTTATCGAAAGACATGCTCGACCGACTATCTTGGCTGAATAAAAGTCGATTTCAAAAGCTTTGATGATAAGAACTTTTTTCATATGGGAAAATGGTTTAACAGCGACCGGAAGATAATGTTAGGCGTTAACAGCATAATTTCTGTTTTGTGACATTTTTGAGAATAGGTGGGTAAATATAAAGTAGTATTTGTTTTGAGATGATCACTCTCTGTCTGTTTTAAGAATTTTCACTTCTACCACGTGTACCATGGTACACGCGCATTTTTGTTGTCATTTTCTCAATGATTTTGTGAATTATAGATTTAAAAATCATTGCAAAATGTTTTTAAAAATCAAAATAAGCATTATACATTGAACATTGGTTTTGAACAATGTAATTTAAAAAAAAAAATATTTTGAGAGGTGTTCTACATCACTTTTTATGCATATGGCAACTTTACATAAGCAAACAATACACGAATTGGTTCTCATTCGGAACGACGCCCCATAAATAAAAAGTATTCTGAATCGATTATTAAACTTCATTAATAAGTTTCTAATAATGAAAACACGTTGTTCTCTCATGGAGCGATCCATTTTAACTTACCGGAAGGTATCAAATGCCAAACCAAACTAAACAAAAAGCCAGCTCAAGGTTGTGAACTTCTAAAAAACTACCCTTTAAAAACGAAGGAAAAAAGAAAAAGATTTTTAAAAAAAAGTCTATTAATTATCTTGAATTTAAGTATTATGTTTAATTTTACCGACCTATTCTCAGAAACATCACGAACTTATGAAAAACATCATACAAATAGCTTTTCGCGATTCTCGCACACGTTGAAAGCTTCGCTGTTAAAATAAGCTGTTTTTGAAATAATCTGTAAAGTGTATGTTAACAGTCTGTAAACTTCAGTTTATACAAAGACTATATATACCCAAAGACCATATATACAATAGACTGGACAATTCGAACTTCGAAATTGTGATTTGCTCTCAAATTTTGTTTTTTCGCTCTCAAAATTGCATTTTCGCTCTCAAAGTTGCTGTTTCACTCTCAAAATTGTGGTTTATCTCTCAATATTTCTGTTTCGCTTTCAATATTGCTGAGCAAGTCAACAAACCAACAACAATCGCTCACAAAAATCTGACCATTCCAAAAACAATTACTTATGAAATTGTACAAACTATTCGCAAGAGAAAAATGCGAGCGGCACCATTCTACTTCGAACTATCCAGTCTATATAAGTGAATAGTCTTTGTGTTTATGTAGGTTTGCCAACTTAGAAGAAAAAGAAATATAAAATATTTTATAAAACAAAAATACTCTAAAAAAAATTAAAACGGGTGTTTTTTTGGGGTTCTTTGATTTTTTCCCCTAAGTTGGCAAGCGTGATTTTATCTTATATGTACATATTTGCAAATGTATTCAATTCATTTATCTATTGATGGCACAATATTTTTGAAAATCGATCATTTGTCACAAAAAATTTGTTCGACATTGAAAATGTATCATTATGATCACGCAATGATTTTAAGAAATTTCCTTTTTCCACAATTTTCATTATATTCCAAATTTTCGGCGAGAAATCAACAAATCGAAAGATTATCCATTTTACAGAGCGATAACAGTGCATATAAATATTTGACATTTTTGTGCAATTTTCGAAAGACGTGCCATCTTTGCCAAATGGTGTATTTTTCAAAAGCTTTGATAGTAAGAGCTTTTCTTGAGATGGAAAAATGGCTTAACAGCGAGCGAATGATGATGTTAGGCTTTTACAGCATCGTATCATTTTTGTGATGTTTCTGAGAATATGTGCGATAAGCTAACTCGTGAAGGTGAGGTTAGGTTAGCTTGGCCGATCAAAAAGATCCCACATAGACCAATAGCGATTCTTAGTGTTGCCAAGAAGAGGCATGGAGAACCTCAGATTTTGTTCTTAATACACGTTTTCGCGAGTTTCAATAGGTTGCTGCTCTTTTGATCCGCGACACTTTCCAAGGAGAGGAAAGACGCAGATCCAAGATAGCTAAAGCGTGATTTGTAGAGAGCTGGACATTGGCAAAGTAGGTGTTCTAAAGTCCCCCTAGCATTTACCTCGTTGCATGTTGTAAATGCATCACTCTAAACCAAGCACAATTTGGCTGCGTATGAAGGCGTTAAACAATGTCTCGTAAGTGTTCCGAATTGCAATCCTTTCTTGGGAGAGCTAAGATGTAGTTGGTAATCTTGTAATTAAAAGAGTGAAGCATGATTTTTGCGGTTCTGCAAGAGAGTGTTCCTTCCAACATACTCTTCGCTTCCTGAATAAATTTCCGCTTTTTGCGTGGATAGAGAGGGACGTATGTATGACGCACTTGCCTCAGGTTAGCTAGCACCGGCTTTGGCGAGTGCGTCTGCCTCCTAGTTTCCCTCAATTCCTCTATGCCCCGGTACCCAAAAGATGGTGACGCGTCTCTCGATACAGAGTTCGTCAATTTTGGTTCTACATTGTTGAACACAATTGGAGTTTGTCATCACAGCCGCTATTGCCTTTATAGCTGCTTGGCTGTCGATGAAGATATTTATTTGAGAGTTGAGAGGAATACGCTCGGCTTCTAATTCTGCTGCTTTTGTAGCCGCATAAATTTCGGCCTGAAACACGCTACAGTAGTCTAGAAGCTTATACGACCGTTTAAGGTCAAGCTCTGAACAGAATACTGCGGCTCCCACTCCCTCTGTCATTTTATAGCCATCTGTAAACAGGTTGTAGGAGTGACAACCAAACTGGGGTACCCTCTGCCACCCATTTTGTTCTATTACTACACTACGCCTTCCATAGAAGTTGGCCTGGGGAATAACATAGTCCAAGCTAGTGTTTAAGCCATCGTGTACCTTACTGTGGCCATAAGGCCGTTGTACAAACTGTCCCGTTTTCTTTAGTCTTAGTGCGGACTTCTTTGCGGTGCTATTCGCTACCTAGCCTATAGGTTGAAGGTCGAGTATTCTCTCAAGAACTGGTGTAGGGGTCATTGCATCAGTTATACACAACCCTGCGATTCTCTGTACCTTCTCTAACCTTTTGACGTATGTCTTTTTGTTAACACTGGTCCACCATACCAGGATACCACAGAGTAATATAGGCCTAATTACCGTCGTGTACATCCAATGTGTAAGACGGGAAGATAAACCCCATGTCTTACCGAGCATTTTCCTGGAAGCGTAAAAGGCATTGAGAGCTTTCTTCATCCTTTCTGCCACGTTTAACTTCCACGTCAGTTTGTGATCCAATATAACTAAGATATTTTGTAGACGTCTTTGCAAGTAAAATGTCTCCTAATTTAGGAAGGAGCCAGTTCGGAATCTTGTATTTTGTTGTGAAAAGTACTAAGTCCGTCTTATCTCACATCCAGTCCCATCTTTCTTGCCCAATCGTTAATTTCTTTAAGCGCCCTCTCAAGTACTTGACTCATTGAGCTAAGGCGCCTACCTGAGATGATTACGGCCACGTCATCTGCATAGGCAGTTAACTTTGTACCTCCATCCCTCATTTTAAGAAGAATTTTATTCTTTACAAAAAAAAACCTTCAGTGTTCATCAAAATGTCGAGTTTTGTAGATGAATGAAACTGTGGATCGGCCAGTGTTATGTTTGATTGTAGATTCCATTCTGCGACTTCGAAACTTCCCTGCGGTTGCTTTGCACAAATTCTCTTTATCACCGCGAATGTTGATGGCCATTCAAAATCAGCGTATCGAGATCGAAGTGTTGTGAACATGTTATAGTTCACCTTCTGCCTAACATCTGACAAACCGCTAACTTTTTCATATACACTTTGTTTATCAAGTTGCAAACTCTTAGCAGTTTCTTCCGTAATGAAATTGATCTCAGAACCAGAATCAAGTAACGCACGAATTAAGCGAAGCTGTCCGAATTTGTCCTTTATTTAGACTACTGCTGTTTGGAAGTATGCCCTTCTTGGCTGTGTTCGCTACGAGACTAACACCTTGCGACGGTCGTTTGTCACCTCCGAAATGACTTGTTGTTGCATTTATAATTGACTGTTCTGCTTGTGATAAAGTAGAAGGAATAAATTTATGTAGTAGTGTGTGATGAAAATAGTTGCACACTTTACATCTCTTTTTAACTTGACAATCGCTAACTTGATGTGTATTCCGAAACAGTTATAACAACAACCTGATCTTTTAACAAATCCGATTCGTTCTTTTAATGAAATATTTGCAAAAGATTTGCAACTGGATATATAATGTGATGTTGCATTACAATACAAGCATGCGGAACTTGTAGTAAGAAATGCTTTCGACGAATCTTTTGTCTTGGGTATACCTGACGGTTTCTGTTGGCTTAAATTCCCTTCTGTGTTTCTAGAAATTGGCAACGAAGATTGAGAATGTTGCGGCAATCGTTCCATGAGAGTAATTTCTCGAGTTCTTGTTTCCCATCGAATTTCGTTTTGGTCTCCAGATCTACTTTAGAATGTGGATCATGACGTTGTTCATTATATCCTCAGCAGATCCAATGGTAAGAAGTGAGTCACGTATTGCCGATGCAGTGTCGACAAGCTTCTGCAGTGCTGTTGCTTCAGGATGTAACATCATGGGCAAAGAAAATAAATTCTCGATACATTCACGAAAAATAAATACATACATGTCATACCTTGTCTCCAATCGTTCCCATGCCTTGCTGTAGTTGGCTTCTGTAAGTTGGAACGATTGTACAACTTCAAGTGCTGGTCCAGACAGGCCAGGCTAAGTAGTTAAATTTATCAATGACTGTAAGTTTGTGAACGAACTTTTAAATCATTTAAAATTGATGTACTTTACTGCTTACGTATGTTTGACCAGTTGACATTGTGGAACTTAACAGTGTTGAGTTATGTTCATTGCTACAACACTTTTCTAATAATGTAAGGATTTTTACTCTTGCAGCAATGAACAATTCATCTAGTTCGGCTCGACAAGCATCAATGGTGTCCAAGGCTGTATTTACCTTCTCGTAATAATAATAATGTTTGAATTTGGATAAGTTGACGATAGAGCGACTCCAGAATGTTTAGGTTACAATCCCAAACATTAGCTTCCTCTTTGGCACCATCAGCAATGACTTTCCGTTGTACGGATTTAATGTAATTCTCAATCACCGTACGTTGGGCACGTAGAGAAATCAGCTTTGATTCCTTGTTGTCTAACTTGGTATTGACCCTGCCTAACTTGTAGTAACACTATGATTTATGTATCTAACAATTCGAGAGAGAATTTGCTTTATTTTGCTTTTTAATTATTACTATTGCACATAATAATAATTGTAAAATAAAGCGTATATTCGTATACACTTGCTGTTTGTCTGTAGATTTATAATAGATGGTCGCTATCCTGATGTGTGTACTATCCTGGAGTGGTGTGTGTATCACTGAGTGTGTGTGTCACTGAGGTTGAAATGTGTGGAATGGACAAAAATATAGCTGGACGTATATGTATGTCTCGTATATACTCAACTTCACCTTTGATGCTTTGATTCCAGTGTATTTACAAACTGCTAAAACAATCACTTCTATTATATCTTTTTGATACTGTATTACTTGGACGATAACTTAGCTTTTATTCCGTGTCCTGTCACGGTCGCCAAAAATGTTTTTGAAAAAGGTAGTTCTTTATTAAGATCATGTTTCTACAAAATGTTATAACTGACAAGAATGGTTCTTCAGCTTGAACTCCATATTTTTAATATAAAAGAAAAGATTCTCCTTCTTCCTAATTTTTATCATGTCAACAATGTAGAAAAAGCTGCTCAAGTCAATGACCTCGAAAATAGTAGCCAATTATTCCAATCTGTGAATGCCATCCACAAAAGATCCACATTCACAGACTGCCAATTCGGTAACCTTTTTAGTGGTTTTATAGTTTGTTTTGATTCTATTACAATGTTTATATTTAACATGTGTTCTCCTCCGACAACTATTTCATTTTATTCTCTTCCCCCCTTTGCATATCGTGAAAGACATACGATGTTTGCCCATACACATACTCACACATACACCTTAACAGGTACTGCCGGAAGCCATGACCGAAATCGAAGACGAGCCAAAACACGTGCAAGCAAAACAGCTGTCAAAAATTAACTAAACATTCACAAATCGCGATACTTTTTGATCAGAATTTAGGTCATTTAAGACTAGCGTACCTTCCTAATTGTTCGACGAAGTGTGTAATCCGAAATTCAGCCCTCCAAATATGGTTTTTAGTGAATTTAAACAAAAGAAAATGTATAGATGAACGTTCGGCTCCATGCTCGACTCCAAAAAACTATCTTCCCGCCTTCAAGAAGCTTTATTCTTTGTATAGGGATAATTTCTCCTTTAAAGCATATGTTGTAGCGTTTTCCGAGACATGGCTTCTCTCTGATATTCTTAGTAATAATATTTTCTGATCAAATTTCATTACATATAGGACAGATCAATGGTGTCCTCATTGTAGTTGTCTCTCACCTAAGATCAGAATTTGTTGATCTAAACTGTTCAGCCAATATTCAGTTTATTTGTGTGAGGTTATTTTTTCCTAATGAATCTGTTTATATATCGTGTACTTATGTTCCGCCTAATTCCAATTTAGAAACTTATATGAGCCATGCTAGAGCTATTACCTCTGTCAATAACAGTGATTCTTATCGTGCCATTCATTTCGTGGTCTATTTTTGGTATCTCGAATTATCTAGTTCCTTCAGCAAAACATGATTTCTTGAACACACTGTTTGAAAATTCTTTGTTTCAAATTAACTCTGTAGTCAATCATTGCAATAGATAACTTGATCTTGAGTTTAATATTGATTCCGCTGGTACTTTTGTGTCAAGATGCCAACCTTTAAGTATTCCTGAGGAAATTTGCCATCAAACATTGGAAATATCCCATTCTGTAACCCTTCCTGCTTCAGACTCTACATCTACTTGTAAGCATCGATTTTGTTTTCGCAAAGTGAACTTTTCCCCAACTTAATGATGAATATGTCCCAAATAATACTGTTTCTAAAGTGTTATATAAACCACCTTGGCTTACAAAAAGACTTTTTAATCAGACCTTTGTTATAATAACTATCTTTCACATAGTAGACTGCAATTTGTGAACTCAAAGCGCAAGTCTTCTTTATTTCCCTCATCGTTGTATTTAGTTAATGAATAGGGCCACAGTGATTTGGGTCTCGCAAACCTGTTTACAAAATTCTTTCTATTCACTTATTTCTCTGAATCCTGTATTCAAAACTGGTATCCTTCCCATTTCCCATTGTAACCTCATTGTTACTCCTGTAATTAGGGATGAGTGTCTTCTTATAAAATTTAAAACCGTTGAAATTCACTTACTCACACGGCCAAAACAAAATACCAATTGCTAAACTTTCTGCAATCCCAAAATTGCTTAATAGTTTATAGGTATCACTTTTGTAAAACTATTATATCTCCGTGTCCATATGGTTTTATGAAAAAGCGATCTTCAACTACAAACTTACTTGAGTTTACATCTTTTGTAAATCTCGGTTTTAGGAACAAACGTCAAACTAATGTTATTTACACTGACTTGAGTAAAGCGTTTGATTCTGTAAATCATGATCTGCTTGTACATACAATTGACCTTTTAGGTTTTCCACAACATCTTATGTGATAAATAGGCTTCAACGAGTGTTATTCTGTTATTCACTCTTTCTGGTCCAGTCTTTCTCACTTCTGGAGTTCCTCAAGTGAGCCATCTAGGCCAATTATTGTTTAACCTTTTTGTAAATGATCACCTTTTCTCCATCTCACATTCTCGCGTGGTCATGTATGCTGAAGATGTAAAATTGTGCCTTTCATTGAATGATTCTAAGAGGATCTTGGTTTTTCACATTCTTGGTGTTTAGCAAATTACTTATATCTAAATATCTCCAAATGTAAGTTCATCAGTGTAAACTTCATTTGTTTACCTACACGATTGAAAACATCCAACTCGAGCGAGTCTCTACATATAATGACCTTGGTGTCCTGTTTGATCCCAAGCTGTGTTTTAACCAAGATATCTCCTCCATCATAAATAAGGCGAAGGGTGTTTTTGGTTTCATTAAACGAGGGTCTATTATTTATTTATTTTTTATTTTATTTTTTTTTTTTTTTTTATTTATTTATTCAAATATATGATAAAGATAAAGAAAAATATAACGGAGACGTTATGAACAACAAGCAAAATCAAATGCTTTAAAAAGTAAAACAACAATGCAAAAACAATGCAATTGCACTTGATGGTTAAGAGCAAAGAAAGAGAAAAACACAAAAACAAAACACAAGCACCAAAAAAAAAAAATTTAAATTATAAAATATTTGCAAATTAACTTTTGCGCCCAACTAAAACAAGCAAAACACAATGAAAATAAATATTACCTTAAGTATTAAGTATTATGAATTAAAAGTACAGATGATAAATTATTTTTATCACGGAGTGAAAAAAAACACGTCAAGCTTTCAAGAGACTAGTTTATATATCTTTTGTGCATCCACTCCTCGAGTATTGCTCTTGCATTTGGCACCGCAATATATAAATAATCAAGTTCGAATTGAGTCTGTACAGAAACAATTCCTTCTGTTTGCCATTCGTGGCCTAAACTGGAATCCTAATTCCCGTTTGCCATCTTACTCTGATAGATCTTTGGTGCATCGTAGGATAGCTCTTGAAACTAGCTTTCTTCATAAGCTCATAGTCGGGGAAATTGATTCTCCTGAGCTTTTAAATCAGTTAAACTTTTGTGTCTCTCGTCGTCCTACCAGAAATTTTTTGCCTTTAGTCTTGAATAGATGCATTACTAACTATACCCTACACGATCAATTATGAGTTTTATGCACGTCATATAATAAATTCTAAAGAGCGAACTGCGCAGTCTTTATATTGTGGTTATTGTAGTCTTTGGCAATACTCTTGTGCATTCTCATTATAAGAAAAAGAGAGGAAAAAAACAAGAACAACAACAACACCCTCTTTCGATCTTGTTCCGCTCTCAGTTAATCATGTACATCATCTGCATATGCAGTTATCAATAAATGAGATAATAAATAAAATAATAAAAATAAACACAAATTCAAGAAGCAGCAAAGCATAACCAACGAAAAGACGTACGTGATTTTCTTAAGTTAAATAAAAGCTTTTATAAAACCTAACACCAATGCACATAGATATGTGGATTATCATGAGAGACAGAAAATAGAGAATCAAATATAACAGCAGAAAAGGAACTTTGTTCCACCCGGGTGTCCCACGACACAGGCATCAAAAATTGAGAAAAGTCTTTTTCTTTTAAAGTGTATTGCTTGAGAAAGGATTGTCCTATTTGACTGATTTTTCTTTTATTATGTTCGTTAAATCAATTAGAAGAATGTGAAAGAAATTTTTTGTAAAATCCACCGGGAAAGAGGGAAATTTCGACTTTTTATATAATTATTATTTAGAAAAAATTGAAAAATTGAATACGAACAGTGTAATAAAATGTAAGACGTGCAAGGGGAAGAAGAGTTAGAATGAAAGAATGATATAGTCAAAGCAGACATAAGTTAAGGTTTTTTATTTTTTTATATCGGAAGAAAAGCATTGAAAGCCAAAGTGCGGGACTCTAACCTCGCTAAAACCTCCCGCCCCATGTCCTTTTGCCCCCCCTGAACTGTCGATATATATTACGTCGGGAGGAAAGGAGGAACATTGCTGCTCAGCATTCTACGATCCCCCATTCGGTAGGTCAGCTTGACGACCAGCTTGTGGCCGGTCACCTGCTCTTTTGCGTTCAGCCAATCTGAGGGAGAGTGTGTGTGTGCTCTCCTCTACGATGACGTCTGCGGAGTTCGTCTCGCCCTCTCCAGACGACGCAACTCCAGCTGGATAGTTGTCATGCGTTCACAGATCAGGTTCCAGTTGGTTGAAGATGCTAACATGAACTCCAACGTGTTTTCGGGTTTATGCGAGTAGCCTTCCCGAACTGGAAACCGAGCACATTGAAAAGCTACGTGCTCTGCATCCTCAGATTCGTCAAGTTAAGGTGTATATGTGAGTATGTGCATGGCATCGTGTGCCTGTGACGAATTGCAAGGGTGGGTGGGGGTTGTTTGGAAAAGAGAAGAATGAAATAGTCAAAGCAGACATAAGTTAGATGTGTATGTTAGTATGTGTATGGGCAAGCGTCGAATGCTTCTGATGATGTGCAAAGGGAAAAGAGAAGAATGAAATAGTCAAAGCAGACATAAGTTAAATGTATGTGTGAGTATGTGTATGGGCAAGCGTCGAATGCCTTTGAAGATGTGCAAAGGGGGGAAGAGAAAAAAATGAAATAGTCAAAGCAGACATAAATTCAGGCGTATGTGTGAGTGTGTGTATGGGCATTTTAAATGATCGCGTCGTTTACAAATTTCGTAAAGACAGTTAATTTTTCTTTTATTTATATTTAAATAAATGTGTTATATTTTAACAGTACAAAATTCAATGCTTGCACTCTCTACTTACTTACTTTTTATTATTATTTAGAAAATAAAATGTGAGTAACACACACTACGCTAATAACAGTATAACAGAAAAAAAATATTCAAACCGTACATGCGTGTGTGGCACTATAATTTTTCTCTGTCTGTCTGCTTTGTTAACAAAAGTATTTGGATTATTTGATAGATTATCTTTAGTCAATGAGATGTACATATATATTCAATACATTGTATGGAAGAAAGACTATGAAATAAACAAGACAGCACAAGTCGCTCACAAAGAGCGATCAACTTCTGTCTTTTTAATTCAAATTTGTATATTGCGCAACACTTTAAAAAAAAAATTGATTTAATATTGACGCACAAAGAATTATATCCGACAATTGAACTACTACTAATTTTTACAGTTTACAAAATACTGTATTATAGCCATTTTATACTGAGCATCAAATGTACATTTCTTGAATGCTGCATTGAATGCTACACTTGTCAACAACAACAACAGGGAAAATGACGTAATTTTGTAGTTGTTGTTGTAGTAGAAAATGTACATTCGATAAGAATGCAACTAAAATGCTGTTTGTGAAATTGGTCACTCTACCCAGTGCTGGTTAATTGTTGCCTTTTTTTAGGTCATTTTCGATTTTCTTTCTCTTTTTTTTTTGTTACGCGCCAACAGAAAACAGCTGCACAAAACAATTTGAAGAAAATTTTAAATTATAACTTTTTTTTAAATATTAATAAGTAACAGGAAAAAAAAGGAAGCTGCAAGATTTATTTGCATACAATGCAAATTGTTCTCAATCATTTAATTCTCACACAATTTCCATTTTAATTTTTTCACAATTGGCCATAACATTCTATTTGTATGCACAACCAAAACAAAAAATAGCTGTTCCGAAAATGCAAAATGCAATGTGAACACTTTATGTGAATGCCGCATTGGATGCTCAGTGTGAAATCAGTATTAGTTGACTTAACATATATTGTATATACATATTAGACAGCTGCGTGGCTTCACTCACAACTGAAGTCCAATAGAATGAATTCAAATTGAATTGAATGAGAGCGAAACATCAAATGAATGAATGTGAATGCGGCTGTGTTTTGAGTTCGAAAGCCGTCTGCATTCTGTGAAATTAGTTAGAATGAAATAGCGTGCAAAACGAAATAAATACATCGGCACAGCCGAGACATTCGATTTCAATTCGTTTCTCTTTGTTTCAATGTTGTGCGACTGAATCTGACGTGAGCGCACAAATTCACTATTCCACTCAATTCATTTTGAACATTGTTAATTCGAACGTTTTTTTGCCTTCATGCAGACCTCTAGTACATATATAGACTTATATATACGACATCTCTGAAGACAAAAATTCGGGGCAGGTAGTATCGCTACACTACAGTAATTGTTTTTGCGTGAAAACGTTTTCCATAAACCATTATTATTAAAGCAAAGTCAAAAGTCCAGATTTTTTCGATATAAGTCTATATATGTACATATATCGAAAAAATCTGGAATGATATCACTAATATGGTTATTTAGTATATCAATGTTAGCATTAATTTCATTATGTATCTTTAGCTTTCCAAGTGAGTCTTCATCCTTGATACTTTTGAAAATAGTATTTTGTAAATTGTACACAAACGTTGTAATATTATTTTGTTGCTCTTTAATAATAATTAATATGCTCTGTGATAGAACTGAACCTTGTTAGTATTTGTTTGTTTAAAATATGTTGCTGGTGAATTTCCATGGACAACTCAGATTGCTCGTTTTGCATATTTTTAATTTCATTTGCAATTAATTGAGCGTCTGAATCATACTTGTTGCCTGTTATCGTTTTGATAAGGCTGCTGTTTGCTGACTTCTATCAGCTTTGTCCTTCACGGAATGTAGACCTCGTGTAGTGACTGAAACTCGATTATGATCACTTTTATTTTAATTGATTATTTGTTTGTTTGTTTTTTCTCTGTTTATTAATTTGTAAGTTTGTTATTACAGCGCATATGATTTTATTTATTTACACAGTTGACATTATTCGATTTCCTTTTTTTATATTTTTATGGTTTACTGTTAGTGTTATTTTTTTATCTCTATTGTTCAATATTAACGTAATTGTTACTTCTTTTATTGCTTTTTGTTGAATCGTTGAGTTGTTGATCTCTTTGGTTTAGTGTTGTGAATGTTAATCTTCTAAGCGTTCGTATGCAGGTGAGTCCAGCTTCGTCTTGTCACTTGTACGAAACCCACTTTCCTATATTTGATCTGGCACAACCTTGCCATATTGTTGTTCTCCCCAAACATCCTCCCCCTGTTGAAAGCACTCGCTTTCTAATTACAATTTTGGGAGTATAGCTATCTTGTGGATTGGCCGCCGCATTATGCCTCTTTTCGTCCTCAGATCCACGACTCGAACCTTGCCATCTTGACCTAGTATAGCTGCTTCGATTCATGCTAATATCCACGTTTGGGGTGGCGTGTTGTCCTCGTGCACTATGACAAGATGACCAACTTTCACATTTTGTTGCTCCTTCGACCACTTAGTACGCTGTTGTAAGCAGTGAATGTAGTCGCGTTGCCACACACGCCAGAAGTGCTGTTTCAGACAACAAACCCGTTACCATCGATCGAAATAGCGCATTCTATTCAAATCGTCGCTGATGTCTAGCTTTGCTTCAGGAGCTGCAACCAAAGATGCACCTCTTAGTAAATTTCCTGATTGTGGTGCGATCAGCCTTGAATTAAGTATCGCCTCTACCTCAATCAGCACTGTTGAAAGTTCGTCATAAGTCAAATATGCTTCAGTGATGTTCTTTACCAACAGATTCTTGGCAGACTTCACGGCTGCTTCCCACAGCCCTTCAAAATGTGGTGATCTTGGGGGAATGAACTTGAATTCAGACCCTTTACCGGTACTGTATGCATTGACCATGTCAAGCTCATCCGGGTGTAACAATCGCTTCTTCCTGTTGGCTAGCTTGGCTGCTGCTCCTACAAAGTTAATCGCGTTGTCACAGTACGGTTTGTGACAGTTCTCGTCGTGAGACAAACCTGCGAAGACATAAGAGAAATGCTTTAGTAGATAATTCAGTTACTTGTTCTATGTGGACCGCCTTCGAGGAGAAGCATACAAAAACGGATGCATAAGTCTTATATGGATCCTTCCCTCGTATTTTGTGTGAAGTCAGAAAGGGACCGCAAAAATCAACCCCTGTCACTATAAAAGGGCGCTGTTTTAAAAAACGATCTGTTGGCAGCTGTCCCATTATTTGCCTTTCTAGTTGAGGTTTGTATCGAAAGCAATGTACACAATTAAAACAACCTATCTCACTACCTCTCGAGCGTTAATAACTCAGAACCTTTCACGCAGCAATGAAATTAGGACTTTGGGTCCTTCATGAAGATTCGTTCGATGCAACCATTCAACGGGTGAATTGATGATCTAGCGGTAAAAGCGCTGGAAATTTGGCGTCATATTGTAAATCTGTGTTTGCAAACCTGCCACTCAAACGTTGTATACTGGGCTTAAGGACGTGATTCCTTCATAGTGCATCAATCTCTTGCTTGAAAGCTACGTGTTGTGTGTTCGACAATTTTCCAAAACGTCAGCTCTAATTCATTCACTGGAACATGTAGAACATTAATTGACCTCAGGTAAGTATTTGCTTGAACGTAATTAAAACATCGATGTATACATATGACATGATTGTTAAAATACGCATGTACGATGAATTGTTGCATATAATGTTGTCGATGACTGACTTTGCTTGAATGTCATTGATGTTTACAACCATAGCATGTGGGCGTATTTCGATATGCGATGACTCTGAATCTCGCGTAACTGGCCAGGTTTCAGATGAATCCCGTAGAAAATTAGGCCCGATGACCACATGTTTTGACCCAAGTCTGTTGCGTTGCATCCCCTTGAGACAAAATCAGCTGGGTTCATGGTTGATGGTACATGTCGCCAAACGATATCCTTTGAATTTTGTTGGATCTCTGATACTCGATTAGCGACAAAACATTTTAGCTGTGATGAGTGAAATTTTAGGCACCAAAAAATTACCCGACTTGCGTATGGTGTAATGTACAAACTTATGCCACGTCCGACACAATAACCAAGCTGCACAAAGTACTAACCGATTTAAAGATTGTGTTCTAATTGGAGCTACCTTTGATTTGGCTATCAACAGATTTAACTTTATTCTGTTGTCAATACCTTCTCGAACATATATGCAACACCCATATCCTCTTTCTGAAGCGTCAGTGAACCCATGAATCTCGCAATTGTTCTCAGCTGAAGTGTTCACGAAGCGTGGAATTCTTAATTTTACTGTATTTCGCAACTCCGATACGAGCTCTTGCCATGTGCTGAGTAGCTTCCCAGTAATCGGTTCAACCCAACTGAGTTTCTTGATAATTAGATCTTGGATAAACATTTTACATATAATAATTATGGGACTTATACGTCCTAATGGATTGAAAAGTTGCGAGATGGTAGATAACGTTGTGAGTCTAGTGTGTGAACTTACTGTACTGAAATCGCGACGAAAGATGAAACTATCGAGATTCGGTTGCCATGCCATGCCAAGTGTTTTCGTAACTGTTTGTTCGTCGGGTGTAATGAGCACCTCTTCTGTTGATGGCTTCATTAATGTTGTTGAGTTACTATTAAACTTTGTTAACTGCAGTCCTGCTTCAGACAGTAATTTACTGCATTTGAATCATTTTAATTTTGAAATCTTCAACACAATCTGCACCAGTCAGTGGATCGTCGATTTCTGTTACTTATTATTTTACTTATCATTTTAAATAAACATACTTTACATGTATTGCAGAGTGCGAATTGGTAGAAATGGAGCTGCTGATAATCCGTATGTCAGGGTGTTAAGCTGGTATGTCTTTACGCATTTTAGCATTTGGTCTCCAAAGAATTAATTAAAGATTCTGTCTCTCGTACATCTTCGTGATGTCACCCGTCAAAACAAATCGATGGAAAGATGGAATTGTTGTTACCAATGTTTGTTGTATTGTCGGGCCAACCATGAGAATATCATTTAATGACTTACTTGAACTGCTTTTGGCCGACGCATCGAATACTACTCGGAGCTTCGTTGTAAGACTTTGCGGTCTCAATACATAATGATGTGATATGTAGAAATGTGGTCTGCTTAAATCTACTTCGTTTAAAATTGACATATAACCAAGTGTGATGTATATATTAATGAAGTCGGTATATGCAGCTTTCAATAGATGGTCGCGATCCAGCTTTCGTTCAAGCATAAAAAACGCTTCTTTGCCATTTCCAGTGTATTTCCAAGTGCACGTGGGTCTTCTTTGAATGGGAACCGTACCTGTATCCGTCCATTTGATTGCAACGTGACTGTTTGTACACTTGTACATTGATGGCATGTTGAATAATGCTGAAACGTATTCGAGGAATATCAAAACTTCATTATCGTAGCGCTCCTGTAACCGTTGTAACGCTTTCGGGTAATTCTCTTCAGTAACTTGAAACGCTCGAACGACTTCCAATGCCGAACCTGATAAACAATTAAGAAGATAATTGAACTTCTCAATAGATGCAATATGTGGATCTTCATCTAATAAATGTTTGAAGGCGCTCATGAACCTTTTGTATTCTGCGTAATTGCCGTCGAAGCTAGGTAATTTCAATTTGGGCAACCGATTATGATGGGCAGAGTTGACGAGTGCCGTACTATTTAGGATGCTTGCATCTGTCACTTGATCCATATGCAGTTTTCATTTGCGTGAAATTATCTCCGCCTTGATGTACCAATCCTCTGATTCGCCTCATCCGTCATCTGTACAGTTCAAATTTTCAATCTGGGTTTGAATTGTACAGACCTGACGGAAATATGACTCGAGCATTTGTAGCCTGCTATAGCGTTATTATTGTCGTCTCCACTAACAACCCTTTCTCTTAGTCTCTCAATGATTTTTTGCATTACGCACCGCTGTTGCCGTAGTGATATTAATTTGGTCTCCTTTTCTGATTCATTCATTGTTAAATAATTATTTTTTTTTTATTTCTATATAAAATTGTTTTAACGTTCGTAATAGTAAATGTTGCACAAACTCAGCAACAAATTTAAAATTTCAAAATAAAATTATTTAAATGATCGCAACATAAATGTTGATACAAACATCAAATGATCTGAAGTTCAGCAGCAAGTTTACGATTCCAAAATAAAAAAATATAAAAAAAGACTAACTTTGGCTATGCCGAAGTTGTAATACTCTTCACGCCCTAGCTAGTGGTCCGAGGGTCTTGAAATTTATAAGGTTGGTGGCTATGTGTTAGACACTTATAGTGTCCAAATTTTAAGTCGATAGTACAAAAAACAAAAGTTTTTCTAATAAGAACTTTCATTTGGATCCCGGTTTGTATGGGGTACCCCTACTAGTAGTTCGAGGGTCTTGAAATTTTCATGGTTTGTGGATATGGCTCAGAGACTCATAGTGTCCAAATTTCAGTGCAATAAGTAAAAAAAAAAATTTTTCTAATAATAACTTTAATTTAAAAGGGGGTTTGTATGGGAGGTACCCCTCTTCGTAACCCTAGGATCATGAAATTTATACGGTTGGTGGATATGTTATAATTATGAGCCGCTATAACGGCTCCGTTTGCTGTATGTACTTATGTACTTTGATAAGGCACAAATAATATGATATACTCACAGTTCACCTTATGTACTTATGTATTTGTTAGACATGTGCAATCGCTCATTCACATTGCCTACAACAGTTGTAATTCATGAATGCATTCAATATTAGTATGTACAACGAAACTTGTATGTTATATATGTTTTGCGATAAGAAACATTGTATATGAATTTGCTATATGCAGTCTGAAAGGGATGGAATGTGTATTGCGTCTTCACATTCAAAAATTTGAATTGAGACAATGAATATACCAAAAAATATTGTGTTGGCATGAGTATAGTGTTTGAATTTGAATATAGTGTTAAACTGAGTGAGCGGACGAAAGAAAAAACAACAAAAAATAAGAATGAGTTGTTTGCAAAATGTAAGAATTGTTGTTGTTGTTGTTAAATTTTTATTGTGATCAGATAACGTTTTTCTCAGTCGAATGTATGCTTGTTGATAAGGGAAGCGAGGTAATGTGGGGAAGTGCGTCTGTGTGGTCGGCTTTGCTGACGTTTCTTTTTGTCTTCCTGCGTAGTTGTTTTATTTCGTTTAGCGTTTGTAGAGTGAGGGAGAGCGACGTGAGCGACATGATACAAGAGTACAGGAGTATGCTGTACAATGAAATGCTATGTTCATAATTCAGCCGTACAACATTCACTTCCCATTCACATTCTCTATACATACAAACATGTGGATGTATACAACAAACACATTATAAAAACGAAATGAAACATACATTAACATTTACT
The DNA here is from genome assembly GCA_035041805.1 of Amiota mariae. Classification (NCBI taxonomy): domain Eukaryota; kingdom Metazoa; phylum Arthropoda; class Insecta; order Diptera; family Drosophilidae; genus Amiota; species Amiota mariae. The sequence continues at coordinate 48,224 of JAWNKV010000411.1, read as the reverse complement.
ACAAAAAGATATAGAGCAACATGTATGCGTTTTAGAGTGAATCATTCAAAAGCCAATTTGAATTCATCCACGCTCACTACTAGTATGTGTATGTGTAATTTGTGTAATATACTTAAGTGTGGTATTGGAAAAGTGGTGGCAGGGAGGTAAAAAATGCTTTGAAATGTTGTCTCCTGACTTACGGTGATGCTGCTAATCCCGGCCAAATTAGTAATTCTTTCTCCCTCGCAGCTGTAACTCTCCTTGTGGTAGTTTCTGGTTGACGGCGATGCTTGTGATCCCGACCAAAATTTGTTCCTTAACCCTCGATTGGTGGAATGAACCTTAGGATGCTTCTGTTTCAGCTACACGGGTGAACTTGTCCTATCACGGTCGCCAAATGTTTGCTGACTTCTATCAGCTTTGTTCTTCACGGAATGTGGACCTCGTGTAGTGACTGAAACTTGATTATGATCACATTTATTTTAATTGATTGTTTGTTTGTTTGTTCTTTGTTTATTAAATTGTAAGTTTGTTATTTATTTACACAGTTGACATTATTCGATTTCCTTTTTAGGGTTCCGTACCCATAGGGAGCTAATTTTTTTGTAGTATACTTTTAAGCTGTAATTTTAGTATACTTTTATGCTGTAAAATATGCACATAATTTAATATTTTAAGCAAAAAATCTTGTACGATGGTACGGAACCCTACGTGTGCGAGTCCGACTCACACTTGGCTGATTTTTTATATTTTTATGGTTAACTGTTAGTGTTATTTTTTGATCTGGCCATATTGATATTAATTGCACTTTTTTTTTGCGTTTAATGGGTAGTAAGGTGTTTATTTTGTATTTTAATTGTTCCAGCTTAGTGTTGTTAGTTGGTTTATCTATTAATTATATTGTTTTTTCCATACTCTCTATTGCATTAGTTAAATAAAGTAAGTTAATTAAATGTATTAGATTTTTATAATTTGTAATCGTTCTTGTTGATCCGAGTTTTATTTCAGCATTAAGAGTATTATCATTAATAAAGAGTACATGTATTTGTTGCCCGTCACACCATGACCTAGGGGAATAATATTATTAGTTAGTAAATTTTTACTTTTTTCTTTTTATTTTAGTTTTGTGGACTTTTTGTTCTCTTCTTTTGTTCTAACTGTTATAACATTGTCTTGTAGTATTTCGTGATTACTTAATAAATGTACGTGAGTACCAACAATACCTATATCCACAAATTAAAGAGAAGATTGTTGAAATGATGTTGTATTGTTGACAAAAATCATGGAATTCGATACGTTGATCACAAAGACAGCGGTCACGCACAGCATGTCGTTCAGCAGCTCGTGTCGTTGATTTTTCTTTGGTAACGCCATTCGTCGGTCACACACAGCTTGAGCACGCTAGCAACTATTTTCACATTTCTCTTCTCCGCACGCTCCGCAAGCCCAACGAAATGAACAAACAACGAAAGATGCGAGAGAAGACAAAGAAAAACATCAGCAGAACTGCTACGACATGCTGGTACAAGCAGTTCGGCTACTTCGTCGCTATCTTCTTCCCCTTGTCTACAAACAAGAGTTGCGAGAAAGAGTTCTGTGGCAGACAGGCTGTGTGTGACCGCGATCAAACGATTTTTTTAGATAGTCCGAAATTCATGAAAAACGGTCTAAGTGATTTAATAACATTAAAACTATCTCTTGCAGGTAAGGTGTAACCAGTTGCAAATTTTAAAAATTTGTCGATTACTGTTAGTATATTTTGGTTATTAACTGCATATCTATATGTAAGATATCTAACGGTTTTTCTGGGGTTTCTGTTAATTAATTAATTGTCTAGTAGTACAATTATTTATAGTTTGAGCAATCTTATTCTTCATACGAGTATGTGGGAAGAAAAAATACTGTTTTAGATGATGGAATGTCTCATCAATACTACGACGATTATTATTTATATGATAGTTCTTTATTAATTGATTTTGTTGGTCTGATGTTTTTACATCTTGTACTGATTGAGTACATCTAATTGGCTTATACATTTTCGTATTAGTGATGTAATCAGAATATACTTTTTGTACAATTCTAAATATGGCGTCTGTGGTAGTTATTGCTACAACCTTGTTTGGTTTAAGGTAGAGTTGAAGATTTTTCTGTATATTTTCCTCATTAAAACTATGCTTACAAACTGTACATCGTAGTTTTGCTATAAATGGTGTTTCTACTTGTACACTCGGATTTTGGTGTTCTACAAGGATTAATTGGAAATTAAAATCATTTAATGGTTTTTCCGAAATTGGTATACCATCGACCAGATTTTCATCTGCAGAATAAACTGTTGTACCACATGTACCTTGATTAGAAGTTTCGTTAACATTAATGTCGATTTTTACTCTACTTAATGCATCTGCATTTGTGTTGGACTTCCCTGTTTTATAGATTATCTCATAATCATACTCAGCTAGTTTGAGTCTCCAAAGCACTAACTTAAAATTTGGCTCATTTAAGTTCATTAGCCAAGTTAGGGGTTTATGATCTGTAACTATCGTAAACTTTACTCCAAAAAGGTACTTTGTTGTCCATACGATAGTCAGTAATTCCTTCTCTATTGTCGAGTAATTAACGTCTGAAGTAGTTACTGTGCTGCTTGCATAGCAAATAGGTTTATCACTACCAATACGACATTGAGGAAATATTGCTCCTAAAGCAAAATTAGTAGCATCGGTTGTTAAAATAAATGGTTTGGTGAAGTAAAGGTCAGGAGCAGTGAAGGGTAGCGTATCGCATAATATTTTTACACACTAAGGGGTCGCGACATAAAAAAGATTAAAAACCACTGGTCTAGAACATCAATCAGCGTTTTCAAACATCCTATAGGCAGTAAGTGCCTCTTGTCGCCCAGACACACAATTTTCTTGTTTTCCTCAAAGTCAGGCAATGACTCGTCACAACTCACACCCTCCAGTATCTTCGTCACATCACACAATTCCGTTTTAGTAGCAATCAACGTCACATTATTAAAACGCTGATTTATGTTCTGTAATTGTTGTTCGATGTCTGTGAGAATGCGACATCGAGGTCACCGAATCGTTGATCCAGAGGCTATACTGTGGCATAATCGCTTCTATCGACGCTTGCATCTGCACTGAGGCCATTGTGACCTTGTGGTTTTTTAAAATTTCTCATTTTGTTTCTTGCTTTTCTTTCAGTTTCCTTCTTGAATTTGATTTTGCTGCTTCTTCTTGCTCACAATTACGGTGCGTTTCAATTAAAACCATTGTATTTATAAGTTTAATTATTGATTGGTGCGCCAAGCTGAAATCCTAGAGTCGATTCCGCCTCCAGTTTGGTCCTGCACTTTTCTCATTTCCTTCAATCCATCTTAACTCTCCCCCTGAGCTGAAGGCCGTAGTCACTATTGCTCATATTAATAACTAAATTATAATTTTAAATTCTAATCTGTATACATACATGCAAATTAGAAAAAATAATAAAATGCTCATCACACATAATTATGTGCGTAAAAAAACCATCACCGAAATCAAGGAATGGCTTGATAAATACTATGGGGATTCTGGAACATTAATTTCAATGGTTAAGAAGAGGTTTACTGAATTCCTTACGTCATGCCAGAAATCGTCTATAAAATACACGGAATGAAATTGGCGATTGGTTACTGAAAGTGCGTGAGGTGGCTGAGATTTAAGGCAACTCAACCGACCGGGTACATCACATTTTACATGAATACATAGCTATTTCCGCGAAGGCTGCCGCGATTGCTCACAATCGAAAATGCATGGGATGCACACGTGTGTAGTCGCCATGGGAATAATCCATAAATTGGACGATGAACTGCAACCCCATCCACCATAGATTTAGCCCTCTGCTACTTTTCCTGTTTCCAAACGTGAAAAAATGGTTCAGCTGTAAGAGATTTGGGTCATCCGAAGAGGTCATCACCGAAACAAAAGGCTATTTTGAGGACCTTGAGAAAACCCATTATTTGGAAGGAATAAAAAATGTAAAAAATGCTGGGGGCATTATATTGCTCAGATAAAATTAGGGATCGTTAAGTCAATCTATAGGGATCACCGCCCTTCCACGGAATCCATAGAGTCCTCAGTACATAAAACTTAAATCCAGAAATGTAATAAAATTATAGATTTTGTCTGTTTGTTTTTGTTTTTGCAAGCATCGATTAAAAGCCACTCATTCCATTCAAAATCAAATTACTGAAACACAAGAAGCTTTATTTGGTGCACAACATAGGCTTTATTTCATCAAAATTGACCCACAAAATATTGTTTAAATTAAAATTTATAAAATTTAAAATGCGTTTTCTCTAACAAATTTGCTAATAAACCATGCTAAAAAAATATAAAAAAAGACTAACTTTGGATATGCCGAAATTGTAATACTCTTCACGCCCCAGCTAGTAGTCCGAGAGTCTTGAAATGTATATGGTTGGTGGATATCGGTCAGAAACTTATAGTTTTTATATTTCAAGTCGATAGTATGAAAAACAAAAAAGTTTTTCTAATTAGAACTTTCAATTGGATCCCGGTTTGTATGGTGGTTACCCACCTGGTTAATCTACTATAATTTTTTGAATCTTACATTGTTTTACATTCGGGCGAGACAACGTTACTAACAAATGCACAAAAGCTTTTTGAATGCAAAACGAAGTTTTCCGGGCCAAATAGTTAAAAAATATAGTTGAATATTCCATTTTTGAAGAATATTTCATAAGTACACCATAGCAGTGCACTACACTAGTATTAGAAAAATTCAAAGGTTAAAAACAATCATACCGAAAATTTAACGGGACCTTAAAGTCAAAACAAAACGAAAAAGAATAACAACCTACGCTCCACGGTAAAATGCTGTAAATTACTGGTATGTCAGACCTGTATAAATTAATTAATGATGTGAATCTCCAGCACCAAAGCAACAACTTAAACTTTACTGAAACAAAAAAGTATCGTTGCTGCTTTCGTAGCCAAACTGACACTGTACAAAAGGAATAACAGCAGACATAAATTTAATACTAATAATAATCATCGTATTTGTACAAACGTGGATTTAGTGCTTTGGAAACATCGCTAACTTAAAAAAAAAGATCGGCAGCAATATACTGGCTGCGGCGACTTACGGCTGTTTTTACTTGAATTCGAGCCTGATATTGACAAATGCATCAGATGCATCCTTCACATAATGATGAATAAAAATACTTCTAAATATAATATAGCATAAGTTTTATTTCCACTATTTGAAACATACTTTGAGCTCGGAAATATGCTAATGCCTATCTATTCGTTGTAGTGCATGTTTAAAAATAAATTTGGACAAATTCGAAAAAAAAGATAAGTTATATTTTGGGGGGGCACGAATTTTTTTTATAGCTCAAAATGGGCGGTGGCCAACCTATGCATTAGAATAATGCCGGGTATAGAGGCCATTATTAACGTGACCATTTATTTATGTTTATCTTTGTAACCAAAATGACTTTAAGTACTAATATGCTTTACTGTGTTTTTTCACTATCCATATTTTGTTAATTTAAAAAAAAGACTGTTTCGGCAGATGCGTTACTTTCAGGCAGACACATAACGTACTCAATAATGATAGAAAAATTCGTTAAATGGTGAATGTTAGCACGGAAGTGCTTATATAATTCCACCCAACGGTTTTCAGCAATAGTATTCCAGCCAGTGATTTTTTTTGTCTGTCATAAATCTTGAAATAAGCAAAAACTCGTCGAACACATGTCTTGACAGCTTCTAATAAATCCTTGTGTGATGAAACTGTACCTCTTTCCATTAAGGTACTTTCTTTAAATTTTCCCATTCAAACATTTCAAGTTCCGTGTTGAATTGACATCATTGTATTCAAGTATTCTTTGCTTGTCTTATGGAACTTAACTGCCGCTGTTTTTACATTCTGCTGGTCAACAATATCTTGTAATCAGGAGGAAAACGAGAACATTGTAAAAATCCAAAATCCACACCATTCGGTGTTAAAAATCCGTCAAGCCCGAATATTGTCATTTCAAGTAACATGTTTTCACATCAAGCACGTTTTTTTAAGCGCAACAAATTTTGAATCAAGTTTGCGTTACTGCGTTTTCAACTAATATAATTTATCTTTAAGTACGTTTTTGGATCATTATGACACCAGTACAATGTTGTTTTAGGACGAAAAGAACTTATAATGAGACCATTTTGGTCTGAAAACGAAAACAGAATATACATACTTGATTTAAGCCCGAAATTAATTAAAACTTGTCAAATAACCGAAAATTATATCAGAAGTCGACGAATCGGTTCTTTTAAGGAACTAAGTATTGACAAGCTTGAAGCAGCAGCTTGATAGGAGTCTTTATTTTTCTGATTTTAAAGATCAATACGACATTTATCACACGTAATGTCTGCTGTTTTATTACCACTCCTTTTTTTTTATTAATAGATACTCGGATACCCCGCCTCGCCCATCGCGCGTTGCGAGTGGTCAAAATAATTGTTTAATTATCGCTTGGTCTGCTTGGGACTTTTATTTCTTCGCTGGGGTCAGCGGGACGGGCACCCTAGAAGCGGGACTGTCCCGCCCAAAGCGTTTTAACTAACATTAAAAAGGAGCATTTTTATTTGAAAATTTTTTTTTTTTTTTTTTTTTTTTATTCTTGATGTGTCACATCAGTAAAAAATATTTCATGAATTACTATTTTAAGTTTTCGTTAGTATTTCAAATTCTTTTTATATTTTGTTTTATCGGTTAATTATTGTGTCTTAAAAACTGAATCCAACTTTGACGTGAAATAACGAAATAAATGAAATCCATCCATATTATAAGAAAAACAATTTCTTTGTCCGGTAGGGTATGAGGTTTGCTCATTATCGCGAATTTTGAATTTACGCGGGATACGTATATTTAATTTTCGATTTTTTTGTGACGTTATATTATGATACAAACCTCGTATACCGTTAGTCACACAACCTGTACACACACTTTTACCTATTTATAAAAGTATAAGTTATATAAAGGAACGCTATAAAGTATGGGCCCCCATGTTTTCAAACATTATATACGTACATCTAACTTAATCTTTTGCAAAATCAATCAATATACTTATATAATTAATTTTAAGCTGCACTTTGTTATTAATATTTTAATCTTTTAGCTTTTATTGTGTTATTTTATATTGATTTCTTGAATGCATTTTTATAATTATTTTGCGTAAGTGTGCTGCAGTTAGATTTCTAATTCTCCTCCTCTTTTTAAAAGCAACAATTATTATATTTAAAAAAGTCTCGAATAGATTATATATTTTCAAATTTAGTTAAGCTTTTTTCTCTCCAACACTACTACCAATCAGCAGGCTTCAGTTAATATTGCTCCAACTTCGAATTTCTTAAATAATGTATACATCAGCACGTGTTGTTTTATTTTATTGTTTAACGAATTCAACTATCTTTTTTATCCATTTTTAGATTTTTCTTGATTGAATGGGGTAACTTATCCTTGTTGATCTATAGATTGGCTAGGCTATTGGTATAGACAGCACTTTTGCATTTTTTGTAATGTATGCAAATACTTATTATTATTAATATAAATTTACAGCTCACATCTCATGTTAAATATAAATATTTTCGCTTTTATTATAAATGTTGCTGCTGTTTTCTTTATGTATTCTTGTCGGTAATTATGCAAAAACAGGTAAATCTGCGTCATTTATAGGAAATAATCTGGTGTTCTTCGTGTAACGTGAGGTTCTCCGCGTCTTGGTGCAGGGTCAAATTGTAGGCTGTAAAAAGAATAAGAAATTGTTACCTCATAAACCATATATACATATAGATTGAATTATATTTTAGTTACAATGAAAATTTTAGTGAATCATCCAGTTCCATGAGTGCTGCTTGATTTCCACAACGATAACAATAATTTGGTGCAGAGAATATTGTGACAACATTTCGATCATGACACCAATTGTACCCTTCCATAACCAATTGGTGAGCTCGTGAGACCAATGTCAAGCCATTCGTGTTGTTGAAAGTTTCCGAAATATCCTGGTTGTATTCAGTTACTAGTTATAAGTTTTATTTCAAACACTACGTCTTCAAATTACCTGACCAAATGTATATCCAGCTCCTCGCGGTGAAATACCCCAGCCACCCCTGTCATCAGGATCGGACCAAAGCAAATCACACATTGGACCTTCATGAGGTACCTCCTGTAAACGGTCAAGAGCGCGTATGTGATCCAAACTATCAATCGATGGACTCAAACCTCCGTGCAAGCAAAATATTTGTCCATCGACTAAAGCCGTTAGTGGCAAGTAATCAAACAAATCGGTAAAATATTTCCATACATTTGCGTTGCCGTATTTACGCAGACATTCATCGTAAAATCCATATACCTGCGTTATCTGCCTCGATTCATGGTTGCCACGCAAAATGGTTATTCTTTCACGATAGCGCACCTTCAGTGCCACCAAAAGAGTAACAGTCTCTACCGAATAGTATCCTCGGTCAACATAGTCTCCCATAAATAAGTAATTCGTATCGGGTGACTTTCCACCTATCCTGAAAAGCTCCATCAAATCGTGGAATTGACCGTGAACATCTCCACATACTGTGACGGGACATTTCACTTCTTGGACATTCGATTCCTTAGAGAGTATTTCCTTGGCCTTAACAAATGTTAAAATAAATATTATTATGTAACAATTTATTTCACAACAAGTTAGTATGCAATAGTCGTGTGGAACCGACTAAACGATTACCCTATAGATATTCGAGGATATCATATCTTAATTTATACTTTTCGCACAATAAGAATATTTAGATTCGTACACAAATTTAAAATAAACCTGACTTGTCTTAAAATTAACAAAAGATTTTGACATAAACATACATACTCTGCCAGACAACCGATTAGCACACCATATGATTCCTGTCTTTGAAGCTTAATATCAGCCAAACGAATAAAGCTTTTAAGTTGAATTTGAATTTTTGTCAATAAAGATTATTTAATTATACATTCTGTCAAAAACGTACCGGGAATTTATAAATAAAACAACATTTTTACCTTTAATCATCCAAATTTATTGGGTCGCCTTCAAAATAGGCACCATTTGCTCCAGTACATCTATGCCAACGGCATTTCCAATCATCGAAACATTTTTTATAGGCGCTTTCCGGGATGGCCCTCAGTTCACGCGCCGGGTGCCACGAAGCGGCAATTTTAGTTTTGGAAAAGGGAAAAAGTCACAGGGGGCCAAATCAGGCGAATACGGTGGTTGTTCAATGATGTTAGTTGAGTTTTTGGCGAGAAAATCCTTCACAATCGTAGCTTTTTGAAGAAAATTCAGCTCTTTTGGCACCAGTCGCGCGGCCACCTTTCTCATGCCCAAAATATCAATCAAAATCGTACGTGCTGACTCGTGGGATATGTTGAGCTCATGTGCTATCTCTCTCAAGCTGGTATGACGGTTTTCGAGCACCATTTCCTTAATTTTATCGACGTCATCGTCGGTAGAAGCCGTCGAGATGGGCGTCCGGAACGAGGCAAGTCTTCGACCACTTCACGACCGTCTTTGAAGGCTTTGTACCACTCATATGCCCGAGTTTTCGATAGAGCATTATTGCCAAAGGACTTTTGTAACATTCTCAATGCATCGGCACACGAAAATTCATTCGCGACACAAAACTTTAAACAAATTCTTTGTTCAACGAAATCACCCATAGTGAAAAATCGGCACGCACTATTGACATCGACTTACTTAACCAGCTGCTGTAAACAAACTGGTTGACAGATCCCGCTCAAACTTGGCATAGTAATTAAGGACAGTTGTACCAACCTGCCTAGATTACACCGCCAGATTTAAATCGACAATTCCCGGTACTTTTTTGACAGAATGTACATAAAGAAGAAAGATATTAACGTTATAAATTAAAAATGTAAATGAATTTTAACGAACTTAACATAAGAAATTAACTTTTATTCTGCGACAGCCGATTAGAACATTTTACGTTTTGTGTTAATTTTTGTGTGAAAGTTGTCGTTTTTGGTGTATTAAAAGTATTATCTACTTAATTTGACCAATTTTCAATTAAATACACTAAATATGGGAAAAGCAAAAGCGTTGGATGAGACAGAAAAGGCAAAAATAAAGGCTTATAGGGAGTGTGGTCACACAGTCCTTCAATTATCGTAAAATATTAAACGCAGCCGTAAAAGTTATTTCCACATTTTTAATCAATAAACATAATACCTATGGGAAAAATATGAAAGGCCGGCCCTCTCCTGTAATTACAGCAGCAGACAAGCGAATTATCTAAAGGCACGCGTCTAATTCCCACGACTCAGCCACCAAAATTAAAGAAACAACTGGTGTTAACGCATGCGTGCGGACTGTGCAAAGGATTATTTCGAAATTAAACGTCTGAAATTAAAAAACCCTAAAAAAAAACACCACTAAACCAAATCCGAAAGATGCAACGGCTTGAATTCTCTCGATCGAATATGACTTAGACCAAGGAGTGGGAGCAAGTAGTCTTTTCTGACGAAAAAAAATCGTTTAGAGGGTCCTGATGGTTAATGTTACTACTTTCATGATCTTAGAAAGGAAGAGCATACTTTAGATCGACTGCACAGCCGCGCCGGTGTTGTAATGGTGTGGAGAGCTATTACATACTTTGGCGCCATATAACTGCAAATTTCTAACTAGTATGAATGCCACAGCATACAATGGTGTACTAAAAACGGCTTTCCCTGCAATCAAGGATATTTTTGGACCCTTGGAATGGAAGTTCCAAAACGTGCCTTTGCTGACTTCTTGCCCGCCATACACACCCGACCTGAATATTATGGAAAACATTTGGGGATGGTTAACACGCAAAGTGTACGAGTCCGGCAGGCAATACTCACTTGAACTCATTCAAGGAATAAAAAGTGCATGGGAGGCTTTTTCATTGAATTACATACAAAAATTATATGACTCCTTACCCAATAGGATGTACGAGGTCATACTGAACCGTGGTGGCTCAACACATTATTAATTCTTTTATAAATAAGTTCTAAAATAGAGAAATTAAATAAAAAAAAAATATTTTTGCCTTTTTTGAGCCCATTTTCTTATGTTATTTGACATTTTCAAGTGGATGTGCTAATCGACTGTCGCAGAAATAAAAGTTTATTTCTTAGGTTAAGTTCGTTAAAATTTATTTAAAATTTTATTAATAAAGTTAATATCTTAACTATTATCTCTTCTTATGTTTAATTAATTAAACTTTATTGACAACAAAATTCAACTTCAAAACTTTATTCGTTTGGCTGATATTAAGCTTCAAAGACAGGAAGCGTAGGGTGTGTGCTAATCGGTTGTCGGGTAGAGTACGTCTACTCAAAACTTAGCCAAACTGCGTTACGAATTTCACATCATTTGGTCTTAGGAATGTATACTTAACTAATTTGAATCAGTAAAAACTATCAGAATGCTTCTCATAATGCGTATGAAATATTTCGTGAATATAATGGAAGTTTCAAGCTTTTCAAGATGTGAGAAATAAAATTCTGGGTGCGGCGGATGCGTTTCTGTCCTCATTCAATACTGTTCTAAACTTTTAAGCAAAAATAACAAGGTTAAATTTCACATATGCGGACAGGTGTCCTATTTATCTTGTGCAACAGACGCTTTATACTTTGAGACAGGGTTCCCAACAAAGTCAGTGTTAGAGTTGTATGACGAGTTAGAAAAAATAATTACTCTACTACCCAATCCCAACAAGACTACAATGTCATACAACGCAGACGTCGCAGATTCGTTGAATGAGTACATGGCGGACGACCTCAGAGTTTTCATTTGCAGTGTTAGGAAGCCTTTGTCCGATATTCTTTTTGCATCCCGACCCAATGATTTACCATCGGCGCTGGCTTCGATTCAAGAGGTTGATGCAAAACATGAGGGATATGTGTTTTCAACTTCTCCAAAGCGAAGTAAATCAAGATAGAAACGAATGTCGAGTGGATCAAGTGGTTATCAGGAGAGAAATCATCAACGATCACTCCTCCACTTCAAGGTTCAGATTAGAAACAGCTTTTAAGCATAACATCGAATTAAGTCATTCTCAGAAACTTCAGGCTGGGTCCAATCGTTCTACCGACACCCTAATTTCCAATTGACAAAATAATTTTTTTAGGGAAAATCATTCTTTTCTGGATTCCCAGGACAATTGGGTTTCAACAAGTCAAAATACTTATCGACACATTGGCAAAGTAAAATTAGTTAAACCGGTTAATAAAGTTTTTTCGCTAAAGCCCATTCATGCTCTGAATCACAATTATAGAGAAACTAGACGGCCCGGCCAACTTCGTTGTGCGGCCGACATAACTGACCGCATTTGTTTTTTTAAGTGTAAATAGCTTCTTTGTAAACAATGTTCTTTGTGAAAACTCCACTGTATCAGAAATATAAAATTGAAAACAAATTTATCGGTTTTATATAAAAAAATAATAATTTTGGCCCAAAAGAAGATTGATTTGATTATTGCCAATTATTTATTGTAGTTGCAAACTTGTGTAGTGTTTTCTGCTATTGCCTTTTGCTTCTTGAGAATTTAATTCCTAACGTTAATAAGGGAATATGCGGGGAGAACCAAACAGCAAAAGCAGAAAACAGTCACATAGACTTGTAATATTAACTGAACACTTTCTGCTGCTCTGCTGCAAAAGCAACAATAAAGCAAAATCAAAAAAATTTAGAAAAAAAAGACTAACTTTGGCTATGCCGAAGTTGTCATACTCTTCACGCCCCTTCTAGTAGTCCGAGAGTCTTGAAATTTAGAAGGTTGGTGGATACGGGTCAGACACTTATAGTGTCCCAATTTCAGTTCCATAGTATAAAAAACAGAAAAGTTTTTCTAATAAGAACTTTCATTTGGATCCCGGTTTGTATTGTGTGTACCTAGTGGACCGATTCGGGTGATTGCGATAAATGTACTGCGTATGGTAAAAAGAAAGCTGCGTGCAAAATTTCTCTAGCTCAAAAACTGAAGGACTAGTTCGCATACATACAGAGGGACAGACGGGCATGGCTAGATCAACTCGTCTCGTCGCGCTGATCAAGAATATATATTTTTTATGGGGTCTCCGATGTCTCCTTCCGTGTGTTACAAACTTCATGACAAACTTATAATACTATTCACTGCGTGAAGAGTATAAAAATTATGAAACGACGAATTCTTTGCTGCTGCTGCTACGGTTTTCGTCAGTGATAATTTTTTGCTGTTGCTTCAAAGATCATCATTTACAGAAAGAAGATAACGAAGAGCGCAATACTCTTGTATGTACTCACAGAGGAAAAAAACAACAATAACAAAAACAACACAAAATTCAAGAAGAAGCACATCATGGAAAGGTATGAACGTTCCTATGCTTGAGTTTGGTAAAAATTTAAAAAACTTAATACAAAAAAAAATATATGTTTACTTTTAAAAAATTAAAAAGATAAGTATGCAGCTCCATTCAGTAGCATTCATTTGTTATTTAAAAAAAAAAAAATTATTAAAATCGGTTCAGTATATTTTGCGCAAATAAAACAAAAAAGTTATAAAAATATCCTAGTCGGTATGATTATTTTCATCTTCAAAAATTACCGTCAATATATAAACCAATTTCAGAAAAACCTTTATGAAATATATATGTAAACCTTCCTCTTAATCCACTTCGTCCATTTGTGAAAACCGTATGAAAATCTGTTTAGTTTTTGAGATAATCGCATTCAGACAGACGGGGTTGGGGGACTTTGTTTTATAATATGTAAGGATGTAAGGATTAGAGTTGTAACGGAACTTCGCATCCGCTTCCGCATCTGCAGAACATCCGCAAGAAATTGTACCTCCGTCTCCGAATTTCTTTTAATGGAGTTTTGGCAGAGGTATATTTACATTTTGTCATTGCATGCGGCATCACATTTCTCATTATCTCTCACATCCCTGACTCAACGAAAGCCAAATACGCGAAAGAAGACAAAGAAAAAAGTCAGATAGATTAGACGACAATTCTCTCTCGAACAAGAATTTGTGTACAATTGTTGTTGCAAAATATTAATCAGACGAACTTTTTAACAGAGAGATAGTTGCATATAGAGCTGTCAAACTATCGATAGTAGGCCCATGCGATCCTTTACTATGGTGGAAATATAACAAAAAATGTCAACCTTTTTTTTCCTATCGTAAGTAAGCACTACTTATCGTCGCCGCCAGAGTCAGTTCCAAGCGAGCAACTTTTTAGCGGAGCACTTAGTATAAAAGTGTAGTACTAATAGGTAAATTTTTTCGTTAAAAAACGTTAAATACTGATTTTTTTTTTTTTTTTTGTAAACCCACCTCCACCTCCGCGGAAATCAAACTCTGGACCTCCGCATCCGCCTCTGCTAAAATGACCTCCGTTACAACCATAGTAAGGATGTAGGGTAAATATTTTTAGTCAAACAACCGATTTTATCATATTACCAAATGAAAGAAAATGGGGTGCAATTTGACCTAGAAACGATACGCTTTTATGTAATTCTAGGTATGAAAAGATGTATTATACCAGCGTTCAGGAAGTTAGCCATTTTCAAGTTCGTTCAGAAATATTACTAATCATTATCAGGCAAGTTTTCCAGGGATTGATAAGCAATATAACTGGGGTCTTCCCTGACTTGAACGAAACATTAACACAAATGTTCTATCCAGAATTCGCAGAAGGGACGAAGAGGATGATCCTTTCAAAAATATCTATCCGTATCCGATAACTTTGATGACTTTGTTAAGCCAGATATTTCCCATATAACCCTATTTGGGTGGTATTGCATTTTCACTCTTCAACGGCCAATATGAATTTTGTCGCCTACCTTATGGGCTTAGGATTGCACCGATCACGTCCTAAATCGACGATGTGATAATATTTTCTGATATACTGTGTCGAACAAAACTAAAGCACGAAACATCAGTACTTAGCTCAATAAAATGTTATAAACTTTAACTTTTTCGTGAATTTAATTACTTACTTTTAAATGTAAACAAATTTAACGTCATATTTAATTTAAAACCAAAATATTAATCCAAATATAACAATATCCTTAAAAAATGCGCGACAAAACTAAAGCACGCTAACGCCTTGTCACGAAAGTTCAGTAATGCAATTGAAAAGGACTCAAGCTCGTATGCAGCAACAGTTTATAGTGAGGAGTCACTTACTTTCACTATTGATTCCATAAATAAACCGGTAATCTGCTACGGAAATCAACTAATTTTAGAGCAGAGAAAAGCCCAATCAAAGAGAACTGTTATTCTATTTGTAAGAAAATCATGACCTTTTATCACCTTACCATCTCTCGAAAATTAGTAAACCATTATTTAATAAGATTTCATGCCTGAGCCAAGCGCTGGAATATAATGATCAACTCCGCCAAGTCCAGCAACTGCACTTTCACCTAAAGAAAAGGTGTCTGTACGGTTATAAAATAGAATGCAAACATCATTCCACAGACGGAGCAAATTCAGTATTAGGTCTGATCCGTGATAAACGGTTCACATGACGTGCACATATTAAAATTGTCACTGCGCGATGCTATCAAAAAATGAAGAAGCTAGACTGGTTCCTCCGGCCCTCAAGAAGCTGTCACTAGGCAATAAAAGGCTCATCTACCTTCAAATAGTGGCACCAATATGGCGGTTTGCAATACAAATTTGGGGGCTACCCCAAAATCTCCAGACTACAGGCATGTCAGAACAAGGCATTTAGAAGAATCACGGATGCCCGCGGTTTGTCAGAAACACCACGTTGAACAATGATCTAAAAATCCCAACAGTGTTGGAGACAATGCAGCTCTATAGCAGTCGGCACTTAACAAACCTCCAGACTCAGCATTGGCTTCTGCCTTGTTCCTAAGCCCAACTATAAGGCGAAGGTTAAAAAGACTACATCCACATGATCTCCGACTAAGAGGAATATAATACATAATTATAATTTAGTACCACATAAATATGAGGTTTTAAGACATTTCATTATTTATGTATACAACCATCAAAATGTGTCATGCAGAACAACTGCAATAATTTAAAACAAAAAAAAAAAAAAAGTATATACAATTAATAGGCTAAAAGTATACTCCAAAAAAAATTTTTTTAACAAAAGATTAATTAAAGAACAATTCTTCTAAAAATGCGTATTTTTAGTATTTGTCGTGAATTACACACTCCGTGAAAATTTCAACTCTCTACCTATTACGGTTCATGAGATAGAACAGGAGTCGGACGGACGGCGTAAGCTTAGTAATAGGATCCCGTTAGCTACCTATGGGTACGGAACCCTAAAAAGACTAAATTTGGCTATGCCGAAGTTGTAATACTCTTCACGGAACTTTTATCTTATCATTGTGTTATTGTAAGTTTCTATTTTATGTATCAATGTTTAAAAAAAAAATACATAAAAAGAAAAAAAAACCAAATGACTTGTAAAAAAACTGGGTTCGATACCTATGACGTGATTTCACGTACGCATTATTGTGCATATACTCAACCGATTATTTGTTACTTATGCGTAGCACCACTATATTCTCTCCGTTACAGTTTGAGTATCAACAAAGAACACAGTTTAAGTGGCACTTTATTGTACAATTACGCTTTATAAGTTTGTCATTTAATGTGGGCTTGTATGGGAGGTACCCTTGCTGGTAATCCTAGGATCATGAAATTTATATGGTTGATGGATGTGGATCAGAAACTTATAGTGTCCAAATTTCGATACGTCAAAAAACTTTTTCTAATAAAAACATTAATTTAAAAGGGGTTTTGTATGGGAGGTATCCTCCCCCTAGTGGTCCGATTCGGCTGATTTCCCTCAAAAACTGAGGGACTAATACTGCGAACAGACGGACATGATTAAATCAAATCGTCTCGTCGCGCTGATCAAGAATATATATAATTTATGGGGTCTCTGATGTCTCCTTCTGTGTCTTACAAACTTCACTGCGTGAAGAGTATAAAAATAATCCATGATGGAATTAAATCAGGGGTGGTTAACGCTTTGCATTACGATCTGCCGATACTTGTGCAAATACAGCACAGACTGGTAGATATGTTAAAGTATGCAAAATGTTTCAACCAAATAGATTTTAAACGATTACTTTTTTCCGAAAATACAAAAGAAAGCAAGTGAAGTGTCATTGTACAATCTGTTCTACATCAAATATGATAAGCATCCAAAGAAGCACCGGATTGGAAAGATTCAAATTCCAACATACGTTGAGGAAATATAACATATTGATACCTATTCTGGTTCAGTCCATTTTCTCACATGTATCAACAAGTTTTCAAAGTTTGCGTTCGTTCAAATTTTACTGAAAATCAACTAAGGGAATTCTCCTAAACAATTTCGACATAGAAATTTTGAAATCACCTCCCCTCTACAGCACTTCGAATGATCAAGTAGAAAGGTTTCATAGCACTTTAGCTGAGATAGCCAGACGTCTGAAGGTAGAAAGAAGTATTGAAGACACTGTCAATGTTAAACTTCTGGCAACAATTGCATTCAACAAAACTATCCATTCTGTGACGAAGAAAAAAAATATTCCATGAAGGTACTGTCAGTGGAATGTAATCAAACAAATAAAAATTCCG
The DNA here is from genome assembly GCA_035041805.1 of Amiota mariae. Lineage (NCBI taxonomy): Eukaryota > Metazoa > Arthropoda > Insecta > Diptera > Drosophilidae > Amiota > Amiota mariae. The sequence continues at coordinate 30,585 of JAWNKV010000411.1, read as the reverse complement.
AAAAAAGTAAAAAAAAAAAAAAATTATGTATATTATTGAATTTTTTTGTATGGAGCAACTGCCACTTTATTTGCGAATTTGCCATTATGCCAAATCTGCGTTGCGTGAAGACTCCATTGTTTCCATTTGCAAGTAACAAGAGAAGAAAGCAGTTATTTTGGTGGAACTCACTCCAAAAGGCAAATGTGAGAACCGTGGACGTCTCTCTTTTAATAGGGAGAGGACTTACACGATGTCAACGGAACAGCAGCTGACGTGGAGATCAGACATTACTGAGGCGAGGATAGCGACACAGCTAGCTTTACATTTCTCATAGTTTTACTATTTTGCTTTATCACTTTTTTTTTATAAGAGTAAGTTTAAACACAACACAAACTCAATAGGTGCAACAAGCTCTATCACCAAGATAATAAAATAGAAATCAGAAATTCACCCAAGACAACGATCTAAAATAATCATAGAAGTTGGACAGGGCATAGTTTCGAAAGCATAATGTGAACGTCTTTGAGTGGAAAAGTCTATTCCCTAACCTCAACACACCGACAAGCTTCAAAGCATTCTGCAAAAATAAAACTGGAAAATGCCGGGTATACAGGCCATTAAGTCAGCCTTAACTAAATTTTATTTAAAATATTTTTTTTTTCGATGTGTGTCATCAGCACGTAATTGCTATACTTCAACATTAACTATTATATAAAGTTTTCTTTATTAATTTTTATATTTTGTTTTATCGGTGAATGACGTGAAATAAAGAAATAAATAAAATCCATGCACCAACTTCTTTGTCCAGTAATGTATATACCGTTAGTCGCACAACCTGTGTGCACCCTTTTACCTAAGTATAAGGTATATAAAGGAATGCTATAAAGTATGTTCCAACATGGAACTCTAGGAATAATATATATACTTATATATATATATAAAGTATAGGCCCCATGTTTTTATAGATTGTACTTATACTACTAACTTAACCTTTTGCGAAATCAAACAAGGGTTATATAATTAAATTTAAGATGTAGTTATTAATATTTTAGCTTTTATCTATGATTCTTCTCTTTCAACAATTATTATATTTAAACAAATAGATTATAAATTTTCGATTTTAATTGCGTGGAAATAGAAAATCTGTGTGGTAGAAACTGGTATCTGAAATACATATTTTATTGATCCCTACTTTAAAAGAATATATGACTTGCATGTTTTAAAAGACATTGTCGCCTTATATGAGCATGTTAATCAACTAGGGTGTGAAAACATGAAAAATTATTTGGTGTATTTATATTTATGTTGTAACTTGACAAACTGTGACTGTCAGTTTTTCATTACGAATTTTGCACACTGTCTGGCGATTTAGAAAAACAACAAAACAACTTAATGGAATTAAAAAATATAAAGGCTTTATATAAATAGAAATTTGCTTTCAATTTCATTTGATAAAATATGTATATTCCTGATAAGCAGTTTAAAGATCGGCATGTAATTAATTATAATTATCGTAAGTAAGTCAATTTAAGGTTTGGAAAAGTTAATCACTCATCCGGGATACGGAATAGGAGTTCTAGGGGGTAATAGTATATGTGAAAATAAGTTTTTATTTATTTTCTCAAAGCTCAGTAACAACATTCTGCATCCTTGTCGATCAGAAATATAAATAATACATCTCTCACTTTCTTCCGCATATTGAGTAATGCAGATAGCATTTAAAAATGGCCGCTATGGAACAAAAATGTTGTAGTCACACAAAATATGTAAGACGCATGCAACTATCTATACAAAATAAGATATACAATTTCAATCCGATGAGTGCGAATGCGATGTATATAATTTATATCCAATAGCGATATGAAGATGATGACGAAAAATACATTCAATTTTCAAAGCAATTTTCTATTACCTTATCACACAAGGTCCTCACTTGCGTTTCGGTCAATTGGTTGCATTCATTTAGTTGCTCGATCCATTGATCCAAGTCTTTTGATGATGCTTTATCCTCCATCGCAGTTGTGTTTGAAGGAAAAGTCTCTTCAATCTTTGCGGGTTCAATCTTGACGGTTTCTTTTTAACAAGGTACCAAAAGAAATAAGTTCACAATAAAAATCTCTAATTTTACTTTTTCACAAAAGAAATTTTAATTTTATTTCTCCTTCTTCAATAACATATCCATTCACTCTTTCAACACTAACTGGGCTTTGCACTACCACTTATAAATTTTCTGCATCTATTCCACTACGCCTTTCAATTCGTTACAATTACTCCTCAAATACAGAACTGCCAACCCGGTTTTTCTTCCGGTCAAGGTGTGGAATAGTCTTTAAACACTGCAATTAATCACGATGATGCATTTACGTTCAGATTGTCAATTTTGAATCATGAACAGTCGTTACTTGTGTTGGTTGCACATATAAATGGAACGGTGTGGCTAATTGCGAGAAATTAAAATGAAAATTGTGTGAAAAATACATGATTAAGAACAATTCGCAGTGTATGCAAATAATTCTTGCAGCAGCCTTTTTCATTCACGCTACCTATTTTATTAATATTTGAAAAAAAAATTACTATTTAAAATTTTCTTCAATTTGCATTTTGCAATGATCAGCTGTTATATGCTGAAGTGCATCAATAACAGAAAGACAGCCGAAAATGACCTAAAATAGCAGAAATTTCCCAATACTATCGCGACTGACCATTAAAAATTCTGCATCAGAATCGGATCAAAAATTTATCCGATTTTGATTTGCATCACACTTTGCAACAAAAACCCCTGAATGACATCACTTATCTTTGTGGTTGCTGTTGATTTTGATCCGGATCAGCACCGCATCACCATTGATTTGAATCATGCTCCAGTGTAAAAAGGCAATAAAATGGAAATTGTATGAAAAATACATGGTTAAGAACAATTCGCAGTGATTAAATTCTTGATACGATTTTGTTTTGCAATACATTCTACAACAATAACCCCTGAATAACGTCAATTTTCCTTGTGCTACGATTTTGATACGAATCAGCGCCACATCACTAGTGATTTGAATCAAGCGCCAGTATGAAAAGGCTATAAAACTGAACGAACATAATGTGTTTTGCAACTGAATCGGCAACAACCACTGACGTCATTCAGGGGTTGTTGTTATAGAATGTGATGCAAACGGTACGACTCTGATTCAGAAATGAAGATGGTCAGTCGCGTTAGTGTTGAGCAATTTCTTCCATTTTTTATGTCATTTTCGACTGACTTTCTTCTTTTTTGTTGCGCTTCAGCATAAAACAGCTGATCAATGCACAAAACAATTGGAAGAAAATTTTAAATTGTAATTTTATTTTATATTTTAATAAAATAAGTATCAGGAATGAAAAAGGAAGCTGCAAGAATTATTTGCATACACTGCGAATTGTTCTTAATCATGTATTTTTCCCGCAATTTCCATTTTAATTTCTCATAATTAGCTACAACTTTCCATTTGTATGTGCAATCAAAACAAGAAACAGCTGTATTTTCAAGCGAAACCTCTGTGTGAAGCAACAGTTTGAATCGGGTATGAATCGGTCATTAGTCCACTATAAGAGTAATGCAAACGATTTTGATATTCGTTTAATCATTGTATGTGAGACGCACACATACATTTTTCGCTAATCTGGACTAGACGTGGTCAAATCCGGTGTACATGTGTTGAATTCAATATACAACAAAGTTGGACTAATATTAATTTCACTCACGTTGGAAGAAATATTTATATACTTAGGGAAAATGTATCCCACATTGTATATGTATTGTATATACGCACACACGCACACATGCACATTTCAGTAACACTATGATGACGTTGGTTAAACCGATATGATCGTGTCTAGTCCGCAAGACACTATGACAATAGTTGAAACTGCAAACAGTGTCGTGTCTAGGGCACTGAAACGTACTGACTAAAGAATACTAGAGTATATTTGCATTCAGCACAGGTTGGCAGTATATATTTCAAGCAGTCTGGTAGCTCCATCAAGAATACAGTTCCCTTCTTTTACGAACCTTCATCCGAGTGTGACGCTTTGATAGTGGATCCAGTGCTCTGAAAAAAGTGAATATCATGTCGGAAACATTACAATTGCGTGGTACATTAATTGGTCACAATGGATGGGTTACCCAAATCGCGACTAATCCTAAAGACCCAGACACTATTATATCAGCGTCACGTGGCAAGTATACTTTTCCAATGTAATAAAAGTGAGGTTATATCAAAATTACCATTTAGAAAATAATAAAAACGTGCGCTATACATTTTATCCTGACAATAAACTGTTTTTGGTTGTGTATGAATAATTTTGATGTCTAAATATAGATTTATTTGTCGTATGGTTGTGACACATCTCAGTTTTATAATAATTGCAAAAAACTTTTTATTGCAGACAAAACTTTGATTGTCTGGAAATTAACGCGCGATGAGGACACTAACTATGGTTATCCCCAGAAACGTTTATACGGGCATTCGCATTTTATAAGCGATGTTGTATTGTCTTCTGACGGCAATTACGCTCTGTCTGGATCCTGGGATCAAACATTGCGCCTTTGGGATTTGGCTGCTGGCAAAACTACGAGACGTTTCGAGGGTCATACTAAGGTGGGAGTTTCATTTACTAATAAAATAACGTAATTAACAGTAGTCGATAAAATCATTTAAAAGAAAATAGAGGTAGTTAAGTGTGCCATATTATTTTAATATTGTGCCTATGCGTGGCAGAATTTCTGATTGACAACTTGAATGTAACTGCAAATCAAGCTATTGCAAAAAACTTATCAGTGAGTAGTTAGTCTTCTATAAACGGAAATTGTTCTTCAATGAAACATTTGACCAATACCAAATTAATTTTAATTATTTTTCATTTGTATATTAGGATGTGCTCTCAGTAGCCTTCTCTGCTGACAATCGTCAAATAGTTTCTGGTTCACGTGACAAAACTATCAAACTATGGAACACTTTAGCTGAATGCAAATTTACTATTCAGGAAGACGGTCATACAGATTGGGTGTCTTGTGTACGTTTCTCACCCAACCATTCCAACCCCATAATCGTGTCCTGTGGTTGGGATCGTACTGTCAAGGTGTGGAATTTGGCGAACTGCAAATTAAAGAACAATCATCATGGCCATAACGGTTACTTAAACACCGTAACCGTTTCACCTGATGGATCTCTTTGCACTTCCGGGGGAAAGGACGCTAAAGCGCTTTTGTGGGATCTTAACGATGGAAAGAATTTGTATACTTTAGAACATAATGACATTATAAACGCATTATGCTTCTCACCTAATCGTTATTGGTTGTGTGTGGCCTATGGTCCATCCATCAAGATCTGGGATTTGGCATGCAAGAAGACTGTCGAGGAACTACGTCCTGAAGTTGTTTCGCCCACGTCCAAAGCTGATCAGCCGCAGTGCCTCTCTTTGGCTTGGTCTACGGATGGTCAGACTCTATTTGCAGGATATTCTGACAATACTATCCGTGTTTGGCAAGTATCAGTCTCTGCTCATTAGAATTTCTGAAGTCATACTTTGTATGATTTGATTCACATAATTTTTTTATGTACTACACATGTAACTGAAATATGTTTATCATCTAAACAAATACAAGTACATAAAGAATTTATTTTTGAAGAGTTCTTTTATTTGTGCTTTATTAGAAGATTGGGAGTATACCGATCAATTTGCGCGAAAGGTTCGTATATGCCAAAAACTAAATTTTATTATTTGCATAACTGTAGCTATTATCGCTATTACCAGATGTTGTTGCATCAAAAAGTCAATTTCGTAACGATCATTTCGGTCGATATATTCAGTGCCGGCTCTTGGGTAGCGCGAGAGGAGCGGTCGCTCTAGGCTCCAGATGGCAAGGGGCGGCAAAAAGCCGAATTCGAAAAACAATTTCCAGCGCAAAATAAAATTTTAAAATACCGCTATCATAACTTTATGTGCGCGTTGTTGCCGATGTTGCAAAAGTGAGTTAAAAGCGCCGAAGTAGAATTTATGTAAAGTGAAAGTGTCGACCAAAGGGCGCCGAAAGACAATCTCGCACTACCAAAATTAAGCGACAGGGCCGGTGCTGGATATAACTTATATATAATGTGTATAATTTACGGGGAGTTCTTGTAGTATAAGTGGCTTTCATTATAATACCTTAAAGGTGACTGGCATTAAGTCGTTCAGCTATAGTTCTAATCATACTGCAAGCTACAAGGGCTGTAAAGTTTACCTGGAATTAGTCAACAGAATAAAACCAAATCTTAAGAAAAAACCAATCGCGAATAGCTGAAAAATCACCATCTCGTCAGCATATCATACCCTAACTACAGTAGAGGCAAAAACTGTTTATGTTTACATTGAAGGTATATGAAAAGAAAGAAACAATGGTATTTTTTTGGGGTAAAGCGTTGAGAAAGAAATACCAGATTTTTTTTTCATTGTATAGTGTTTTTTAAAAAAAAATCAAAATTTGAAAATTTTGAGTTATTTCCCTTTTGTAGTTGGGGTGCGATATTTATGAAAACAAGTTAAATAGCAACGTCTTCTTTGATGGTGCCTCTAATTGACTTGCAGATAATCAAATAGTAATAATAATGTAATGAAAAACATTGAATCTATGTTAAGTATGCAAATGGAGCTCACTAACAGGTTACTTAATATGATGTCGATTATTTTAGAAAAATTAATTGCCTTGAAGATGAAACGTTCCTAATCAAAAACTGCATAGATATCTTATTGGTATCTGAGACACATTTCACTTCTAAGTCGTATCTATACATATACATATTGTATAATAAACCCGTAGACTTTGACTGTTTGTTTTTGATTTGTGCAAGTATGAATTAAAAGCCACTCATTCTATTCAAAATCAAATTACTGAAACACAAGAAGCTTTATTTGGTGCACAACATAGGCTTTATTTCATCAAAATTGACCCACAAAATATAATATTATTTAATTTATAATTTTAAAATTTTAAAAAGCGTTTTTTCTAACAAATTTGTTAATAAACCATGCTAAAATTACATGCGCTACTTCACTGCATTTTATCACTTCTAAAAACACTTCACATGTAATTTTCTATAATTCTTCAAACCTTATATTGCTTTACATTCGGGCGAGACAACGTTACTAACAAATGCACAAAAGCTTTTTGAATGCAAAACGAAGTTTGCCAGGCCAACTACATAGTTTTAAAATAAGAGGATATGATATTATTCTAGCAAATCATGACAGAGAACATGCTGGAAGTGCAATAATAATAAAATCCAAGCTCCGTGTTTGGCAAGTATCAGTCTCTGCTCATTAGAATTTCTGAAGTCATACTTTGTATGATTTGATTCACATAATTTTTTTATGTACGACACATGTAACTGAAATATGTTTATCATCTAAACAAATACAAGTACATAAAGAATTTATTTTTGAAGAGTTCTTTTATTTGTGCTTTATTAGAAGATTGGGAGTATACCGATCAATTTGCGCGAAAGGTTCGTATATGCCAAAAACTAAATTTTATTATTTGCATAACTGTAGCTATTATCGCTATTACCAGATGTTGAGTTAGTGGCTTTATAACAAATTTGCATCAAAAAGTCAATTTCGTAACGATCATTTCGGTCGATATATTCAGTGCCGGCTCTTGGGTAGCGCGAGAGGAGCGGTCGCTCTAGGCTCCAGATGGCAAGGGGCGGCAAAAAGCCGAATTCGAAAAACAATTTCCAGCGCAAAATAAAATTTTAAAATACCGCTATCATAACTTTATGTGCGCGTTGTTGCCGATGTTGCAAAAGTGAGTTAAAAGCGCCGAAGTAGAATTTATGTAAAGTGAAAGTGTCGACCAAAGGGCGCCGAAAGACCATCTCGCACTACCCAAATTAAGCGACTGGGCCGGTGCTGGATATAACTTATATATAATGTGTATAATTTACGGGGAGTTCTTGTAGTATAAGTGGCTTTCATTATAATACCTTAAAGGTGACTGGCATTAAGTCGTTCAGCTATAGTTCTAATCATACTGCAAGCTACAAGGGCTGTAAAGTTTACCTGGAATTAGTCAACAGAATAAAACCAAATCTTAAGAAATAACCAATCGCGAATTGCTGAAAAATCACCATCTCGTCAGCATATCATACCCTAACTACAGTAGAGGCAAAAACTGTTTATGTTTACATTGAAGGTATATGAAAAGAAAGAAACAATGGTATTTTTTTGGGGTAAAGCGTTGAGAAAGAAATACCAGATTTTTTTTTTCATTGTATAGTGTTTTTTAAAAAAAAATCAAAATTTGAAAATTTTGAGTTATTTCCCTTTTGTAGTTGGGGTGCGATATTTATGAAAACAAGTTAAATATCAACGTCTTCTTTGATGGTGCCTCTAATTGACTTGCAGATAATCAAATAGTAATAATAATGTAATGAAAAACATTGAATCTATGTTAAGTATGCAAATGGAGCTCACTAACAGGTTACTTAATATGATGTCAATTATTTTAGAAAAATTAATTGCCTTGAAGACGAAACGTTCCTAATCAAAAACTGCATAGATATCTTATTGGTATCTGAGACACATTTCACTTCTAAGTCGTATCTATACATATTGTATAATAAACCCGTAGACTTTGACTGTTTGTTTTTGATTTGTGCAAGTATGAATTAAAAGCCACTCATTCTATTCAAAATCAAATTACTGAAACACAAGAAGCTTTATTTGGTGCACAACATAGGCCTTATTTCATCAAAATTGACCCACAAAATATAATATTATTTAATTTATAATTTTAAAATTTTAAAAAGCGTTTTTTCTAACAAATTTGTTAATAAACCATGCTAAAATTACATGCGCTACTTCACTACATTTTATCACTTCTAAAAACACTTCACATGTAATTTTCTATAATTCTTCAAACCTTATATTGCTTTACATTCGGGCGAGACAACGTTACTAACAAATGCACAAAAGCTTTTTGAATGCAAAACGAAGTTTGCCAGGCCAACTACATAGTTTTAAAATAAGAGGATATGATATTATTCTAGCAAATCATGACAGAGAACATGCTGGAAGTGCAATAATAATAAAATCCAAGCTCCGTGTTTGGCAAGTATCAGTCTCTGCTCATTAGAATTTCTGAAGTCATACTTTGTATGATTTGATTCACATAATTTTTTTATGTACGACACATGTAACTGAAATATGTTTATCATCTAAACAAATACAAGTACATAAAGAAGAGTTCTTTTATTTTGAAGAGTTCTTTTATTTGTGCTTTATTAGAAGATTGGGAGTATACCGATCAATTTGCGCGAAAGGTTCGTATATGCCAAAAACTAAATTTTATTATTTGCATAACTGTAGCTATTATCGCTATTACCAGATGTTGAGTTAGTGGCTTTATAACAAATTTGCATCAAAAAGTCAATTTCGTAACGATCATTTCGGTCGATATATTCAGTGCCGGCTCTTGGGTAGCGCGAGAGGAGCGGTCGCTCTAGGCTCCAGATGGCAAGGGGCGGCAAAAAGCCGAATTCGAAAAACAATTTCCAGCGCAAAATAAAATTTTAAAATACCGCTATCATAACTTTATGTGCGCGTTGTTGCCGATGTTGCAAAAGTGAGTTAAAAGCGCCGAAGTAGAATTTATGTAAAGTGAAAGTGTCGACCAAAGGGCGCCGAAAGACCATCTCGCACTACCCAAATTAAGCGACTGGGCCGGTGCTGGATATAACTTATATATAATGTGTATAATTTACGGGGAGTTCTTGTAGTATAAGTGGCTTTCATTATAATACCTTAAAGGTGACTGGCATTAAGTCGTTCAGCTATAGTTCTAATCATACTGCAAGCTACAAGGGCTGTAAAGTTTACCTGGAATTAGTCAACAGAATAAAACCAAATCTTAAGAAATAACCAATCGCGAATAGCTGAAAAATCACCATCTCGTCAGCATATCATACCCTAACTACAGTAGAGGCAAAAACTGTTTATGTTTACATTGAAGGTATATGAAAAGAAAGAAACAATGGTATTTTTTTGGGGTAAAGCGTTGAGAAAGAAATACCAGATTTTTTTTTCATTGTATAGTGTTTTTTAAAAAAAAATCAAAATTTGAAAATTTTGAGTTATTTCCCTTTTGTAGTTGGGGTGCGATATTTATGAAAACAAGTTAAATAGCAACGTCTTCTTTGATGGTGCCTCTAATTGACTTGCAGATAATCAAATAGTAATAATAATGTAATGAAAAACATTGAATCTATGTTAAGTATGCAAATGGAGCTCACTAACAGGTTACTTAATATGATGTCGATTATTTTAGAAAAATTAATTGCCTTGAAGATGAAACGTTCCTAATCAAAAACTGCATAGATATCTTATTGGTATCTGAGACACATTTCACTTCTAAGTCGTATCTATACATATACATATTGTATAATAAACCCGTAGACTTTGACTGTTTGTTTTTGATTTGTGCAAGTATGAATTAAAAGCCACTCATTCTATTCAAAATCAAATTACTGAAACACAAGAAGCTTTATTTGGTGCACAACATAGGCTTTATTTCATCAAAATTGACCCACAAAATATAATATTATTTAATTTATAATTTTAAAATTTTAAAAAGCGTTTTTTCTAACAAATTTGTTAATAAACCATGCTAAAATTACATGCGCTACTTCACTGCATTTTATCACTTCTAAAAACACTTCACATGTAATTTTCTATAATTCTTCAAACCTTATATTGCTTTACATTCGGGCGAGACAACGTTACTAACAAATGCACAAAAGCTTTTTGAATGCAAAACGAAGTTTGCCAGGCCAACTACATAGTTTTAAAATAAGAGGATATGATATTATTCTAGCAAATCATGACAGAGAACATGCTGGAAGTGCAATAATAATAAAATCCAAGCTCCGTGTTTGGCAAGTATCAGTCTCTGCTCATTAGAATTTCTGAAGTCATACTTTGTATGATTTGATTCACAAAATTTTTTTATGTACGACACATGTAACTGAAATATGTTTATCATCTAAACAAATACAAGTACATAAAGAAGAGTTCTTTTATTTTGAAGAGTTCTTTTATTTGTGCTTTATTAGAAGATTGGGAGTATACCGATCAATTTGCGCGAAAGGTTCGTATATGCCAAAAACTAAATTTTATTATTTGCATAACTGTAGCTATTATCGCTATTACCAGATGTTGAGTTAGTGGCTTTATAACAAATTTGCATCAAAAAGTCAATTTCGTAACGATCATTTCGGTCGATATATTCAGTGCCGGCTCTTGGGTAGCGCGAGAGGAGCGGTCGCTCTAGGCTCCAGATGGCAAGGGGCGGCAAAAAGCCGAATTCGAGAAACAATTTCCAGCGCAAAATAAAATTTTAAAATACCGCTATCATAACTTTATGTGCGCGTTGTTGCCGATGTTGCAAAAGTGAGTTAAAAGCGCCGAAGTAGAATTTATGTAAAGTGAAAGTGTCGACCAAAGGGCGCCGAAAGACCATCTCGCACTACCCAAATTAAGCGACAGGGCCGGTGCTGGATATAACTTATATATAATGTGTATAATTTACGGGGAGTTCTTGTAGTATAAGTGGCTTTCATTATAATACCTTAAAGGTGACTGGCATTAAGTCGTTCAGCTATAGTTCTAATCATACTGCAAGCTACAAGGGCTGTAAAGTTTACCTGGAATTAGTCAACAGAATAAAACCAAATCTTAAGAAATAACCAATCGCGAATTGCTGAAAAATCACCATCTCGTCAGCATATCATACCCTAACTACAGTAGAGGCAAAAACTGTTTATGTTTACATTGAAGGTATATGAAAAGAAAGAAACAATGGTATTTTTTTGGGGTAAAGCGTTGAGAAAGAAATACCAGATTTTTTTTTTCATTGTATAGTGTTTTTTAAAAAAAAATCAAAATTTGAAAATTTTGAGTTATTTCCCTTTTGTAGTTGGGGTGCGATATTTATGAAAACAAGTTAAATATCAACGTCTTCTTTGATGGTGCCTCTAATTGACTTGCAGATAATCAAATAGTAATAATAATGTAATGAAAAACATTGAATCTATGTTAAGTATGCAAATGGAGCTCACTAACAGGTTACTTAATATGATGTCAATTATTTTAGAAAAATTAATTGCCTTGAAGACGAAACGTTCCTAATCAAAAACTGCATAGATATCTTATTGGTATCTGAGACACATTTCACTTCTAAGTCGTATCTATACATATTGTATAATAAACCCGTAGACTTTGACTGTTTGTTTTTGATTTGTGCAAGTATGAATTAAAAGCCACTCATTCTATTCAAAATCAAATTACTGAAACACAAGAAGCTTTATTTGGTGCACAACATAGGCCTTATTTCATCAAAATTGACCCACAAAATATAATATTATTTAATTTATAATTTTAAAATTTTAAAAAGCGTTTTTTCTAACAAATTTGTTAATAAACCATGCTAAAATTACATGCGCTACTTCACTGCATTTTATCACTTCTAAAAACACTTCACATGTAATTTTCTATAATTCTTCAAACCTTATATTGCTTTACATTCGGGCGAGACAACGTTACTAACAAATGCACAAAAGCTTTTTGAATGCAAAACGAAGTTTGCCAGGCCAACTACATAGTTTTAAAATAAGAGGATATGATATTATTCTAGCAAATCATGACAGAGAACATGCTGGAAGTGCAATAATAATAAAATCCAAGCTCCGTGTTTGGCAAGTATCAGTCTCTGCTCATTAGAATTTCTGAAGTCATACTTTGTATGATTTGATTCACATAATTTTTTTATGTACGACACATGTAACTGAAATATGTTTATCATCTAAACAAATACAAGTACATAAAGAAGAGTTCTTTTATTTTGAAGAGTTCTTTTATTTGTGCTTTATTAGAAGATTGGGAGTATACCGATCAATTTGCGCGAAAGGTTCGTATATGCCAAAAACTAAATTTTATTATTTGCATAACTGTAGCTATTATCGCTATTACCAGATGTTGAGTTAGTGGCTTTATAACAAATTTGCATCAAAAAGTCAATTTCGTAACGATCATTTCGGTCGATATATTCAGTGCCGGCTCTTGGGTAGCGCGAGAGGAGCGGTCGCTCTAGGCTCCAGATGGCAAGGGGCGGCAAAAAGCCGAATTCGAAAAACAATTTCCAGCGCAAAATAAAATTTTAAAATACCGCTATCATAACTTTATGTGCGCGTTGTTGCCGATGTTGCAAAAGTGAGTTAAAAGCGCCGAAGTAGAATTTATGTAAAGTGAAAGTGTCGACCAAAGGGCGCCGAAAGACAATCTCGCACTACCCAAATTAAGCGACAGGGCCGGTGCTGGATATAACTTATATATAATGTGTATAATTTACGGGGAGTTCTTGTAGTATAAGTGGCTTTCATTATAATACCTTAAAGGTGACTGGCATTAAGTCGTTCAGCTATAGTTCTAATCATACTGCAAGCTACAAGGGCTGTAAAGTTTACCTGGAATTAGTCAACAGAATAAAACCAAATCTTAAGAAATAACCAATCGCGAATAGCTGAAAAATCACCATCTCGTCAGCATATCATACCCTAACTACAGTAGAGGCAAAAACTGTTTATGTTTACATTGAAGGTACATGAAAAGAAAGAAACAATGGTATTTTTTTGGGGTAAAGCGTTGAGAAAGAAATACCAGATTTTTTTTTTCATTGTATAGTGTTTTTTAAAAAAAAATCAAAATTTGAAAATTTTGAGTTATTTCCCTTTTGTAGTTGGGGTGCGATATTTATGAAAACAAGTTAAATATCAACGTCTTCTTTGATGGTGCCTCTAATTGACTTGCAGATAATCAAATAGTAATAATAATGTAATGAAAAACATTGAATCTATGTTAAGTATGCAAATGGAGCTCACTAACAGGTTACTTAATATGATGTCAATTATTTTAGAAAAATTAATTGCCTTGAAGACGAAACGTTCCTAATCAAAAACTGCATAGATATCTTATTGGTATCTGAGACACATTTCACTTCTAAGTCGTATCTATACATATTGTATAATAAACCCGTAGACTTTGACTGTTTGTTTTTGATTTGTGCAAGTATGAATTAAAAGCCACTCATTCTATTCAAAATCAAATTACTGAAACACAAGAAGCTTTATTTGGTGCACAACATAGGCTTTATTTCATCAAAATTGACCCACAAAATATAATATTATTTAATTTATAATTTTAAAATTTTAAAAAGCGTTTTTTCTAACAAATTTGTTAATAAACCATGCTAAAATTACATGCGCTACTTCACTACATTTTATCACTTCTAAAAACACTTCACATGTAATTTTCTATAATTCTTCAAACCTTATATTGCTTTACATTCGGGCGAGACAACGTTACTAACAAATTCACAAAAGCTTTTTGAATGCAAAACGAAGTTTGCCAGGCCAACTACATAGTTTTAAAATAAGAGGATATGATATTATTCTAGCAAATCATGACAGAGAACATGCTGGAAGTGCAATAATAATAAAATCCAAGCTCCGTGTTTGACAAGTATCAGTCTCTGCTCATTAGAATTTCTGAAGTCATACTTTGTATGATTTGATTCACATAATTTTTTTATGTACGACACATGTAACTGAAATATGTTTATCATCTAAACAAATACAAGTACATAAAGAAGAGTTCTTTTATTTTGAAGAGTTCTTTTATTTGTGCTTTATTAGAAGATTGGGAGTATACCGATCAATTTGCGCGAAAGGTTCGTATATGCCAAAAACTAAATTTTATTATTTGCATAACTGTAGCTATTATCGCTATTACCAGATGTTGAGTTAGTGGCTTTATAACAAATTTGCATCAACAAGTCAATTTCGTAACGATCATTTCGGTCGATATATTCAGTGCCGGCTCTTGGGTAGCGCGAGAGGAGCGGTCGCTCTAGGCTCCAGATGGCAAGGGGCGGCAAAAAGCCGAATTCGAAAAACAATTTCCAGCGCAAAATAAAATTTTAAAATACCGCTATCATAACTTTATGTGCGCGTTGTTGCCGATGTTGCAAAAGTGAGTTAAAAGCGCCGAAGTAGGATTTATGTAAAGTGAAAGTGTCGACCAAAGGGCGCCGAAAGACCATCTCGCACTACCCAAATTAAGCGACTGGGCCGGTGCTGGATATAACTTATATATAATGTGTATAATTTACGGGGAGTTCTTGTAGTATAAGTGGCTTTCATTATAATACCTTAAAGGTGACTGGCATTAAGTCGTTCAGCTATAGTTCTAATCATACTGCAAGCTACAAGGGCTGTAAAGTTTACCTGGAATTAGTCAACAGAATAAAACCAAATCTTAAGAAATAACCAATCGCGAATAGCTGAAAAATAACCATCTCGTCAGCATATCATACCCTAACTACAGTAGAGGCAAAAACTGTTTATGTTTACATTGAAGGTATATGAAAAGAAAGAAACAATGGTATTTTTTTGGGGTAAAGCGTTGAGAAAGAAATACCAGATTTTTTTTTAAAAAAAAATCAAAATTTGAAAATTTTGAGTTATTTCCCTTTTGTAGTTGGGGTGCGATATTTATGAAAACAAGTTAAATATCAACGTCTTCTTTGATGGTGCCTCTAATTGACTTGCAGATAATCAAATAGTAATAATAATGTAATGAAAAACATTGAATCTATGTTAAGTATGCAAATGGAGCTCACTAACAGGTTACTTAATATGATGTCAATTATTTTAGAAAAATTAATTGCCTTGAAGACGAAACGTTCCTAATCAAAAACTGCATAGATATCTTATTGGTATCTGAGACACATTTCACTTCTAAGTCGTATCTATACATATTGTATACTAAACCCGTAGACATTAAGTCGTTCAGCTATAGTTCTAATCATACTGCAAGCTACAAGGGCTGTAAAGTTTACCTGGAATTAGTCAACAGAATAAAACCAAATCTTAAGAAATAACCAATCGCGAATAGCTGAAAAATCACCATCTCGTCAGCATATCATACCCTAACTACAGTAGAGGCAAAAACTGTTTATGTTTACATTGAAGGTATATGAAAAGAAAGAAACAATAGTATTTTTTTGGGGTAAAGCGTTGAGAAAGAAATACCAGATTTTTTTTTCATTGTATAGTGTTTTTTAAAAAAAAATCAAAATTTGAAAATTTTGAGTTATTTCCCTTTTGTAGTTGGGGTGCGATATTTATGAAAACAAGTTAAATAGCAACGTCTTCTTTGATGGTGCCTCTAATTGACTTGCAGATAATCAAATAGTAATAATAATGTAATGAAAAACATTGAATCTATGTTAAGTATGCAAATGGAGCTCACTAACAGGTTACTTAATATGATGTCAATTATTTTAGAAATATTAATTGCCTTGAAGACGAAACGTTCCTAATCAAAAACTGCATAGATATCTTATTGGTATCTGAGACACATTTCACTTCTAAGTCGTATCTATACATATTGTATAATAAACGCGTAGACTTTGACTGTTTGTTTTTGATTTGTGCAAGTATGAATTAAAAGCCACTCATTCTATTCAAAATCAAATTACTGAAACACAAGAAGCTTTATTTGGTGCACAACATAGGCTTTATTTCATCAAAATTGACCCACAAAATATAATATTATTTAATTTATAATTTTAAAATTTTAAAAAGCGTTTTTTCTAACAAATTTGTTAATAAACCATGCTAAAATTATATGCGCTACTTCACTACATTTTATCACTTCTAAAACCACTTCACATGTAATTTTCTATAATTCTTCAAACCTTATATTGCTTTACATTCGGGCGAGACAACGTTACTAACAAATGCACAAAAGCTTTTTGAATGCAAAACGAAGTTTGCCAGGCCAACTACATAGTTTTAAAATAAGAGGATATGATATTATTCTAGCAAATCATGACAGAGAACATGCTGGAAGTGCAATAATAATAAAATCCAAGCTCCGTGTTTGGCAAGTATCAGTCTCTGCTCATTAGAATTTCTGAAGTCATACTTTGTATGATTTGATTCACATAATTTTTTTATGTACGACACATGTAACTGAAATATGTTTATCATCTAAACAAATACAAGTACATAAAGAATTTATTTTTGAAGAGTTCTTTTATTTGTGCTTTATTAGAAGATTGGGAGTATACCGATCAATTTGCGCGAAAGGTTCGTATATGCCAAAAACTAAATTTTATTATTTGCATAACTGTAGCTATTATCGCTATTACCAGATGTTGAGTTAGTGGCTTTATAACAAATTTGCATCAAAAAGTCAATTTCGTAACGATCATTTCGGTCGATATATTCAGTGCCGGCTCTTGGGTAGCGCGAGAGGAGCGGTCGCTCTAGGCTCCAGATGGCAAGGGGCGGCAAAAAGCCGAATTCGAAAAACAATTTCCAGCGCAAAATAAAATTTTAAAATACCGCTATCATAACTTTATGTGCGCGTTGTTGCCGATGTTGCAAAAGTGAGTTAAAAGCGCCGAAGTAGAATTTATGTAAAGTGAAAGTGTCGACCAAAGGGCGCCGAAAGTCAATCTCGCACTACCCAAATTAAGCGACAGGGCCGGTGCTGGATATAACTTATATATAATGTGTATAATTTACGGGGAGTTCTTGTAGTATAAGTGGCTTTCATTAGAATACCTTAAAGGTGACTGGCATTAAGTCGTTCAGCTATAGTTCTAATCATACTGCAAGCTACAAGGGCTGTAAAGTTTACCTGGAATTAGTCAACAGAATAAAACCAAATCTTAAGGAATAACCAATCGCGAATAGCTGAAAAATCACCATCTCGTCAGCATATCATACCCTAACTACAGTAGAGGCAAAAACTGTTTATGTTTACATTGAAGGTATATGAAAAGAAAGAAACAATGGTATTTTTTTGGGGTAAAGCGTTGAGAAAGAAATACCAGATTTTTTTTCATTGTATAGTGTTTTTTAAAAAAAAATCAAAATTTGAAAATTTTGAGTTATTTCCCTTTTGTAGTTGGGGTGCGATATTTATGAAAACAAGTTAAATAGCAACGTCTTCTTTGATGGTGCCTCTAATTGACTTGCAGATAATCAAATAGTAATAATAATGTAATGAAAAACATTGAATCTATGTTAAGTATGCAAATGGAGCTCACTAACAGGTTACTTAATATGATGTCAATTATTTTAGAAAAATTAATTGCCTTGAAGACGAAACTTTCCTAATCAAAAACTGCATAGATATCTTATTGGTATCTGAGACACATTTCACTTCTAAGTCGTATCTATACATATACATATTGTATAATAAACCCGTAGACTTTGACTGTTTGTTTTTGATTTGTGCAAGTATGAATTAAAAGCCACTCATTCTATTCAAAATCAAATTACTGAAACACAAGAAGCTTTATTTGGTGCACAACATAGGCTTTATTTCATCAAAATTGACCCACAAAATATAATATTATTTAATTTATAATTTTAAAATTTTAAAAAGCGTTTTTTCTAAAAAATTTGTTAATAAACCATGCTAAAATTACATGCGCTACTTCACTACATTTTATCACTTCTAAAAACACTTCACATGTAATTTTCTATAATTCTTCAAACCTTATATTGCTTTACATTCGGGCGAGACAACGTTACTAACAAATGCACAAAAGCTTTTTGAATGCAAAACGAAGTTTGCCAGGCCAACTACATAGTTTTAAAATAAGAGGATATGATATTATTCTAGCAAATCATGACAGAGAACATGCTGGAAGTGCAATAATAATAAAATCCAAGCTCCGTGTTTGGCAAGTATCAGTCTCTGCTCATTAGAATTTCTGAAGTCATACTTTGTATGATTTGATTCACATAATTTTTTTATGTACGACACATGTAACTGAAATATGTTTATCATCTAAACAAATACAAGTACATAAAGAAGAGTTCTTTTATTTTGAAGAGTTCTTTTATTTGTGCTTTATTAGAAGATTGGGAGTATACCGATCAATTTGCGCGAAAGGTTCGTATATGCCAAAAACTAAATTTTATTATTTGCATAACTGTAGCTATTATCGCTATTACCAGATGTTGAGTTAGTGGCTTTATAACAAATTTGCATCAAAAAGTCAATTTCGTAACGATCATTTCGGTCGATATATTCAGTGCCGGCTCTTGGGTAGCGCGAGAGGAGCGGTCGCTCTAGGCTCCAGATGGCAAGGGGCGGCAAAAAGCCGAATTCGAAAAACAATTTCCAGCGCAAAATAAAATTTTAAAATACCGCTATCATAACTTTATGTGCGCGTTGTTGCCGATGTTGCAAAAGTGAGTTAAAAGCGCCGAAGTAGAATTTATGTAAAGTGAAAGTGTCGACCAAAGGGCGCCGAAAGACAATCTCGCACTACCCAAATTAAGCGACAGGGCCGGTGCTGGATAT
The DNA here is from genome assembly GCA_035041805.1 of Amiota mariae. Lineage (NCBI taxonomy): Eukaryota > Metazoa > Arthropoda > Insecta > Diptera > Drosophilidae > Amiota > Amiota mariae. The sequence goes on along the minus strand of JAWNKV010000411.1, from coordinate 11,151 downwards.
AACTTATATATAATGTGTATAATTTACGGGGAGTTCTTGTAGTATAAGTGGCTTTCATTAGAATACCTTAAAGGTGACTGGCATTAAGTCGTTCAGCTATAGTTCTAATCATACTGCAAGCTACAAGGGCTGTAAAGTTTACCTGGAATTAGTCAACAGAATAAAACCAAATCTTAAGGAATAACCAATCGCGAATAGCTGAAAAATCACCATCTCGTCAGCATATCATACCCTAACTACAGTAGAGGCAAAAACTGTTTATGTTTACATTGAAGGTATATGAAAAGAAAGAAACAATGGTATTTTTTTGGGGTAAAGCGTTGAGAAAGAAATACCAGATTTTTTTTCATTGTATAGTGTTTTTTAAAAAAAAATCAAAATTTGAAAATTTTGAGTTATTTCCCTTTTGTAGTTGGGGTGCGATATTTATGAAAACAAGTTAAATAGCAACGTCTTCTTTGATGGTGCCTCTAATTGACTTGCAGATAATCAAATAGTAATAATAATGTAATGAAAAACATTGAATCTATGTTAAGTATGCAAATGGAGCTCACTAACAGGTTACTTAATATGATGTCAATTATTTTAGAAAAATTAATTGCCTTGAAGACGAAACGTTCCTAATCAAAAACTGCATAGATATCTTATTGGTATCTGAGACACATTTCACTTCTAAGTCGTATCTATACATATACATATTGTATAATAAACCCGTAGACTTTGACTGTTTGTTTTTGATTTGTGCAAGTATGAATTAAAAGCCACTCATTCTATTCAAAATCAAATTACTGAAACACAAGAAGCTTTATTTGGTGCACAACATAGGCTTTATTTCATCAAAATTGACCCACAAAATATAATATTATTTAATTTATAATTTTAAAATTTTAAAAAGCGTTTTTTCTAACAAATTTGTTAATAAACCATGCTAAAATTACATGCGCTACTTCACTACATTTTATCACTTCTAAAAACACTTCACATGTAATTTTCTATAATTCTTCAAACCTTATATTGCTTTACATTCGGGCGAGACAACGTTACTAACAAATGCACAAAAGCTTTTTGAATGCAAAACGAAGTTTGCCAGGCCAACTACATAGTTTTAAAATAAGAGGATATGATATTATTCTAGCAAATCATGACAGAGAACATGCTGGAAGTGCAATAATAATAAAATCCAAGCTCCGTGTTTGGCAAGTATCAGTCTCTGCTCATTAGAATTTCTGAAGTCATACTTTGTATGATTTGATTCACATAATTTTTTTATGTACGACACATGTAACTGAAATATGTTTATCATCTAAACAAATACAAGTACATAAAGAATTTATTTTTGAAGAGTTCTTTTATTTGTGCTTTATTAGAAGATTGGGAGTATACCGATCAATTTGCGCGAAAGGTTCGTATATGCCAAAAACTAAATTTTATTATTTGCATAACTGTAGCTATTATCGCTATTACCAGATGTTGAGTTAGTGGCTTTATAACAAATTTGCATCAAAAAGTCAATTTCGTAACGATCATTTCGGTCGATATATTCAGTGCCGGCTCTTGGGTAGCGCGAGAGGAGCGGTCGCTCTAGGCTCCAGATGGCAAGGGGCGGCAAAAAGCCGAATTCGAAAAACAATTTCCAGCGCAAAATAAAATTTTAAAATACCGCTATCATAACTTTATGTGCGCGTTGTTGCCGATGTTGCAAAAGTGAGTTAAAAGCGCCGAAGTAGAATTTATGTAAAGTGAAAGTGTCGACCAAAGGGCGCCGAAAGACAATCTCGCACTACCCAAATTAAGCGACAGGGCCGGTGCTGGATATAACTTATATATAATGTGTATAATTTACGGGGAGTTCTTGTAGTATAAGTGGCTTTCATTATAATACCTTAAAGGTGACTGGCATTAAGTCGTTCAGCTATAGTTCTAATCATACTGCAAGCTACAAGGGCTGTAAAGTTTACCTGGAATTAGTCAACAGAATAAAACCAAATCTTAAGGAATAACCAATCGCGAAAAGCTGAAAAATCACCATCTCGTCAGCATATCATACCCTAACTACAGTAGAGGCAAAAACTGTTTATGTTTACATTGAAGGTACATGAAAAGAAAGAAACAATGGTATTTTTTTGGGGTAAAGCGTTGAGAAAGAAATACCAGATTTTTTTTCATTGTATAGTGTTTTTTAAAAAAAAATCAAAATTTGAAAATTTTGAGTTATTTCCCTTTTGTAGTTGGGGTGCGATATTTATGAAAACAAGTTAAATAGCAACGTCTTCTTTGATGGTGCCTCTAATTGACTTGCAGATAATCAAATAGTAATAATAATGTAATGAAAAACATTGAATCTATGTTAAGTATGCAAATGGAGCTCACTAACAGGTTACTTAATATGATGTCAATTATTTTAGAAAAATTAATTGCCTTGAAGACGAAACGTTCCTAATCAAAAACTGCATAGATATCTTATTGGTATCTGAGACACATTTCACTTCTAAGTCGTATCTATACATATTGTATAATAAACCCGTAGACTTTGACTGTTTGTTTTTGATTTGTGCAAGTATGAATTAAAAGCCACTCATTCTATTCAAAATCAAATTACTGAAACACAAGAAGCTTTATTTGGTGCACAACATAGGCTTTATTTCATCAAAATTGACCCACAAAATATAATATTATTTAATTTATAATTTTAAAATTTTAAAAAGCGTTTTTTCTAACAAATTTGTTAATAAACCATGCTAAAATTACATGCGCTACTTCACTACATTTTATCACTTCTAAAAACACTTCACATGTAATTTTCTATAATTCTTCAAACCTTATATTCCTTTACATTCGGGCGAGACAACGTTACTAACAAATGCACAAAAGCTTTTTGAATGCAAAACGAAGTTTGCCAGGCCAACTACATAGTTTTAAAATAAGAGGATATGATATTATTCTAGCAAATCATGACAGAGAACATGCTGGAAGTGCAATAATAATAAAATCCAAGCTCCGTGTTTGGCAAGTATCAGTCTCTGCTCATTAGAATTTCTGAAGTCATACTTTGTATGATTTGATTCACATAATTTTTTTATGTACGACACATGTAACTGAAATATGTTTATCATCTAAACAAATACAAGTACATAAAGAATTTATTTTTGAAGAGTTCTTTTATTTGTGCTTTATTAGAAGATTGGGAGTATACCGATCAATTTGCGCGAAAGGTTCGTATATGCCAAAAACTAAATTTTATTATTTGCATAACTGTAGCTATTATCGCTATTACCAGATATTGAGTTAGTGGCTTTATAACAAATTTGCATCAAAAAGTCAATTTCGTAACGATCATTTCGGTCGATATATTCAGTGCCGGCTCTTGGGTAGCGCGAGAGGAGCGGTCGCTCTAGGCTCCAGATGGCAAGGGGCGGCAAAAAGCCGAATTCGAAAAACAATTTCCAGCGCAAAATAAAATTTTAAAATACCGCTATCATAACTTTATGTGCGCGTTGTTGCCGATGTATCAAAAGTGAGTTAAAAGCGCCGAAGAAGAATTTATGTAAAGTGAAAGTGTCGACCAAAGGGCGCCGAAAGACCATCTCGCACTACCCAAATTAAGCGACTGGGGCGGTGCTGGATATAACTTATATATAATGTGTATAATTTACGGGGAGTTCTTGTAGTATAAGTGGCTTTCATTATAATACCTTAAAGGTGACTGGCATTAAGTCGTTCAGCTATAGTTCTAATCATACTGCAAGCTACAAGGGCTGTAAAGTTTACCTGGAATTAGTCAACAGAATAAAACCAAATCTTAAGGAATAACCAATCGCGAATAGCTGAAAAATCACCATCTCGTCAGCATATCATACCCTAACTACAGTAGAGGCAAAAACTGTTTATGTTTACATTGAAGGTATATGAAAAGAAAGAAACAATGGTATTTTTTTGGGGTAAAGCGTTGAGAAAGAAATACCAGATTTTTTTTTCATTGTATAGTGTTTTTTAAAAAAAAATCAAAATTTGAAAATTTTGAGTTATTTCCCTTTTGTAGTTGGGGTGCGATATTTATGAAAACAAGTTAAATATCAACGTCTTCTTTGATGGTGCCTCTAATTGACTTGCAGATAATCAAATAGTAATAATAATGTAATGAAAAACATTGAATCTATGTTAAGTATGCAAATGGAGCTCACTAACAGGTTACTTAATATGATGTCAATTATTTTAGAAAAATTAATTGCCTTGAAGACGAAACGTTCCTAATCAAAAACTGCATAGATATCTTATTGGTATCTGAGACACATTTCACTTCTAAGTCGTATCTATACATATTGTATAATAAACCCGTAGACTTTGACTGTTTGTTTTTGATTTGTGCAAGTATGAATTAAAAGCCACTCATTCTATTCAAAATCAAATTACTGAAACACAAGAAGCTTTATTTGGTGCACAACATAGGCTTTATTTCATCAAAATTGACCCACAAAATATAATATTATTTAATTTATAATTTTAAAATTTTAAAAAGCGTTTTTTCTAACAAATTTGTTAATAAACCATGCTAAAATTACATGCGCTACTTCACTGCATTTTATCACTTCTAAAAACACTTCACATGTAATTTTCTATAATTCTTCAAACCTTATATTGCTTTACATTCGGGCGAGACAACGTTACTAACAAATGCACAAAAGCTTTTTGAATGCAAAACGAAGTTTGCCAGGCCAACTACATAGTTTTAAAATAAGAGGATATGATATTATTCTAGCAAATCATGACAGAGAACATGCTGGAAGTGCAATAATAATAAAATCCAAGCTCCGTGTTTGGCAAGTATCAGTCTCTGCTCATTAGAATTTCTGAAGTCATACTTTGTATGATTTGATTCACATAATTTTTTTATGTACGACACATGTAACTGAAATATGTTTATCATCTAAACAAATACAAGTACATAAAGAATTTATTTTTGAAGAGTTCTTTTATTTGTGCTTTATTAGAAGATTGGGAGTATACCGATCAATTTGCGCGAAAGGTTCGTATATGCCAAAAACTAAATTTTATTATTTGCATAACTGTAGCTATTATCGCTATTACCAGATGTTGAGTTAGTGGCTTTATAACAAATTTGCATCAAAAAGTCAATTTCGTAACGATCATTTCGGTCGATATATTCAGTGCCGGCTCTTGGGTAGCGCGAGAGGAGCGGTCGCTCTAGGCTCCAGATGGCAAGGGGCGGCAAAAAGCCGAATTCGAAAAACAATTTCCAGCGCAAAATAAAATTTTAAAATACCGCTATCATAACTTTATGTGCGCGTTGTTGCCGATGTTGCAAAAGTGAGTTAAAAGCGCCGAAGTAGAATTTATGTAAAGTGAAAGTGTCGACCAAAGGGCGCCGAAAGACAATCTCGCACTACCCAAATTAAGCGACAGGGCCGGTGCTGGATATAACTTATATATAATGTGTATAATTTACGGGAAGTTCTTGTAGTATAAGTGGCTTTCATTATAATACCTTAAAGGTGACTGGCATTATGTCGTTCAGCTATAGTTCTAATCATACTGCAAGCTACAAGGGCTGTAAAGTTTACCTGGAATTAGTCAACAGAATAAAACCAAATCTTAAGAAATAACCAATCGCGAATAGCTGAAAAATCACCATCTCGTCAGCATATCATACCCTAACTACAGTAGAGGCAAAAACTGTTTATGTTTACATTGAAGGTATATGAAAAGAAAGAAACAATAGTATTTTTTTGGGGTAAAGCGTTGAGAAAGAAATACCAGATTTTTTTTTTCATTGTATAGTGTTTTTTAAAAAAAAATCAAAATTTGAAAATTTTGAGTTATTTCCCTTTTGTAGTTGGGGTGCGATATTTATGAAAACAAGTTAAATAGCAACGTCTTCTTTGATGGTGCCTCTAATTGACTTGCAGATAATCAAATAGTAATAATAATGTAATGAAAAACATTGAATCTATGTTAAGTATGCAAATGGAGCTCACTAACAGGTTACTTAATATGATGTCAATTATTTTAGAAAAATTAATTGCCTTGAAGACGAAACGTTCCTAATCAAAAACTGCATAGATATCTTATTGGTATCTGAGACACATTTCACTTCTAAGTCGTATCTATACATATTGTATAATAAACCCGTAGACTTTGACTGTTTGTTTTTGATTTGTGCAAGTATGAATTAAAAGCCACTCATTCTATTCAAAATCAAATTACTGAAACACAAGAAGCTTTATTTGGTGCACAACATAGGCTTTATTTCATCAAAATTGACCCACAAAATATAATATTATTTAATTTATAATTTTAAAATTTTAAAAAGCGTTTTTTCTAACAAATTTGTTAATAAACCATGCTAAAATTACATGCGCTACTTCACTACATTTTATCACTTCTAAAAACACTTCACATGTAATTTTCTATAATTCTTCAAACCTTATATTGCTTTACATTCGGGCGAGACAACGTTACTAACAAATGCACAAAAGCTTTTTGAATGCAAAACGAAGTTTGCCAGGCCAACTACATAGTTTTAAAATAAGAGGATATGATATTATTCTAGCAAATCATGACAGAGAACATGCTGGAAGTGCAATAATAATAAAATCCAAGCTCCGTGTTTGGCAAGTATCAGTCTCTGCTCATTAGAATTTCTGAAGTCATACTTTGTATGATTTGATTCACATAATTTTTTTATGTACGACACATGTAACTGAAATATGTTTATCATCTAAACAAATACAAGTACATAAAGAATTTATTTTTGAAGAGTTCTTTTATTTGTGCTTTATTAGAAGATTGGGAGTATACCGATCAATTTGCGCGAAAGGTTCGTATATGCCAAAAACTAAATTTTATTATTTGCATAACTGTAGCTATTATCGCTATTACCAGATGTTGAGTTAGTGGCTTTATAACAAATTTGCATCAAAAAGTCAATTTCGTAACGATCATTTCGGTCGATATATTCAGTGCCGGCTCTTGGGTAGCGCGAGAGGAGCGGTCGCTCTAGGCTCCAGATGGCAAGGGGCGGCAAAAAGCCGAATTCGAAAAACAATTTCCAGCGCAAAATAAAATTTTAAAATACCGCTATCATAACTTTATGTGCGCGTTGTTGCCGATGTTGCAAAAGTGAGTTAAAAGCGCCGAAGTAGAATTTATGTAAAGTGAAAGTGTCGATCAAAGGGCGCCGAAAGTCAATCTCGCACTACCCAAATTAAGCGACAGGGCCGGTGCTGGATATAACTTCTATATATTGTGTATAATTTACGGGAAGTTCTTGTAGTATAAGTGGCTTTCATTATAATACCTTAAAGGTGACTGGCATTAAGTCGTTCAGCTATAGTTCTAATCATACTGCAAGCTACAAGGGCTGTAAAGTTTACCTGGAATTAGTCAACAGAATAAAACCAAATCTTAAGGAATAACCAATCGCGAATAGCTGAAAAATCACCATCTCGTCAGCATATCATACCCTAACTACAGTAGAGGCAAAAACTGTTTATGTTTACATTGAAGGTATATGAAAAGAAAGAAACAATGGTATTTTTTTGGGGTAAAGCGTTGAGAAAGAAATACCAGATTTTTTTTCATTGTATAGTGTTTTTTAAAAAAAAATCAAAATTTGAAAATTTTGAGTTATTTCCCTTTTGTAGTTGGGGTGCGATATTTATGAAAACAAGTTAAATAGCAACGTCTTCTTTGATGGTGCCTCTAACTGACTTGCAGATAATCAAATAGTAATAATAATGTAATGAAAAACATTGAATCTATGTTAAGTATGCAAATGGAGCTCACTAACAGGTTACTTAATATGATGTCAATTATTTTAGAAAAATTAATTGCCTTGAAGACGAAACGTTCCTAATCAAAAACTGCATAGATATCTTATTGGTATCTGAGACACATTTCACTTCTAAGTTGTATCTATACATATACATATTGTATAATAAAATCATAGACTTTGACTGTTTGTTTTTGATTTGTGCAAGTATGAATTAAAAGCCACTCATTCTATTCAAAATCAAATTACTGAAACACAAGAAGCTTTATTTGGTGCACAACATAGGCTTTATTTCATAAAAATTGACCCACAAAATATAATATTATTTAATTTATAATTTTAAAATTTTAAAAAGCGTTTTTTCTAACAAATTTGTTAATAAACCATGCTAAAATTACATGCGCTACTTCACTACATTTTATCACTTCTAAAACCACTTCACATGTAATTTTCTATAATTCTTCAAACCTTATATTGCTTTACATTCGGGCGAGACAACGTTACTAACAAATGCACAAAAGCTTTTTGAATGCAAAACGAAGTTTGCCAGGCCAACTACATAGTTTTAAAATAAGAGGATATGATATTATTCTAGCAAATCATGACAGAGAACATGCTGGAAGTGCAATAATAATAAAATCCAAGCTCCGTGTTTGGCAAGTATCAGTCTCTGCTCATTAGAATTTCTGAAGTCATACTTTGTATGATTTGATTCACATAATTTTTTTATGTACGACACATGTAACTGAAATATGTTTATCATCTAAACAAATTCAAGTACATAAAGAATTTATTTTTGAAGAGTTCTTTTATTTGTGCTTTATTAGAAGATTGGGAGTATACCGATCAATTTCCGCGAAAGGTTCGCATATGCCAAAAACTAAATTTTATTATTTGCATAACTGTAGCTATTATCGCTATTACCAGATGTTGAGTTAGTGGCTTTATAACAAATTTGCATCAAAAAGTCAATTTCGTAACGATCATTTCGGTCGATATATTCAGTGCCGGCTCTTGGGTAGCGCGAGAGGAGCGGTCGCTCTAGGCTCCAGATGGCAAGGGGCGGCAAAAAGCCGAATTCGAAAAACAATTTCCAGCGCAAAATAAAATTTTAAAATACCGCTATCATAACTTTATGTGCGCGTTGTTTCCGATGTTGCAAAAGTGAGTTAAAAGCGCCGAAGTAGAATTTATGTAAAGTGAAAGTGTCGACCAAAGGGCGCCGAAAGTCAATCTCGCACTACCCAAATTAAGCGACAGGGCCGGTGCTGGATATAACTTCTATATATTGTGTATAATTTACGGGGAGTTCTTGTAGTATAAGTGGCTTTCATTAGAATACCTTAAAGGTGACTGGCATTAAGTCGTTCAGCTATAGTTCTAATCATACTGCAAGCTACAAGGGCTGTAAAGTTTACCTGGAATTAGTCAACAGAATAAAACCAAATCTTAAGGAATAACCAATCGCGAATAGCTGAAAAATCACCATCTCGTCAGCATATCACACCATAACTACAGTAGAGGCAAAAACTGTTTATGTTTACATTGAAGGTATATGAAAAGAAAGAAACAATGGTATTTTTTTGGGGTAAAGCGTTGAGAAAGAAATACCAGATTTTTTTTCATTGTATAGTGTTTTTAAAAAAAAAATCAAAATTTGAAAATTTTGAGTTATTTCCCTTTTGTAGTTGGGGTGCGATATTTATGAAAACAAGTTAAATAGCAACGTCTTCTTTGATGGTGCCTCTAACTGACTTGCAGATAATCAAATAGTAATAATAATGTAATGAAAAACATTGAATCTATGTTAAGTATGCAAATGGAGCTCACTAACAGGTTACTTAATATGATGTCAATTATTTTAGAAAAATTAATTGCCTTGAAGACGAAACGTTCCTAATCAAAAACTGCATAGATATCTTATTGGTATCTGAGACACATTTCACTTCTAAGTCGTATCTATCACATATTGTATAATAAACCCGTAGACTTTGACTGTTTGTTTTTGATTTGTGCAAGTATGAATTAAAAGCCACTCATTCTATTCAAAATCAAATTACTGAAACACAAGAAGCTTTATTTGGTGCACAACATAGGCTTTATTTCATCAAAATTGACCCACAAAATATAATATTATTTAATTTATAATTTTAAAATTTTAAAAAGCGTTTTTTCTAACAAATTTGTTAATAAACCATGCTAAAATTACATGCGCTACTTCACTACATTTTATCACTTCTAAAAACACTTCACATGTAATTTTCTATAATTCTTCAAACCTTATATTGCTTTACATTCGGGCGAGACAACGTTACTAACAAATGCACAAAAGCTTTTTGAATGCAAAACGAAGTTTGCCAGGCCAACTACATAGTTTTAAAATAAGAGGATATGATATTATTCTAGCAAATCATGACAGAGAACATGCTGGAAGTGCAATAATAATAAAATCCAAGCTCCGTGTTTGGCAAGTATCAGTCTCTGCTCATTAGAATTTCTGAAGTCATACTTTGTATGATTTGATTCACATAATTTTTTTATGTACGACACATGTAACTGAAATATGTTTATCATCTAAACAAATACAAGTACATAAAGAATTTATTTTTGAAGAGTTCTTTTATTTGTGCTTTATTAGAAGATTGGGAGTATACCGATCAATTTGCGCGAAAGGTTCGTATATGCCAAAAACTAAATTTTATTATTTGCATAACTGTAGCTATTATCGCTATTACCAGATGTTGAGTTAGTGGCTTTATAACAAATTTGCATCAAAAAGTCAATTTCGTAACGATCATTTCGGTCGATATATTCAGTGCCGGCTCTTGGGTAGCGCGAGAGGAGCGGTCGCTCTAGGCTCCAGATGGCAAGGGGCGGCAAAAAGCCGAATTCGAAAAACAATTTCCAGCGCAAAATAAAATTTTAAAATACCGCTATCATAACTTTATGTGCGCGTTGTTGCCGATGTTGCAAAAGTGAGTTAAAAGCGCCGAAGTAGAATTTATGTAAAGTGAAAGTGTCGACCAAAGGGCGCCGAAAGTCAATCTCGCACTACCCAAATTAAGCGACAGGGCCGGTGCTGGATATAACTTCTATATATTGTGTATAATTTACGGGAAGTTCTTGTAGTATAAGTGGCTTTCATTATAATACCTTAAAGGTGACTGGCATTAAGTCGTTCAGCTATAGTTCTAATCATACTGCAAGCTACAAGGGCTGTAAAGTTTACCTGGAATTAGTCAACAGAATAAAACCAAATCTTAAGGAATAACCAATCGCGAATAGCTGAAAAATCACCATCTCGTCAGCATATCATACCCTAACTACAGTAGAGGCAAAAACTGTTTATGTTTACATTGAAG
>JAWNKV010000410.1:0-41414 GCA_035041805.1 Amiota mariae | reverse complement strand
ACCAGGATTCTCTCTCTGAAATAGGACACTACTATCCGGATAAGGTAACACGGTTTGTTCAAAATGCTTAGCTCGTTTATGATGCAGTTCCAATCTGCAGAGTTGAAGGTATTTTTTAAGTCCAGTGTGACCACTGCGCAATACTTCTTGTCACCGCCAAGATCTAGTGCCATTTGGCGGCTCCGTATACTACTGCAATCTGGCGCAAATAATCCGTTCAAAGATTTTCCCAGTGGTACTCAGGAGACACAGGGGCCTATACGAAGATGGTAGCTCTGAGAGCAGGTTTCCTTTCGGGAAGAGCACTAAAATATGTAATAATAATAATAAAATCATACAAGTGTGAGTCGGACTCCCACACGAAGGGTTCCATACTATCGCACAAGATTTAACACAATGTATGCAAATTTGTACCTCTGCTTGAAGTTATGAATAATTAGTTTGCTTTTGTTTTTGTGAAATATTCAAAAAGTAAAGCAACAACAAAAAAATAAAGCAATAAAAAAAAAATACAGCAAAAAGCTATAACAAAACATACGTTAAGCGATAACAAATAACAATAAAAGTATACAATAAAAATTTATAAATAAAAATGCAACGCCTCCCACTGCGCCCACCATGATGTTACACAGTCCTAACTTAACGTGACCAATTCTTTGGTCCTCTAAGTACCGGGCGGTGTAATTAGGTTTTGGATGTGGACAATAGTTATGCAACTACAACACCAAACCTTATACCAATTTTTCCTATCATCAATTTTTTTTATCGCAATGCGCAGAAATAAAATTACGTATGATGGATATATTAATTACGAAAATATATTTGGTCTTTAAGAGTAATTCACTATCAATTTATTTTACGTTTTTCCCTGGAGGAAATCTTGTAACTCACAGTCCGTATTTTGTGCTTCCTCGATCTGAGGCAATGCTACCGATGTGGGGCATAATCTCGAAAAAGCGTCTGCATTGCCATTTTAGCAGACTTTTTATTTGCAAGATATTCGTAGAATATTGGTAAATATTCCCCAATTTTCGGAGTTGGCGATGAAATGATTTTTCCGAACGTTGTTGAAGAGCGTAGATCAGTGGTTTGTGGTCCTTTCTGATAATAAAATTACGTTCATCGACTAGGTGTTTGAAAAATTTGATGGCTTTGAATATTGCGAATAGTTTTCTATCGTAAGTGCTCTAGGTTTTTCGGCAATTGGTTGCCAAACATTATCAACTTGTTGCTCCATCAATCTTCCGATAGCAACATCAGAGCCAAGCAAGCAACCACAATGGACTGTGCCACGGGTTCTTGGAAGGACGACGTATACGTATACCATGTAATGACATACCACATGATGATTGGCGGTCTGTCTTCAGCAGTTTTAAACCATATTCTTTAAAATAAATTTCAATAATAATTAAAAAAGTATATAATTACAATAATACAGACGAAAAAAAATAGCGGTCTGTGATACAATTCTAGAAAGAAATATGACTGTCAAACGTGAGAAAAATAACGTTTGCGAGTCAACTAGAATATAATAATTATAAATATCTTCATACTTTAATATTTACATTATTATTTTCAGATCTTGGAAACGAGCAACGAAGAAGAAATGAGACTTTCAAACTTTGGAGTAAAATCACACAGCAACGATTTATTGAATGGACAACAATCGAATTGGCTAAACAAATTTGGACCTCTTGGCATTAAAAGCATTGGTGTAAAATCAGACAACAATCAAAATAGTTATGATTTCAAACTTCTTTACTAAATATTGAAGATTGGGAAAAATTAAGTCTAGTGAAGATTTTGACAATACAAAGGTGCGGCAAGTGGAGAATAAAAACAAATAAACTTCGGTTTCACCGAAGATGAAATACCTTTCACACAAGTTAATTAATTTGTTTGCTGCCTCAGCTGATCTTGTAAAATAAATTCTGATAAAATGGCTAAGGTTAGTCGCTACAGTTAAAGCTAAAATTTGTTCGAAGCTTAAAAAAGTCAAAATTCAGAATCAAATTAATGCAAAAAAAAATTTAACAATTAAAAAAAACCGCAATCATGTTTTATGCGCTGTTTTAATAACATTATTAAATACCTTAGTGGTTTACATTAAAAATCTTTGCCTTCACGAAGCTGATTTACCCAGTGAAGTGCATTGTGAACTATCCAAAGTAAATACTCGTATTACAATATTTACTTATGATACTATTAGTAAATATTTATCAGAAGTATCCAACACTTCCTTACCCTCCCCCTGAGCTGAATACCTTTGTCGCTATTGCTATTGTTAACTAAAATTATAATTTATAATTAATAGTTCTACATAAATAATTAAAAAATGTATCAGAAGATCTAGCCCGTCTTAAGTGACGATGTAGATTAGACTAATTTAATGATTTTGTATTGAACAACTCAACAACTCCAAGAAAGTGAAAGAAATCTAACGTTAGCGAGAGAATAAAGAGACGTTAGAAAGAAGTGATAAAGCGGACAAGTAAAGGTGACGAAGAAGAGTGAGTGAACATTACTTCGAACGCATGCATAAAAAATTTTTCAATGCGCTTTCAACACACGAAGCTTCTTCACGAAGTGTTCGTTGCAAATCCGTCGCTACTTTTTGAAGACACTTTGTAATGTAGCTTTTACATAAATGAAGTAAGTGTCTATATTATCAGTATAACAATTTGCTTTCACTTGATGTGGCTATATGTTTTCTATTCTTAAATAGTCTTTTATATTTACACTTTTAAATCCGTTATCGCAAATCAATTTACCAAATTAAAGTTTTTGAAATTGAAACAATCTTAGATTTTCTATGATTGTCTGGTTATTTCTATATACTAGTAAGCTGATGAAAATTCGGAAAACCTGTCAATTAATGTAAGGAAGCTTGATTTTGAATTTGTATAAATAACCATGTGAATTCTTTATCTAATATCTGTTAGGGTTTCAGTTAACTTAAATTTATGCTTAATAGAATTTCATTGAAGCACTGAAGTTTTATTATAATTCTTATTCATCGAATTCATATTTTTCGTTGATTTTCAAAGAAATACCTCTTAAGTATTTAAAATATTTTGCAATTACATTATTGGAAGGTATGTGTACCTTTCTATAAAGTTCATCATATAGTTTCTTGATGACAAATGCTCTTTTAACGTGGTCCCAGTTTGCATATGGCCCCAAAGTGCGATGAATGTGTAAAGCAGCGCCTTACATCTTGTTATAAGTCAACCGTTGATGAATATAATTCAGCACTTCTGGTTGCTTGACCACTAGTGATTATGGAATCCCACGAATCCCAGTATGATACTGAGTTCCAACTTTATTTATTAAGAAATAATAATTCAATCTTATCTAAAAAATGAATTAGTTTAAGTTTAGTTATGTTGTTTAATACTAAATAAATTGTCGAATATAATTTAGGCAACCAGGCACACAGAATTATCAGTGAGATAAAAAGTAACAAAACCAAAACATACACAATTAGATTGTGTGCATTCAGAGGCATGCGTGCGGCCAAAAAACATTTTTCTTTTCTTTTGCAACTCACTCTGCGTCACAGTGACAAAATTTCGCTCGTGAGTTATAAGAACGCTGAGAGGAGACAGAGTCTTCTATTTCATTTAATGTTTTATTTTAAATAATGTTCGCTCATTAACTGTTTTATTTGCAACTGTTCCAAAGAGTTGAGATTGACTTGTTGTTAAGCTAGTTATCTATAATAATGGAATTTTAAAGGATGAAGTCCTTTGCTTAGTCCTCCGGTAATCGGAAATGAAGATCCAGGGGGTGATAACGTTTTAGCTTGCGAATATACAGGCTGTTGTCCAAGAAATTGACAGCGAGATGGTTCATATGTTTATTGCTGCGGTTCACAATTTCCTCTGTCACTGTTGACACCTACAGGTTTCTGTGGATGACAGAGTTGCGGACATACCATTCAGCGTTGATAATTCTCCTGGACTGGACATTTTGTGTGATTTGTGCGTGAGATTTTGAGGTTGTGCCCCAAAGTTTAATGCCATAAGTCCATAGTGGCATTAAACTTAGAAAAGGTGCTTATTTTTTGTGCTAAGTTTCGAATTATTCCAAATGAGCCTGCTCATCCTGAATAGTTTGTGGTTCAGCTGTTTGTTTTATTAGGGTTCCGCACCCATAGGGAGCTAAGGGGACCCTATTACTAAGCTTACGCTGTCCGTCCGTCCGTCTGTCTCCTGCTCTATCTCAAGAAACGTAATAGGTAGAGAGTTGAAATTTTCACAGAGTGTGTAAGTCACTTGTGTGTAAAGCGACAAATAATAAAAATACACATTTTTAGAAGCATTTAATCTATTGTCTAAATTTTTTTTAATTTTTTTTTGTAGTATGCTCTTAGGCTGTTATCTGTAGTATACTTTTAGGCTGTTAAATATGCACATAATTCAATATTTTAAGCAAAAAGTCTTGTACGATGGTACGGAACCCTCCGTGTGCGAGTCCGACTCACACTTGGCTCATTTTTTCTAATATGGGGTTTCCAGGTCATAAGTATGTTGTTTCTGTTTAACAGCACCGGGGGGCAAGATGTGTGTCTAAGAGTGAATGTGACATGTGTGGATTTGTCTACATTTACGCCAATGTTCCACCTCTTAAGCCATGGCTACATTATGTTCAGATGGTTCTTCAAAATTAAAGTGGTTTTGTAATTGTTTTAAGTTTAATTTTAGTTGTCTTAAAGAATAACAGAAAAATTAAAATATTTATTGATCAAAAAACAAAAAACTCAAAATTGATGATGCAGCGACTAGGTCAGAACAAAGAGGGTTGTGTCATCAGCGTATATAGCTATCAGCATGTTGTCATCATTTAGAGTCGGCAGGTCAGAAGTATAAATCGCGTAGAATATTGGTTCTAACACACTACCTTGTGGCACACGAGCTCTGATTTGTTTTATATCTGACTCCATACCTTTGAAAGTGACATAAAAAGTCCTCTTGCCAAATGAAGACTTGATGAACAGATAATATGGTGCTGGGAGGAGTTTCTTCGGTTTGTATAGGAATCCTGCGTGTCATACTTTGTCAAAAACCTAACGAACATCGAGAAAGGCTGCTGAGCAGAATTCTTTGCATTCAAATGCTTCAATGTGCTGGACCAATCTGTGACATTGTTCAGGTGTTCCATGTAACCTCCTGAATCCAAATTGATGATCAGGGATCATGCGTCTATCGTCCAGCAGCAGGAGCAGTCTCATCAAAAATATTCTTTTAAATACCTTCGAGAGAATGACCAGCAGGTTATTTGGACGGTGAAATATGGTTTGTGTTCTGGCTTCCCTGGTTTGGCAATCATGATGTCAGTGCATTTCCTTTGAGCATGGAAGTGGCTGAGCTTCAAAATGCCATTATTATCACAACAAGTAGTAACAAGGTTTTGTTCAGTAGGGCTCGGATAGCGAGAGCATCTATTTTGTCATATCCATGGGATTTGCTTAGTTTGCAACTTGCAATTTCATTGTGAACTTCTTGAAACTCAACTGGGCGTATAGGCAAATCCATCTGACAAGTAGACTTAATGAGCGTGACTGTTTCTTGTTCATCAGAGACGGAGCTGAAGTTGAATGGGGTGAAAGTTGCTTCAAGGTGCATGGCAAACTCCAGAGTCTTGTCTGCGCCAGACCTACACCAGGTGCCATTTGAACTTTGAAGAGGAACCTTTCTATTTGTTGGTATTTCAAGGTATCTTGTCGCGCTCCATAAATTATGTTCTGCACTTCCTGGTTCAACTTCTGCAAGAAAATCTTCATTTGCCTTATTTATTCCATCATTCAAGATTATCAACTCCTTCGTTGCTTGGCTGAGCGCCATTTTTTCCCTCGGATTTCTGGAGAGGTGCCAGGTTCTTCGTAATCTTTTCTTCTCTCATACCATGTCAGCTATCTCTAGGGACCAGAGGTGAAGGTCTCACTTGGTGTGAAGAATTCCGCCAAAGTGTTTCTTCGAAAAATACTCGAAGGTCTAGGTACAATATAAATGGGAACATTGATATTTATTTATACGGCTGAGTGATCCGCGATGAGGTCATGGAGTGGTGCGTAGATATTCTGTTAGGCCTTTGCTGAAGACAATATCCAACACGTCTGGTATTTTCTGAGGGCCTGTGGGCCAATATGTTGGCCCTTATTTACAGGAACATTGACTGCAAGACCTTGTATGTAGGAGGCACATAGATTTATACACTCACTACTGCAGCCTAGAACCAGTCTAGTGTTGTCGAAGCTTGTTCGGCAAATTTTAAGATTGATTTGATTAGAATTGCTGCACCATCACGAGCTCCGCCACTTGGACGGTTTGCGCTGATAAGATCGTACCCATGAATTTTTAAGTAGGATAAGGGGCGTGACTAAGAAACAAGTACAACATCAATATTGTTAGGTTTTAAGAAGTGTTAAAACAATAAGCACATTATTGCATGTGCCGTTCGCATTCCACGTAATCATCCTAAGATTTACATTGTTTATTTATAAGCATCTGAGTAAACTACATAGTAAGCTTAGCCATCATAAGCAGAATTTAAATTTCATTACTAATTATATACATTTTTTTCCGCAATTTCATTTGAATTTTGTGCTTTCTTGTCATAAGCGCAATTTTTCCGTTTTGGAGTTTGGATTACTTTATGGAATAGTGGACGAGCAGCAGGTGGCTGCAGCTAAGCTTATCACTTTTATAATGTTAAAATTTTAGCAAATGACATGTAAAAGAAATTATTGAGGGACAAGGAGGGGAACACTTTTAAAACTTAAGGTGGCGTGCACCGCTATCGTGCAATGACCGGTTAGATGCCTATCAATGTTCTGCAGCTCGTACGACTCAGCTCTATAAGAGATTCAGCGAATTTTGCACTATAGCCATTACACATTTCATAGCTTCGTAACCTACATCCGTTTTTCGCAATTTCATCAACAGTCTCATTTCCCTCTATGCCCTTGTGACTCGGTACCCAATAGATCACAGCATGCGTTACGCAACTAGTCTTCTCATTGCTACCTTGTACTGTAGAACATTTTTCGATGATGACTAGTATGACTTTACCGCTATGTCTATTAGCCAACCATTTTTTTCTATAATGGCTTTTATTTTCTGTCCAAAATCCATTTTCGGAACCATATAGTCTAGATCGACTGATGAATTCCGAATAGAGCTATGCCCGTAGGGTCTATAAGAGGAGTGATGAACAACAGAGAAAGCCGTTGAACTTTTTCCGTGGGTCTGACATATGTTCGCTTTTTACATAATGTCCACTACATCAAAATACCATAGATCAGTATCGGTCTAACAAAAGCTGTATAACACCAGTGCATAAGAGAGGGCGAAAAGCCCCAAGTGCTCCCAACCATTTTTTTACATGCGTACAGAACATTGGTTACCTTCTTCACCCTCTCTTCTACATTTAATTTCCACAGCAGCTTGTTATCCAGAACTACTCCTAAATAGTTGGTGTGTGTCTTTAGCGCTAGCGTGCTACCAATGCTTGGCAGTGTCCATACGAGACTTGTACTTTCTTGTTCGTCATAATTGAACTTATGGTTGATAAGCATTTTCCCCCTATAATTATTGCAATGACATCTGCATATATGCAACTAATTTTGGAGTTTTACTCATTCCATTCCGCTTTTATCTTCCTGCAGCTCAAAAGTTTCTGTTCCCATCGATATATAGCGTTTTCTATGTACAATGTAAAGGCAAAGAATTTTGTGTGTGCTTTAATAAAAGAGCTTTATGGTGGCCATAACATTATGTTCCGGAGATTTTTTTTTTTTGTGGTACACAATCGGACTAACATATTTCATTTCTGATATTATGCCCAAATTTCACTATAAATATATAATGGAGAAAAAAAATTTGGCGTATACTAAAGAATGTATCTCTTTAAGATGGACATTCCAATGGGTAATGATCATAACTTCACTTCAAAGTTGGTCAAAGATTGATTTTAAATCAAGGATGTGAACTTGATAAGCTGGTCAAGTCAATTGACGGACCGAAAAGATATGAGGAGGTTAAAAGGAAAGGTTAGTTAATAAATTGTTTTAAAATAAAGGACCAATTATGTACGAATATTTATATGAAAAAAACTTAATATTAGATACCGCTCGAAGCTTATCTTCAGTACGCCAAAAATAAGCGTGGAGGTCCCGCAACTCATAATTATATGAAATGTGAAGTAAATAAAAATTTACAATTTAGGCTAATAATATATAAATAAATATATTTTTACAATTTATTTTTCTGATTGCGCATATTAAAATATTTAATCCATTCGTTTTGTTAGATTTTTTTTTAAACTTGGTTCGTCCGCCAAATAAAGTTCCTTCTTTACTTCTTCAGTACTACAGTACTCAAATGCTTCTGAACTTTATTTTCACATTCTTACTTAACAAACCTATTTACAATTTATCTCGTCTAAGGCTTTACACTAACATAAGATAATCTCAAATAACTTAACATAATTTAACAGCCAAATGTATGAGAATTAGATAACCTATGAGGAAGCACATGTCCTATCTCTCCCGGGCTTTGGCAACCAATTCAAATTTACTGACTAATGTTTACATATATACATAAATTCTTAGTTTCATATATTATTATTACCTAATCCTAAGCTATGCCCAAGTTTTTGGTATGCAGATTGAGCTTTTCGTTGTGACCTTTAGCATATTTGTGAATTTCTCATTTCCGCTATTATACAGTTAGTCATCCAGTCATGAATTTTGTTAAGTTTGCAAGTGCTACATGATACACTCCAAAACATAAAAGTGTTGATACTGATGTGAAAGGTATTCCACAAGAAAAATAAATTATTTTTGAAGTAATATATACAATATATAGACTTTATCTCAACAGGAACGAATTACAATACATGCAAAATAAACAAATTGAAAAAGATTACACAAATATAAAAATCAGCCAAGTGTCATCAGTCGCACACGGAGGGTTCCGTACCATCGTATAAGATTTTTTGGCGCAAAAATTAAATATGTTGAATACATATAATAATACTGATAAGTGTCGTAAACAAGATATTATATAAAAAAAATTCTAAATTCTACAAAAAGATTCAACTCTTTTCTAGTATGGGTTGAAGTTTCTTGTGTGGGGACAGCTTTAATTTTTTATTCGGTTTTATTTATTAAATGGTTAATTTGGCTTGCTTTCAAGATCAACAAAATACTAAATTGATTAATTTTGATGATCGTTTGTTGTAGTTACCAACAGTGATTATAAACAGATTTAATATAGCCGAAGACCATTATTCCATTCTAGGTTTTAATTATAATTATCTCCTTACTATATACATTAATACAAAAAAAAATTATAAAAAAAACGCCGACCGCAAGATTTGAATTTGCGCACTCACGCGTCTTAATCTTAAACCCTTATCACTACGCCATTGAGGTCACAAAATTTCGTTTTATTGATAAATTTTTAATATATACTTAAATAAATTATTAGCATTAAAAAAACAATTTTAAAATTATTAAATTTATTTTTTTATAATTTTACAGAATTACTTGAAATAAGTAGCAATGATGATGATGTTAATTGTAAAATTCACTACACCACAAATGTTACAAGTTTCTTGCATGGGGACCACTTTTATTTTTTTAACTTTATTTTATCTTTAGTATTTGTGTAATTGTGACAATAGATATACACATTCTGTAAAAATGTCAAATATTTATCTATTATGGTTGATGAGACACAGCCGCGGACGGACGAACAGCGAAAGCTTAGTAATAGGGTCCCGTTGGCACCCTTTGAGTATGGAACCCCTAAAAAAATGGAGTGTTTATGCGTATTAATGTTTTATTTAATAATACTAATACAATATTAATGTTGATACTTTTATAAAAAGATAATATGTTAAAGTAAGTTTGTATATTACTGTTGTGCTTATATTATTATTATAATATTTTGTCCATGCTTTAAAAATGCCTTAACAAAACTATTCATACTGTTTTCTAAAAAATGTATTTTAAAATTTAATAGTTTATTAAACATTAAATGCCATATTATCTCAATTAAAATGTGATTAATATTTTTTTTTATAATACATATAATATTATGTATTTAACCAAAATTTTGTTCGAAGATATTGTAGCTGTTTTTTTTTTGTTTGCTTGGGAGCTGTTGGAGGCACAGCTAGCATTCCACGAAGGCAAAGAAAAATGAGATCACTCCACACAATAAAATTAAAGCTTTTAACGTACCAGAAAACAGTCCAGCCAAGATGTCCCTTCAAATACTCTGAACATTCTTTGTATTTGTATTATGGGGTATACCTTAGCTTTTGTAATATTATGTCTTATGTTCTTCAAAACGTACTTATTTATTCCAGTTGCTTCCATTTCAGGGATACCAACCTACTATTTTCGTAACAATGTCTCCCCCTAGACATGTGGCTCCTTACAGGAAACAGTAGCATTGCTTTCAATGTGTTTGGCCAGACGATTAGCATTCACCATTTTATTTTGTACATCAGTTCGAATGTTCATTTCAACATAGACAGAAATGCCCATTAATTTCACATGAGACTTTAAAATCTTGCCATGGCTTACATTTGGAGCTTGTTCAAAAATTATCTGTAATCGTTGAAAGTCCAGGAGAAAATTTGGTCTCCTTTTAAATCAAAGGAGCCTGTGCCCAAGTGCTGATACTACCAGAGGACACCGCTGAATGATCTGACATTCATCATGATTTCGTTCCATAAATCTATACATTATTTGTGCATCGAAGTTCACTCCAACACATCAAACAAGCTGTGAAATCGTTCTTCAACGCTCTTGTTATCGTATCCGTCAATTTGAAAGTCTATGACCGATAGGGGATGATAAGTCTTAATGAGTGATACCTGTTAAAAAAAGGCAGCCAAAAAAAAAAAAAAAAATTATATATTCCAAACCAAACATATATATTTTATATTGAAAGAAATTTTTTTTGCGCATTTTATTCGTAACAAGAAAATTTCATAATCCTTGGTTTTATGTACGTAAGTTATCTGTCTCTGATGCGAGTAATACGACCGTCGTGGTTGGAGCTTCGTGATCGATTGAGCATACACAATTTCCCTTAATACCCAGATGCTTTTTAAAATTGAATGGCCTGTCTGTTACGCTGCGAACTGTTGTTAGCACGGGTTGGCATAACCGCTGGAGTTGGTTCCAATGAAGAAGACGATACATCTTGATCAGTAATATACGGCTCAGTTGCTTATGGTGATTAATATAATTCTAAGGCTTCTGAAACGCTGTCACAAGGTTACGTAGTTGATCCTGATGCCATTTGACCACACGAGAATCATTTAAAAAAACATTGTAGGAAATCAGCCCGGTTTGATCGCATACCGTACCTTCAACCCATTTAGGCTCAACGGCATAGTTACGAACCCAAACTGGGCTATCTCATATAAAACGATATGGGTTGCTAGGTTGGAAAGCTCTTCCCTCAGTTATCTCGTCTGGTTGTTATTTGTTGAAGTAAGGCTTAAGCTGACAGTTAAGAAGCAACTCTGCTGGTGATCGATTGGTAGCTGTCTGAGGGGTTATATGCTGACTGAACAAATATCAGGCCATGTTAAGGACGATGTTGGTATTACGATTCAACTTCTTTAGGTCCTCAGTAGTTTGTAGTTTGTACCATGCGGATATATCGTATTCCATTGTTGCCAGTGAAGGCCTTGAATTCTTTAGAAGTAAATGCTGTACCATTTTCCAATATAAATTCGTCCAGAACAAAACCTAGTACACACAACATGTTTGAACTACTAGCAGACGAAGACGATACAAATAACGAGCAACACAACAGTGTAGCATCGGAAAGTGACACCAAACAGACTTCAAAATAAGCACCAATTTATGTGCGAGACATTAATGTACTAACTAATGCACTGACTGAATTACTAGGGCGCAACTATGTACTCAAAGCACTACCCAATAACGATGTTCGTATCCAGTTGCCGGAACCCTAACATTATAGTTTAAGTATAAAAATGCTACAAACCAGAAGCACTAAATACTACAAATTCAAGCCTAAAGACAAATGTGTTTTTAAAGTAATGCTTAGACACCTTCATCCATCATCGGACTTTGAGGAATTAAAACAAGAACTAAATGAATTAGGGCACAAAGTTATAATCATACACAATATACTACATAAAACAACCAATAAACCATTACCTCTGTTCTTAATCGAACTAGCAAGCAGCCCAACTAACAAAAATATTTATAAACTAACACACCAAAATCTTCTTTAAGGCCCCCCACAGTAAGAGGACGATAGCGCAATGTACTTTACTTTATTGCTTTAAAGATCCAGTATGTGTTAAATACGCTGGGAATCATAAAACTATCTACTATTAAATGGTTGTAGCAAACAAAATTAAATGCGCTTTGTGCAAATTGCAGCTACCTCTTCCCAGCCTCACCCAACCAATCGACCAGCACAAAAGGTAAAAGCAAGCTCTACTGACAATCCGACGACCCCTGACAGAAGGTCCTCTCAGCAAAACAATACTAACAACATGTCAATTGACGATACCACAGAAATTAAAAACATGATGAAACAATTGATTCAACAGGTGACTAACACGATGAACATAATAACACTCCTGGTAACTATGCTTGACAAACAAAATGAACAATAAGTTAATAATAATTGCTTAGAACAAACATATTTTAGAGCTGCAACTATTCCTAAATGAAAATTGAATTGATATAGTACTCTCTAAAACTCATTGCACAAATAATCACTATTTGAGCATTCCCGGGTATAAAATATATAAAACAAACCGCCCGAATGGTTCAGGGCATGGTGGCTCTGCTATTATTATTAAAATGAACATATGCCACGTTGAGCTTGAGAGCTATCAACATATACAGTCGACCAAATTGCTATTGTCTATTCACAATAGCAGCTATTTATTGCCCACCTAGACACACAATCTCATCAGCTCAATTTAAAGGCTACTTTAAAGAGCTTGACCCAAGGTTTATCGCAGTAGGAAATTACATTTCTAAATGTAAAGTGGAGATCTAGACTGACAAACACTAAACACAAATCTTTACTAAGTACAACTCAAATGATTGGAGGGATCTAATTGAATTTTGTATACTAAAAGACACGAACATAACACATTTTCAAAAATACTCCCGACTTGAACATTGAACTGGGATGGATACAGGAAATTTATTGACATTAATCTCTCTATAAATGTACCTCTTAAGAAACAGGACGATATTGTAAAGGCAGTGATATATTTAAATGACAACATAAACGAAGCAGCACATATAGCACCACCAGAACTAAAACTCACAGAGGGAAACTTTTTTATCCCTCGCTCAATTAAAAGCCTCATCGCGAACAAAAACAAACTGCTCACAATCTGGCAAAGGACGAGAGCTCCAATTGACAAAGCACAGCTAAATAAAGCAATCAAAGACCTCAAAACCAGTCTAAGGAAATTCAAAATCAGCCAAGTGTGAGTCGGACTCGCACACGGAGGGTTCCGTACCATCGTACAAGATTTTTTGCTTAAAATATAAATTATGTTTATATTTAATAGCCTAAAAGTATACTACAATTTACAGCTTAAAGTATACTACAAAAAAAAAAAAAAAAGGTTAAATTAAAGAACAATGCTTCTAAAAATGTGTATTTTTAGTATTTGTCGTTCTACACAAAAGTGAATTACACACTCTGTGAAATTTTCAACTCTCTACCTATTACGATTCATAAGATAAAGCAGGAGACGGACGGACATCGTAAGCTTAGTAATAGGGTCCCGTTAGCTCCCTATTGGAAAGGAACCCTTAAAATGAACAATATGCTACTTACTTAAAGTCACTATCTCCGACGACCAACACTAATTTCTCTTTTTGGAAAGCTGCTAAATACCTTACGAATCGTAGCATCCACCAGCCGCCACTTAGAAAGTCGGATGGAACTTGGGCTAGAACTAACTCAGACAAAGTTTCACTACTTGCGGACTATTATGAAAAAGCTTTTACCAAACTAACCCTAATTTGGACAACAGGTCTCATCCACCGCAGTTCACAATAAACAAAATGTCTGCCAACGAAGTCAGACACTGCATTGAAAAGACAACTTCCCTGAAAAAATCACCAGGATATGGCCAAATAACTGAAAAGTTACTCAAAGAGATCCCTACGAATGCAATAGTTTTATATTAGAAACCTCTTTAATGCGTTATTAAGACTAAGGTACTACCCATCTTTATTGAAACTAGCTGAAATAATAGCTATACCTAAATTGAGCAAATATCAGATCATGATGTCATCGTACCGACCAATCAGCCTACTGCCCTCATTATCAAAAGAATTTGAACGACTTCTCCTAGATAGAAATTAAACAGGAGTCCCGCAGGGAAGCGTCTTTGGGCCTTTGCTGTATACCCTATTTATATCAGACATCCCAACTCCAGAAGACAGTTCGTCAATGGTGGCCACCTTCGCTGACGATACAGTACTAATGTACTCGCACAATAATCTAGCTGTAGCTACAACTAAGCTGCAAGACATTTTTGACGAAATATGCTCTTGGTTTGATAATTGGAAAATTAAAGTCAATGAATTGAAAACGTTGTAAGTGATATACACGACACGGACAACTTATCAACCAAGATAACTAAAAATAGAAGGTACTGACATCCCACTAAGTAATGTAGCAAAACACTTGTCTTCTTTATGCCTTTCACGAACAAACTAAACATGCTATATGGCTAAAACCGTGAACATATCTTCGAGACGAGTGTACCAACATAAAAAAAAATAATAATCGAAAGTCGAATGAACGTAGCCCGCGAAATTTGAAAATTCGCCTTATTTTTTGAACAGACCTCGTAAGTAGCAGGAATGAAAAATGAAGCTGCAATAATTATTTGCATACACTGCAAATTGTTTTTAATCATGTATTTTTCACACAATTTTCATTTTAATTTCTCACAATTAGCCACAACGTTCCTATTGTATGTTCTATAACCAAATCAAAAAACAGCTGTTCCGAAAATGCAAAATGCAATGTGAACACTTTCTGTGAATGCTGCATTGGATGCTCAGTGTGAAATGGCTACTATACAATAATAAATACTGCAATTATTTTTTTGAACAAAAACAAAACTTGATTTAATTTTAATTAAGATAAAAAAAAACTATAACTCGGCTTAAAAACTATGATCTAGTTATTTACTATTATAATATGTTTTACTATTATGTGGTATAAGATCGTCACCAACAGTTTATATTTTTGATTTCCTTTAAGTCTCTCAAAGATATACTTGTTTCAAATCTTAGTCCATTATTCATCTGAAAATCTTCTATATATATTTTTTTGTTGTTTGCTCTTCTATATTTGTGGTATAGGATTGGGATTGCTTGATTATTATGTATTACTCCTATTTTGTCCAAGTATAATATATAAATGCTTCCGGGGGAACATATCCACTTTGGAGTGTATTAGATAAATATATCTCATCTGTATAGTAAGTGGCTAGAATCAAATTATTTTCTACGCAAAACCATTTTTAATGTGCTGTCTTATAATACTTATTATAAAGTGGTCTATTCCTATAATATTTGCTGTGATATATAATTGTTTGTTTGAATGCAATTTCTTGTAATCGATTTCCGGTGTTCTGTACATTGCTGTGCATATTCTCAAACATCTTCTTTCAAATATTCGTAATATCTCCATATATGATGGCGAATTTAACAACCATATTGGACAGGCATAAGTTATAATGGGACGAACTAAAGCCTGATACATTATAACCTTCACCTTTCTTTTTATATGCTTCGAATGGAACATATATTTGTATATAAAGAGTGCTTTATTTGCTCTCATCAATTGTTGCTTTATGCGTTTATCAAAATACAGAAACTTGTCAAGAAACACTCCAAGGTATTTGACTGTATCCATGTTTTTAATTACATCTCCGTATGGATCAGATCTGACGCTAACCTTTTTTCCAGTTTTTACGAATATTAATGCTGCATTTATTTATAGGAGGTCGGAACAGTATTGTTTCACAACTCCCTGTATTGATTTTTAAATGCCATTTAGTTGTATAGCGTTTCACCATATCAAATTTGTTTTGTAGGTTGTGATTAATTTCGTCTATGGTTTTGCCTGCGCTGTAAATTATGATATCATCTGCAAGTGCAATAATGTTGTTAATTTTTTTAGAAGATCTTGTATATAAATATTGAACAATACTGGTGAGTTAACTGTACCCTGCTGTAGTCCGTTAACCATTTTAAATGATTTTGTACTCATATGCTCTGCATTATAAACTTTGAATTGTTTTTCACTAATCATATTGTATATGAGGATAAGGACACATATAGGAAATTTAAATTTGATTAGCTTAAAAACTAGTCCTTTAATCCATACCGAATCAAATGCTTTTTCCAGGTCAATTAGGCATGCACCAACGCAATATTTCTTGTTCTAGTTCCAATTGATTTCTTTGTTTCCTTGGGCACCGACATTAAACAGTTGATCATTGCACAAAACAATTTGAAGTCAATTTAAAATTGTAATTTTATTTTTAAATTATAATAAAATAAGTTGCAGGAATGAAAAAAGAAGCTGCAAGAATTATTTGCATACACTGCGAACTGTTTTTAATGATGTATTTTTCACAAAATTTCCATTTTAATTTCTACCAACGTTCCCTTTGTATGTACAACCGAAACAAAAAACAAAGTATGTAGAACAGCTGCTGAACAAGAATTGACGCCATATGTATGCATTATTTTAAATTAAAGAAATATTCAACATTCATTCCGTAAACGAGTCGGTCGCGGAACATGAGATAAGAATTGTACCAAAATTACAGTCAACTGGAGATAAATGATTTGTTAGAATTCTCTCAATTTGCACTAACGACTAGTGAATACCTGCTTAGGAGACACCAACTATGTCAATAGTGCAAATAGTGGAGCACCAGCTAAAGCTCCACTTCTTTCACATCGTTGCCCAGAAAAAATAATTTAAAACGTTCGACGTATATAGTCCACTTGTTTGGATGATCAAAATCGAATGGTTCCAGGCTACCAACTCCGGTTATGGTAGTTCTGTGTAGAATCACCAGTATTCTTTGTTTTTATTGTTCTTGCATTTGTACAAGCAATGTCTGTGTTTTTGATTCCTTTTCCAATGATACATTGACTGGACTCTTGATCGCTCTGTTCCTCTTCGGTTTTTCAATTTCTTCTTTTAGTAATGACTCTGTATTAGCGGCACTTCCACTGGAAGCTTGATCGCTCATTGCGTCGTGGGAATCGTAGTCGCACACACTCACACAATTTATTTACATTAATAGTATTGACGTTCGTCGTCGCTTTGATTTACTTGTTGTTTCTGATGTTTGTTGCCTTTACATCGTCCGCGTCGAAGTAACAAGCGCGAACACAATGAATTTAAATATTTTTTATTTTTTCGTGATGGTCGTGTTCAAGAATGGCGATGCGTATTGGATTCAGATAGCCAGTTGAATTTTCTAACCAGTTGTATGGTCGAAAGGCTATTATTAGAATTGCGTGAGCTTAATATTCGGCTCAGTGGCGACGTCGAAAATAAGAGGCGAAGTAGCAACTAAATTTAAATCTCTAGTGGTTAAATTCTCGATGGCAAGTAATTTCTGTGTATTACTGGAAATAATACATTAGCACCCAACCTGTGCTAAGGCAAAAGTTAAGCTGAACTTACCTACGAAGGTCAAGCTATCCAATCCTATGTTCAGTTCTGGTGATCCAATAGATAGTTGATGGTAGTAGAAGAAATTCAGCAAAGAAAATATAAACCGAGATTACAGAAATCTCTCGTGGGTTGGATCGTAGTTGGCAAATACGCTGATGAAAAGTTGATGAAATATAATGTGTTACATGACCTGTTTAACAAATTTTGGTGAAGTGAGCATATTTTCCCCTCCAAACGAAGTTATACAGCTGAAGAGGAACCTCTGCTCAGGTTCTTATCTAAGGTGCAGAAAGATGATTCGGGTAGATTTGTGGTACGTTTTCCTTTCAGGAATCCAAAGCCAGATTTAGGTGAATCTTATCTGATCGCTCTAAAAAGGTTTCTCAATCTTGAGAAAATATTCAATTGGAATCCTTCATTGAAGGATCAATACGCGGAGTTTTGATGAATACGAATGATTAGGGCATTTGGGGCGAGTGTCTCAGGCACCACAACATAACATCCAATATTACTTACCAAATCATCCAATCATTTGTCCAAAAAGTATCACTACTAAGTTACGAATAGTATTCGTTGCGTCTTGTAAGACAGGCAACAGAATATCACTAAATGATTTGCCTTAATTGTTTGAAGTTTTATACATATTCCGATTTTATAATTACTATGATCGCCCAGTGGTCGAAATTTGACCACCCCGCAGAAGAACGACAAAATCGTATTTACTTACATTTAATGACGATTTCAATTGCAAAAGTTTTAATAGATGATTCTAACTCGATCAAAAGTTTGACCTTGTGACTTGTTTATAGTCACGGCAAACACTGGAATCAAACGGAATTGAATTCTTTGGAAATTAAATAAAATAAAAGTGAATAACTCAAATTTATCCAGATACAGATGTATCCAAAAGTGGAACTATTGGTGCTGCAACACAACGTAAACTGAGGGCGTTTATCTTGTGAATAATGAATGTTTGAATAAAACTCTTTCCGCAACCGCATACCAAACGAAATACATTGCAACCGGTATCATTATTATTGCTCTCGATTAGCAATCTCGTAAAGATGATAAGAATTCTTGTTCTTGTTGAATTGGATCAAATGCACCTACTTTTGCATTTCTAGCAATGCCCTTGGATTCGGTAATCCAAGTGCTTAACATATGAGATGACAAAGACAACGCTGAGTTTGAATCGTTAACTGTAAATTCAAAAGAAGATGGAAAAACTTTACAAAAGTGTGTTGTTGTGACAAACAACGATGTTAGAGATGAGCCAACGATTTGCTATAGGGCGCTATAATCTGAATACAAGAACACAAATTTCTAGTACACGGGTTGAGTTAATATGTATTTATTAATACACAAATTTGGTTAAAGTAAATGACAAGTATTGCAAGTTACAAAAGGTGATATTTAAAAATGTGTAGTTGCTCGATCGGGTTTCTTCCTTCAAGTGTTCTTGTCAGCCAAGATGATTCCTTTTTTTCCTCGAATCCGTTGCTTCAATATGGATGTCTTCTCCAAATCTAACGGTCACCAAACGCAAAGTTTCCAAGAATCCACCAATTGAAGGTGTCATTCACCTTTGCTTTATTGTTCTTCCTTTTCCTTTTTCTTCATGATCTGCAGCTGACGTTAGAGGTGAGAGTATCGACATGCTATCGATATTATAGTGTTGATGAATGAACATTGCGAACAACACTGTAGGTTCGATAACGTCCGTACATGCCGCCCCAAATACTGGAACCAGTATTAAAACAAAAACATGTGATCTTGCTTGATTTGCTAAAACGAAAATAAGTGTTTGTTATGATATACACATGTATGAGTGAGAAATTAATTATATGTTTGAATTCGTTTTAGATCCACTGAAATTTGGTATAGGAAGCTGACAAATCTATGACACAGAACGCTTTTAGATACCAGCAGAGGTTTTAATTGTAGCGACTCGTACTAGTGCGTTCAATCCAGGGTGAAGTTCCACAATTCTTCCTAGTTTACATTCGTTCGGTGGAACGCGATCATCGTTGATTAAGACCACATCATGTATCTGCAAGTTTGGTGCTTCCTTCCGCCATTTAGGCCGCGACTGGAAATGCGATAGCCAATCTGCACTCCACCGCTTCCAAAATTGGTGGTAGCGTTGATCTGGTTACTCCAACCAAATAGTGAGCAGGTGTGACACCAAGGTCGTCCGGATCAGCAGTTAACGGGCAAAATTGCCTTGAATTCAAACCGGCTTCAATATGAACCAAAATAGTTGACAAATGCTCATAAGTCAGCGGTATGCCATGAAATGTGCGATAACAGACTTCACATTAGCTTCCCACAATCCGCCGAAATTGGGACTATGTGGGGGGTTGAAATGCCATTGAATGTTCCGCGCTGCTAGTTCAAGAACTATGTTGCATGACACCTCTTGTTTGAAAGCTCGCTGCCACACTCTCAAATCACTATAAATGTGTCCGCAAACTCCTCTACGTACGACAAAACGTTCTAATGTCCATACAAAATATTGCGTTGTTAATCCTGTAAATACTTCGAGATGTATGGCCTTAGTTCCCAAGCAAATGAAAACTGCGATGTAAGCTTTATACTTGTGACCACGAAACCATGAAGCCTTTACCTCAAAGTTGCCGGTGTGACCAACACCAGTCGCTTCAAATGGCCGTGTCGGTGGGTTAGCTCGATGCAATGGTAAGTCTGCCATCAGCTGACAGGATGGTTGCGGAAGAAGTTAGAAAATGTTTCTAACACATACGTTGCACACACTGACGCAGTATTTCTTTTACAGATTGCTTTCTCGCTTATAAACCAAAATAGACGACGCGTTGTAGAAAGAGTTAATTGTACCCCTCCATGCAATGTGTTGAGATGCGCATTCCGAATTACCAATTCTGTGAAATGATGACGCTTTGGATGTATGATCGGAGTTCGCTTGGTTCTCAGTGAGATGGAGAGCATTCCTGAGTCGATCACGAATCCTCAGAACCTTTCGCTCATCTAAAAACGGAGTTGCTCTCGGTTGGTGTTCTGCACAAGCGGTTGATTTCCCATCCGAAAACTTCCTGCTGTACCCTATGTACTACCTCTACTAACGCTTCACTTAATTCTTCTAACGAGAATGGGTCCAGATCGCCGGTCACTCCGAGAGCTCTACTTTGGAATGGTTATTGGCAAATTGTACGGGTGTATACTACGAGCAGTGAGTAGCATGCGTAAAATAACTACCGTTCTGAATATTGCACTCGAAAATGATGCACTTGGATGTGACAATGTTAGTGTTACGACAAAATCAATTAATGTAAAAAGGCGGTTACGACAAAATCAATTTATTCAAGTTTTACCTTTATAATAATGGCAGTTGGTTATTTTAAAATTGTATTGTTTTCTAGCTTCTTTATTGTGCGGCGCCTTCACATTGGCGTCAGAGAAAAAACCCACAGGGTTGCTATCTGAGTTGATTTGCCTAGGGTTGCCTTTCGATCATGGGACCGACTACCGATTACACATCAGTAATCGATCACAACTGCTGTAACAGTGAGATTTAAGAACATCAGCCTTTTTCTCAGCTGCAGTGAGACTTTCGTCCGGGATGACGAATTCGTTGCTTGGTCATTGGTTCTCAGCTTGTTTGAGCCAAAAAGGACCAAACCACCAAAGGTTATGAGCAGCCAAATGTTCCGGTGTGAGACCACGTGACGCACAGTCTGCTGGATTGTCGTGTGTTCGGACATGTCGCCATTGTGCAGGCGTACTATGTTGTAGAATCTTCCCGATGTGGTTGGCTACAAAAGTTTTTCATCGGGCCGGATCCCCATGTACCCAAAATAACACGATCGTTGCGTCGGGCCAACTATAACGGGTATTGTACGATCTTGTATGCGCAATTGTTGGCAGATCCACTCCGCTAATTTGGTAGCTAACATGGCACCTTAGAGCTCCACCCTAGGAAAGGTCAATGGCTTGACGGATGTGATTCTACTACGAGCAGTGAGTAGATGCGTAAAACACCTACCGTTCTGGTACTGCTCTCGAAAATGACACGAATTGCTGCACAAGGTACTGAAGTCGTCCCAAATGTCACCGTATTCAAACAATACTCCAGTGGCTGATTGTGCTCGTCGTACCAAGAAATTCTTTGATATTGAGCATCATCTGGATGCATGTCAATACAGCGATACATCTTTTGAATATCTGCAGCAAAAACGTAACGATGAAAACCCCAATTAAGTATTACCCCTGCAAAGTCCTTTTGTAATGGTGGGCCGATGCTATGTCGTTGAGGGATTTCCCATTTGACGTCTTGCAAGATACATAATACATCACCCGCAATTTTGTGGTAACACTGTCCTCCTTCAGAACGGTATGATGTGGCAAAGTGCATGAAGTAAATGATGTTTTCACTCCATCGGTGAAACAAATTTGTTCTTTCGACCGAATGATACTTACAAGCTGACCAGGCTGAAAGTAATCATTAATGACATCTGTATACAGTTGAGGAAAATCACGATTAGTATTAAACCTCCGGTCCAGCTGATGAAAGCGATTTAATGCAATCTGACGTGACCTACCGAGAACCTGGGAAGGGTCAAATAAGGTATTCAGTGGTAATCGGACCATATACTTCCCGTTGGCCTGCCGCATGTGAGTGTTTTGAAAATGTTCCTCACACCATTGCTCTTCAGGGGTGAGATTTCTTAAAAGGTTGCGGTTTTCATTTTCAAAAAATTTCTGCACCAAGCTAAACAGTCAAATGTCTGTCCGATAGCATTGAAGATGACCCGCATGAGGACGTTTGGTGTCCAGCTGTCCAAAAATTATCCATCCCAATTGCGTGTGTTGAGCAATCGGTTGACCTGGATGTCCTCTTCGAATTTGTCATCAATTAACAAGTTAATACGATTGGGCTGAGCAAAGGTGGGATCAGCTAAAAAAAGATCTTTCAAATGATGACAGTCCTGTACGTTAAGATTCGACTTCGGCAACCTAGAAGTTAGGGATCGTAGTACAAAAGCAGTGTCAATGAAGATTTCAAAAGACGATTGAGTACATAATTTTATGGTGAAATCAGTACTATGTTTACATTTATTGTTGGAATGTTCAGCCACACCAGTGATTTCCGCACGCACTAAGTACCACTTGAGACCCAGGGATTGGACGCCTCTTTCAGTGACAAATGTGCCCTCAGAACTATGGTCAATAAGCGCTCGGACCGTAGTTGATTGACCATTGGCATTGTTGTGTAATCGTATAAGTGCGGTAGCAATTACCATAGTGCGATGCATTATGTTTGAAACAACTGCTGTATTAAATCGGGTTGTATTAGTGTTTACGGCAGAGTTGTTAGAGGTGAGTAGCGCAATCCTACCAGACGGAGTGAAGGCAGCTGCTGACGATAGCAGAGGTTGTGCGCTAGTACCTGGCTGTGGCTGAGGAAAATGCAACAAAGTATGATGCCGTTGACCGCACAGCAAACAATACTTGGAACTAGTGCATTGCACTATGGGATGAGCTACACTGAGGCAAATTAGACATGCGAAGAATATTGTAGTTCCGATAACGCCCGTACAATAGTTTTGTGAAAAATTATCGGTTTTCAAAAATATTGTGCCTTCAATTCATAGATGAATTGATACATTTGCAAATACATATAAGATAAAATCAGGCTAGTCAACTTAGGGGAAAAAATTAAATTCAGAAAAAAAAATTTAAATAGTCAGAATTACTCGGAGAACCCCTAAAAAAAACCTGATTTCATTTTTGTTTAATATTTTTTTTATAAAATATTTAATATTTCCAACATATTTTCATTTTCTTCTAAATTGGCAAACCTGCGTAAAATTATGTTTACAGACTGGTAACATACACTTTACAGATTATTACATAAACAGGTTTTTTTAGCAGCGAAGCTTTCAACGAGCTTTTTTTTTTCCTAACTTTGTGATGTTTTTGAGAATAGGTCGGTTATTATCTCAACATCAAAAAGAAGTGAATTACTGGCAAAATTTTTGGCATCGAAAGGGCTTCCGTTTCGCGGTGACAATGAAATACTAGGATCTCCCAAAAATTTGGGAATTCTGGAAAAGGTAACATTTCTTATTTAAGCGAATATCTGTAATGAGTTTATTGACGTAATGGGAAAACAGGTCCTAAAAAAATTATGAGTGCAGTTAAAAAGCAAAATGAAAAAAAAATCCGGAATCTGACTACAAGGACCTGTCGCAAAGAACGAGATGTAGAAGCTCACGCCAGTGTTTTTTTCATGGCTCAGCGCAGTCAGTCCAACTGAATAGAAAGGGGAATTTTAAAGTAGAAACCTTTCTTCCCATAATTGATACCCTGAGCATTCTTCTAAAAGAACTATTAAGTTTGTATAAGAACATTAGTCAACGTTTTGGTTTACTTTTTCGCTTGAAAACACTGAGTTTTGGAGAGTTGAGATAAAGTTGCAAAGAATTTGCTGAATTCTATTATGAGGATGTTAACAAAAAAGAGTTGGAAATGGAATGCCTGCATTTAATATAATACTCGAAAATTATTTGAAGTGAAAATGAAGGAAGTAATAGTATATTGGAAATATTGTATATCTTATATATATCTTTTGAAAGAAAAAAATCACATTGCGACACTCAGGTGCAACGAAGTTCCTTTTCTGCTATAATATTTGTTTCTTTATTTTCTGTCTCTCATGAAATTCTTTAAATCTGTGTGCATTGGTTTTAGGTTTTTTTAAAAGCTTTTATTTAACTTAAGAAAATGTGTTTAAAATGTTATCATCATATTGTATCAAGTACGTCTTTTCATATTATGCTTTGATGCTTCTTGAATTTGTGTTTTAGTTTTTGTTGTATTTATCCTCTCATTTATAGATAACTTCATACGCAGAAAAGTATTGCGCTCTTCTTTCTGTATATGATTCTAACTGAGTGCGGAACGATATCGAAAGAGGGTGTTGTTATTGTTCTTGTTTTTTTCCACTCATTTATTATAATGTGAATGCAAAAGAGTATTGTCAAAGACTACAATAACTACGTAAACTACAATATAAAGACTGGACAGTTCGCTCTCAAAATTGTTGTTGATGTGTTGTTTTTGCAGTAGGACTAGGTAAAGTGAGCGAAAACAACCAAAAAATTTAAGACACATTTCCAAATGTAGAAATCGCATTGAGAATCTATTAGAGCATGATGGTAACTAACTGCAGTAGGGAACGCTCCTTCTCCAAATTGAAAAGAGTGAAAAATGAACTAAGAAGTACAATGGTTGGTTGGTGGTTGCTTACCGTGGCTGACTTGTATAGTCCACTAATAAGCCACAATTAGCACTTAAGTACCGTTTTGAAACCACTTCCTCAAGGTCCAGGAGCTTATTTCAAATTCTCGCCTGTGCTTGGTATTGACATAGAAAGTGGGTGGCCGATTCCCTTTTCTACACGTTACCACAACTCTTACAAAGGCTCCTGAAGGGAATACCCAGTCTCTCCCCATGAGTTCCAACAAACCAGTGACCAGTAAAAACCGATGTGAGTCTTGCGGTTTCTTTACGTCTTCTAAAAGACCTATTTTCGTTGTACCTAGGCTTGGTAGCACGTGCCACTCTACAAGATTCAAGATCTTTCCACCTACTGTTAGCCTGCTGAAGGAAACGCAGGAAGTTGCTCCTTGTAGAATGTGATATGATCAAAAACAAAGATTTTGAAGAAGTGATTAGCGATTTTGATTATCTCAGATCTAGAAAGGTACATCTTCAATCAATATAGATTTTTGAGAACTAACCTGTGAATGCTAAAAGAGTTACTTTTGTGGATTATAAATATTATATTATTTTCATTTAATGTAGCTGTAAAGAAATAAATATAGAACTTTGCTTATCTACTTTCTTTATCTATTCTAACAATATAGAGCTCTGTCAAGGTCATAGGGGCCCAATTATCCTAATGTACCCAGGGCCTCCAAAAGGCTAAAGACGAGTAAGAATGGTTGCAAAAAACATTTTGAATAATCACACACAAAAACGTGTTACTGAAGGAGAAAATGAAACAAAACTCACAAGACAAAAGTGTCTCTTTTTGTTGTTGTGCGACGTGAGTTGACTTTTTTTTTCCTTTCTTATTTACCATCAATCTCATATTGGGATTATTATTAAATTACTTGATTTACCTTAATATTTATAGAAATATAAATATATATATATATATATATATACAATGCATTTTTTCATGATGGTTTAAAACATTGTAAAGGGGAAAGAGGAAGGTTATTGGGAGAGTTACATAAATCTGTGTTTATTAGCCTGCGTCTCTGAATGGAAGGTCTAACGGGTGATATCGCTTTGGTCTTCTTTTAGTTGAACTGTGGTCGAGTATGTTTATTGCCAGGTTGTTTGGATGATCAGATGGTCTTTTAATGTACCACTGACTAAATCGATTGATTTCTTCTGATACCCATGGATATTTGAATTCTTTATGAAATTCCTGATTGCTAGTTAATAAATGAGCGCCAGTTGCCATTCTCAAGACTTTGTTTTGGAACCTCTGAATGATTTTAATGTTTAAGTCACTACCCGTTCTCCACAATTGAATACAGTAAGTTCTAATCGGGTTAAGTATGGCCTTGTATAGTAGTAGCTTATTTCTTATTTTGAGTTTGGAGTGGCATCCAATGAGCCAATACATTTGCCGAAGTTTCGCGCTTAGATGGTTCTTT
Organism: Amiota mariae; assembly: GCA_035041805.1. NCBI lineage: Eukaryota > Metazoa > Arthropoda > Insecta > Diptera > Drosophilidae > Amiota > Amiota mariae. The sequence continues at coordinate 14,947 of JAWNKV010000410.1, read as the reverse complement.
TTTGCCATGGTATGAGGTCGCCATGTGAGTCGTCTATCAAGAGCAAGTCTAAGATATTTAACTGTCTCTGCGTAGGGAATTGTAACATCATTAATTTGACTAGAGGGCAGTTTCCTCTTCTTTTTGTAAATGTTGTGTGCGATGATTTTTCAGGGTTGACTACAATGTTCCATCTGTTCAGCCATACTCCAAAAGCGTCAAGCTGTTCTTGTAGCGAGAGTCATAGAAACGGCTATATTTGGACGCTGGCTCCATACAAGTCCGACCACTGTGCACAGCCTTCACAGCCATCAGACCCAGCTTCGATGGGCAACGTGGTTATTTAATTATTTGTACATTGACAAAACAAATTGTTAGGTTAAAAAAAAAGTAATATGTTACAATTACACTTAAAAGTCGGAAATATAAATTGAAGTACACTTACGCCCGCTTCACACTGCTTAAAAATTGTTGCTTTTTCAGCGAACGTTCACACAGATGATTCGCTTGAAAACACAGGTCTTTTTTGTTTTGGTTATACAAACAAATGGGTCGACAAACTATCTTGGTTACAACCTCCACGTGGCTGCCGACCGGGCAATTGACAACATACTTGTCTTTACCAGTCCGTAACGCATTATAACAATGGTATATTAAAGAAATGTGATGTCTAGCAATGACTGGTGTAACGCTCCACTCTTTCTTAGGAGGAAGCGAAGCGATACCTGGCGGGAAGGCATAATACGATTCCCGAATGAAAAAAACCAAAATGAAGTTAAAAAAGGAAGAAAGTCGGGCTAGGATATTGGTCCAAACGTCCGTGGGAGTAGAATCCGCGAGCACGGTTTGAGTACAAATCGTGTCGCCAGCGATTTTGCTTTTGCAGAAGCTGTGTCTGGTTCAGCCGCAGACCTCAAAAAAATCATGATGCGACGCGCGGATGCTGAAGTCCATGGAGACTCGGATCCAGAAGTCGTAACAAGTATCAATACGAGCGTGGAAAATGAACTTTTTCTTTCTCCGGCGGAATCCGTAGGTGTCAGTTCTGCTTGCAAGAAAGGGCCCCGGATCAAGCCAAGTAAGGAGGGGTTTCAAGCGAAATCGAAATATAAAGATGTGGTGAAGATCTGCGGTTGTCTCGAAGGCAAGACCAACCTGTCGAAGGAGGAGAAAGAGAGGTTGGCTTGGGCCAGAGACACCGTGGAGAGAGGCCGGGCGCACTTTGCCATGAGGGCGGGATGTTCAGCTTCGAACCCGAAGTTTGCGAACCGTGTCGAAGAAAACATCGCAAATAAAAGGCAACGCTCCACGGAGAGTGATGGTTATTAGGGGAAAAGAAGGAAACACAAAGATGAGGTTACCAACTCGAAAAAACCATCGACATCAAGAGTGGCGGAAGGGGTCAAGGAGGTTGCAGAACGACATCTGATATTAGCGCTTATTGACCGCAGCAATTCGCTAGGTCAAATAACTCAGGAACGATGGAAGGCAGCGGAGATGAAACTGCTAGAAGCCATGTTTGGGCAAAGGGACGCTGAACCAAATGCGCCAATGCCATCATTTGATGGCGCAGGCTGGTTCCAGGGCGTAAAAATCCTCAATTGCAACGACGATCCTACACTAGCATGGGTTAAGGGAGCAATTAAAACGCTCCAAGGCCTATGGAATGGAGTATTGTTGGAGGTAGTTGAGAGCGGTGATATTCCGTACTTGCCCAACGCAAAGGTTGTAATACCTCATCAGCGTCTTCTCCAAAGGAAAAATCCCGACGTGCCACCAGCGATTGGAATGTGTTGCATGTGACCAACAATGCAGATGCCAGCGGTGGCCAGAGCCACATCCTCCAAATCAACCAAGCAGCCGAGTAGGAAGTGTGTATCTACGTCTCAAAAAAACGCATTCCTGCTGAGAATACTTGTACAAGTCCAGCAGACTTAAATGGTGCAAATGAATTTACTGCCAAAGCAAATAGCGCCTTTGGGAGCCCAACTCCTTGTTCCACCAAGGTGGAGCTGACAGGATATATGGTATGCTTTTATAAGAGTTTTATTAAACGCTTCTAATTCTTGTTCGAATTGTGTATGCGATGTAAGGATTTTTACATTTCTCAGCTCTCAAGTAAAGATTTTCCTATAAAGGTCCTATGAAGAAATATTGCGGGAGCATGGAAAAAACTGTAGAGGTGGCGATGCTAAGCAAGCTTTTTACCAAGCTGCCAACCATGCCTATGCTTGTCAGGAGAATTAATTTCCCCGACTATGAGTTTATGAAAAAAGTTAATACCAAGAGCTATCCTACGATGCACCAAAAATGTGACAAGCCTGATTTTATCTTATATATATTTGCGAATGTATGCAATTGATGACACAATATTTTTGAAGATCGATAATTTTTCACAAAACTGTTGTCCGACATTGAAAATGGATCACTATGACCACGCAATGAATTTAACACATTTTTTTCTGTAATTTTCTTCATCTTCCAAAATTTCCACGAGCAAACAACAAAACACAAGACTATTCATTTTACAGAACGATGACAGTGCACACAAATATGTAACAGTTTTGTGCAATTTTCGAAAAGCTTTGATGGTAAAAGCTTTTCTTGATATGGAAAAATGATTTAACAGCGAGCGAATGATAATGTTAGGCGTTAACAGCATCATTTCTTCTTTGTAATATTCTTGACAATATTTGGGTTAAGCGAATTTCATGAGTGAGAATAAGAGGTTGTTCTTGAATTTATTCGAATGCCCTCATTTTTTTGCAAAAGAACGAAGGGTTGTTGTTGTTTTGCTGTGTGCAAGGCAAAGAAGAAAGAAAACAACAAAAAGCATTGGCAAAAAACAACAACAAAAAATGAAAGAATGCACAAAGTGAGCATAAAATAATTTGAGAAATTCGAATGTCTTCAGCTATGACGAAGTTTTCCGGGGAAATCGTCGACGAATCGTGTATAGTACCCTGCTTTAATATATTGCAAACATGCCAACTTTCACCAATGAGATTATTGAAACTTCTCATTGAACTAATCACTTTATATGCATTTTTTAAACAAAATTAAAACATCACAGCTTCATTACCAATAAATACAGTTTATTTTGACATATTGTATAAATCAATTGAATTAAAGACAAATTGGAATCTTCGAAAATGTTAAAATATCCTTGAAAGCAAGTTTGGCTGGAATATTCAGCATTTATTGGAAAAGATATTTTGATAAAATGCAAATTTATCTTGAAAACAACTAAAATGTTAAATTCTTTAAATGCAGTTTACCGAGAAAAAGAATTGTTGGTACTTTTTTTTTCTTTAATAACTTCAGATAAGGGTAAATGTAGCCAAAAATAATGGGATATTTCAAAACAGTCAAAAATTATTTCTGTGACACGAAGAATTGTAATTGGGTTGGATTTGAAGAGGAATCGATTTCTGTGACACCCCCGTTCATTTCATTTTGCACGCTAATTCATTCTAACTCATTTCACAGTATGCCGACTGCGATATAAAAAACACCCGCATTCACATTCATTCATTCTGTGCCTCACTCTCACTCAATTCAATTCAATTCGAGTTTATTCTATTGGACTTCAGTTGTAAGCGAAGCCACGCAGATGTCTAGTATGTATGTCTAGCCTTTTTCGCGTGTGACAATTTTTGGAACGTTCTTTTACGCTTCTTGCGGTGGAATTAAGATTTTAGAAATCGTCGCATAACGAAAAGACGTTATGCTTATTATATACGGGTGTGTGCACATTACAATACCGAGCAATAGATAAAATCGTTGTTGTTTTCGCTCACTATACCTAGTCCTACTGCAAAAACAACAACATCAACAACAATTTTGAGAGCGAACTGTCCAGTCTTTATATTGTAGTTTATGTAGTTATTGTAGTCTTTGACAATACTCTTTTGCATTCACATTATAATAAATGCGATTTTGTTTCCCTCTCAATTAACATCATATACAGAAAGAAGAGCGCAATACTTTTCTGCGTATGAAGTTATCTATAAATGAGAGGATAAATACAACAATAACAAAAACACAATTTCAAGAAGCAGCAAAGCATAACCAACGAAAAGACGTACGATAATTTTTGTGTGTGGTTTTGAGAAAACTTAATCCTAACTCTTTCCAACTGCATATGTCGTTCGTGAATTCTAAACAAGTGTAAATTTTATAATTATTGCAATTTTATAATGGAAAGCTTAGAAAAGTAAGTTAATAAATCATGAAATTATACATGTACATTTAATATACTTATACCCAATTTACACCATGTTGTAAGAAATATAGCGAATTTTTTAGAGTACTTATGACGCCATGGAACATTGCTTTTTGGTCGTTTTAATATACTGATTTACTTGTGACGTCAAAATTAAGAGAGTGCAATTTTCGAGAGCGAAACATGCCAAATTGGTGCTGTTTTGTATTATTATTGTACCATGTATTTATATGATAACAAACATTTGATAAATTTATCGTCGATTCGTCTTTGGTACCTATCAGAGCAAATTTTTATGTTCTTGACAATAAGGAAACAAATATTACAGCAGAAAAGGAACTTCGTTCCACCTGGGTGTCCCACGACACCGCTGTGACTTTTTTTTCCATAGTTCGGTTTTGTTGTCGCATAAACAACAGCCAATTTATCGCAAGAGATATTTTTGTTTATAGGGGGAAATCGAATGGGTGTTTGTTTTTTTTGGCCGTCACTGTATTCAGCAATATGATTAAACTGTGAAGTAAGCACAGATGATCGTACTGTTAAATCAGGTGATCGGCAAGAAAGAAAGAGCTAGTCTGTAAACGTCTGTCCGTCCGTGGATTTCACACCGGCTTCCTAAATACCGCCAAAGTGTGGCGATGAAGGTGGTATGAAATGCCATATGATACCCTCAGCTGTTGTTTGCAATGTGTTCATCTTTCGCCTGCTTTATTGCCAGTTGTTAAAATTCATGCAGTACTCGCTTACTGCCGTGGAATGTAGTGCCGTTATCAGAGTATATGTTAGTCGGTTGCTGCTGAAACGGTGAAGTGCGGCAATAAAGGTGTTAGTCGACAAGTTACTTAACAATTCAATGTGAATAGCTCTAGTTGATAGATACACAAAAATAGCAAAATACGCCTTGCTGTGCTTGGGATTCCGTCCCTTGGTTTCTTTAATATAGATGCACCTGTCACTTGCCTCAACATGAAGAATTTCTTACATCGGTGTACAACACTTCGAATTATGTTTCGAGCACCGAGAATCCAATACTGTTGGCGCGTGATCAAAAATGTAGCCTCAACTCCAGAATTCAGATATTTTTCATAAACATGACGATTGATGAGAAGTGTTATAGGTGATGTTTTTGTTAAAATGATTGGATGTTTGACCTTATCGTTGACAGAAGAGTGTTGAATAGGACCCCCTACGCGCAATAGCCCTGAATCATCGATAAATGGCAGTAGTCGTATTAGTTTCGACTTTGTGTTCAACTTGGTTAGTGTAATCAGTTCTTCTATTGAATTGCAACCCGTAGCTATGTAGTCAACGTATGTGTCGTTAGCCAACACCTGTGCAGCTGCTTTGTGAGTGTCTTTGTAATCATCCGCAAGTTGCTGCAAAACTCGAACTGCTAGGAATGGTGCTGGAGATAAACCATAAGTCATCAAGCGATAATGCTGCTGCCATAAATGTTCGTCTTTGCGCCAAACGATGCGCTGGAAATTGGTATGCATCGGAGCAATCTTGATGCCTCTGAACATTTTCTCAATGTCGGTCGCTAAAACGAAACGATGTTGCCGAAATCGAATCGTTACACCAAATGAATCTCTTTGAATAAGTGGGCCAATATGTAGTCGATCGTTGTCCTGAATCGTCTTTGCAGGAACCATCAAATACGACGCGGTATTTGATCAAGGTACTGTCATCCTTGAAAACTGCATGATGTGCTAAATAAAAACATTCCGATTTATGGATGCCAATGTCGTTATGGGGTATTAGTTGCATATGTCCGAGCTTAATGTATTCATCCATAAATTTAACATATTGTTATTTAAGATTGGATCATTGCGAAATTTACTTTTTAGGCTATAAAATCTTTGAGTTGCTTGTTTTAAAGTATCATCAATAGGTCTGGCATTTTCTTAAAATGGATATTGTAAAAGATACGTACCCGATTTATCTCTTGTGTGGGTATTTAGAAATTGATTTTAAGCAGGTTCTGCTGCATTGATTGTCTTAGTGTTGGGTTGAACAGATTCCAATTCCATAAAGGTGCGTATCAAAGTATCTGTGTCTTGCTGAGCCGTGTGTGTATGATAAATTGTAGTATTTTCTCCGATACCATGACAAGAGCCAACGATTACCCAAATAAAAATTGAATTAAGAGCAATAGGTAGTTTATTGTAATCGTTCGCCTGTGTATATGTTCCATAGTTGATCTGACCCGATGATGATTTCTACTGGACCAGGTACATTAAAAGATGGATCTGCCAATCTCAATCTATTTATTTGAATCCATGTAGTGTTTGATATGTCGATCAACCATGATAAGTGCATCCAGTTTGTAAAAACTGTTAGATGTACATGACTTCAAAGTGATGTGAGCCGGTCCACGAGTAACTACAACGTTGTTTGCAGAAAAGCCAAATACCGAAACGCGTGCGTGTTGACGAGAGAGGCCAGCACGTTTAATGAATGATTCTGTAATTAATGATTTCGTAGAGCCAAGGTCAAGCAGCATACGGCGTTACAACAATTTTCCATGAGCGTCCACTACGTTTGCAATGATTGTAGGTAATAGTGTATTCGCAGTAGCATAGGATGAAAAATTTTTGAGCACCGCTGGAATTGACTCACCCTCAATTGATGACGAATGAATGTTGTAATCCAAATTATGATTGGTCGTTAAAATATTATCAACTGAAGATGATCAATTCATATGAAGAGGAGAGTGGTGCTTGCCCTTACACGTTCGGCAACGATTGTTGAATTGCATTGATTTGCTCGATGTGTATCACTTAAACAGTTGTAACATAAACCCTTTGTTTTCGTTAGATTTCGGCGTGCTTCAATTTCCAATGCTTTGAATTTCTCACAGAGGAAAATTGCGTGTGAGCCATTGCAGATTTTGCTTGGTTTCTTCTGATCGGTATTTGCTTGACTAACAGCGACACTGCGCCGAGATTGTGTACCACGTGACGACTGCAAAGTCTCTAAAGCATCGTATCGGCTAGACAAAAAAACCAAAAAAACTATCAATGGTGACTATTTCTCCCTTTAACTGCTCTGCCCATGATTGTCTTGTGTCTTCATCCAATTTTTTTAATAATATGTATATTAAAAAGGGATCACGATTTGTGCACCTCTCAATACTTCATCAGAACCATCGTGTATTTTTCGCAACACTGATGCGTATGATAAGATTGTTTGCGGCAGATTTAAAAAATTATGTACGAATGAACGAATAATCAACACTTTTTTCTCATATCGTTGCCGAAGACGTTCCCATGCTTGAGGATAGTTAATGCCTGTAATTGGAATATGTTTTATAAGATTTAATGCAAATATGATTTAAGATAATGGAATTTCTGAGTAGCCGTTAATGTTTCTTTGGCATCGATTGCGTCAGAAAAAAGATCATAAAATGACGGCCAATCTTCGTAATTTCCCGAAAATATGGGTATTTTGATCCTTTCATATTATACCTCCGTGTTCATCGTTGAGCTTTTGAATTTCTCCAAGAACTCGGCTTGTTGTAGAACAAGTCGTCTTTCCGATGTGATGTCCCTTCGATTTGACGCATCGTATGCACGAGTGATGCGTGCCTTGACATACCCACGTTGTTTCAATAACACTGTGTATGGTAGAACCATTGTTTAATTTAATATTCACTTTGTTAGCGCACAATTATTCCAAAATAGTATTTCCTTGAGTTATCCGGCTCGAAGGACCAAAAATGATTACAAATGAATTAAATTAAATCCAAAAACACCCACACAGTATTTCAGTGGACTGTATAATCTTTTATTTTTGTAGCAAAAAACACATGTGTGTTCATAACTATTAATTCACAATAATAAAAAATAACATAGCAAATACATAGTAATAAGAACAAGATGAAATAGCAAAACAAAACATAGTAACAAGTGTTAATAGATCTTGTGTTGCTAAGAAAAAATATGTACAATAGAAATGTTGTGCTAATCTCACCAATGATGTGTGAGCGAAACCAATATACAAATCACACTAACGAATTTAAATAACAAAAAAAAACTAAAGTAAACAAACAAGCGTTCATAAACAGTCTGCGATAAAAAAATAATAAACATTTTTAATAAAAGATGCAAGAATCGTACGGGTAAAGAAAAATTTGTTGGACATTTCCATAAACATTATAATAAATTAAACCAGTAATAAAAAGAAAGTTGTCTTCTCTCCCAAATTTTATTCAAGTTTAACATTAGCACATTTTATTTTCTAAATAATAGTTAATAACAACAAAAAGAAGCAAAGTAGAAACAACGAAACATATTGACTCTCTTCTGGTCCGCTCTCAGTGAACAGAAATATCATACATAATAACCAACTGCATAAAGTTACAAAGCATTGCTTGAAACATAAGCTATTCTAATTGTAATTAGTCCTTTTTTGAGACTTTCCGTCTTTATATTCTTTAAATTGGCTTATAACTGTAGGTTCTATTAATAATGTTGTATTTGGTTAACAATAGTTTATTAATTATAGTATAACATAGTTTTAAGTAGAACGTAGTTTTAATTATATAATAAGTAGATTATAAGTATAACGTAATTAAAATTAAGAATTTATCTAATACTTTAACTACACCACCTCTTGCTTTGACTGTTTAACGACAAGTGCTCTGGTTGAGTGTATGACGACGACTGATCTTTGCTTTTCCTGCCTGACAAAACCCACCACCAAATGAGCGCAGCAGAGAACCTCTCTTCCACTCTCACGCTCAGTAGTGCTGTCCACTAGTAGTTCTCTGCTCTCTCTGCCCTCTCTGACTCTTATTTCCTACATTCGGCCTTCCTGACTGACCATTCGTCTCGAATTGGTCACCCCAAAGCTTCATGAACTCCGCTACAGTCGATGTTTTACAAGGTTCCTCATTATCACCTATCTTCTCAACCTCGTACCGTCCATGCCTCTTAACTGCAACCACCTTGTAAGGTCCTAAGTACTTTCCCTTGAGTTTTAATCCCACACCATATTGTGTACGTCTGATAGCCACCAAATCATTAACTCTGTACTGTATAGGCTCCTTTCTCTTTCCATCAACATATCGCTTGTTTTCTTCCTGCAGAGATTTTATGCTTTCCCGAGCTTCACTTCTGAACCTATCTCTGTCCTTATTCAGCTCCTCTATTAACTTCTCCTCTATCAGTCCCCTCAAGTCAATATTCTCCGATACACGCATGTCTAATCCTGTTAGGATTTTGAAGGGTGCAACCTTGGTGCTTCTTGTTGGAGTATTATTGATGATTTGCTGCACCTTTCCCACATACCTATACCACGATGCTGGATTGTCCTGACTGAGCTTTGATAACATTGGCACTATTATTTTATGCATTCTCTCCACCGGACCTTTACCCCTTGGAACCCCAGTGGTAATAAGCAAGTGTCGTGTATCCTGGTCCTGGCAATACTGCTTGAAGTTGTTTGATGTGAAAGCACTACCCCTATCCGTGATTAGTCTCATGGGATTACCAAAAACTAAAGCCTGTTTTTCTAGACTTCCAATCACCTCATCAACACCTGTGCTCCGAGTAGGGTATAATCAGACATGCTTCGAGAATGCATCCACTACAACCAGAATATAATTATATCTCTTCATTGTCAATTCCATTGGGCCTACGTGATCAATATGATAAGTGATCAGCGGTCGATCTCCCTTATCAATTGATGCTAACCATCCTTCTCGTTACCCCGATTTCGCATTAACGATTATGCACTCAACACAACTTTCTACTATCCTCCCTATTTTTTCTTCCAACTTTGGAATATAGTACGACCTCTCCACTAAATCTTGGGTTTCTTTGCCGAGAAATGCCCTTCTTATGTGCCATACGAATAATCTACTTATTATATAATTAAAACTACGTTCTACTTAAAACTATGTTATACTATAATTAATAAACTATTGTTAACCAAATACAACATTATTAATAGAACCTACAGTTATAAGCCAATTTAAAGAATATAAAGACGGAAAGTCTCAAAAAAGGACTAATTACAATTAGAATAGCTTATGTTTCAAGCAATGCTTTGTAACTTTATGCAGTTGGTTATTATGTATGATATTTCTGTTCACTGAGAGCGGACCAGAAGAGAGTCAATATGTTTCGTTGTTTCTACTTTGCTTCTTTTTGTTGTTATTAACTATTATTTAGAAAATAAAATGTGCTAATGTTAAACTTGAATAAAATTTGGGAGAGAAGACAACTTTCTTTTTATTACTGGTTTAATTTATTATAATGTTTATGGAAATGTCCAACAAATTTTTCTTTACCCGTACGATTCTTGCATCTTTTATTAAAAATGTTTATTATTTTTTTATCGCAGACTGTTTATGAACGCTTGTTTGTAAAAAAAAAAAAATTTTTGTTCTTTAAATTCGTTAGTGTGATTGTTTTATTGGTTTCGCTCACACATCATTGGTGAGATTAGCACAACATTTCTATTGTACATATTTTTTCTTAGCAACACAAGATCTATTAACACTTGTTACTATGTTTTGTTTTGCTATTTCATCTTGTTCTTATTACTATGTATTTGCTATGTTATTTTTTATTATTGTGAATTAATAGTTATGAACACACATGTGTTTTTTGCTACAAAAATAAAAGATTATACAGTCCACTGAAATACTGTGTGGGTGTTTTTGGATTTAATTTAATTCATTTGTAATCATTTTTGGTCCTTCGAGCCGGATAACTCAAGGAAATACTATTTTGGAATAATTGTGCGCTAACAAAGTGAATATTAAATTAAACAATGGTTCTACCATACACAGTGTTATTGAAACAACGTGGGTATGTCAAGGCACGCATCACTCTAACGTATACGATGCGTCAAATCGAAGGGACATCGCATCGGAAAGACGACTTGTTCTACAACAAGCCGAGTTCTTGGAGAAATTCAAAAGCTCAACGATGAACACGGAGGTATAATATGAAAGGATCAAAATACCCATATTTTCGGGAAATTACGAAGATTGGCCGTCATTTTATGATCTTTTTTCTGACGCAATCGATGCCAAAGAAACATTAACGGCTACTCAGAAATTCCATTATCTTAAATCATATTTGCATTAAATCTTATAAAACATATTCCAATTACAGGCATTAACTATCCTCAAGCATGGGAACGTCTTCGGCAACGATATGAGAAAAAAGTGTTGATTATTCGTTCATTCGTACATAATTTTTTAAATCTGCCGCAAACAATCTTATCATACGCATCAGTGTTGCGAAAAATACACGATGGTTCTGATGAAGTATTGAGAGGTGCACAAATCGTGATCCCTTTTTAATATACATATTATTAAAAAAATTGGATGAAGACACAAGACAATCATGGGCAGAGCAGTTAAAGGGAGAAATAGTCACCATTGATAGTTTTTTTGGTTTTTTTGTCTAGCCGATACGATGCTTTAGAGACTTTGCAGTCGTCACGTGGTACACAATCTCGGCGCAGTGTCGCTGTTAGTCAAGCAAATACCGATCAGAAGAAACCAAGCAAAATCTGCAATGGCTCACACGCAATTTTCCTCTGTGAGAAATTCAAAGCATTGGAAATTGAAGCACGCCGAAATCTAACGAAAACAAAGGGTTTATGTTACAACTGTTTAAGTGATACACATCGAGCAAATCAATGCAATTCAACAATCGTTGCCGAACGTGTAAGGGCAAGCACCACTCTCCTCTTCATATGAATTGATCATCTTCAGTTAATATTTTAACGATCAATCATAATTTGGATTGCAACATTCAATCATCATCAATTGAAGGGTCAATTCCAGTGGTGTTCAACAATTTTTCGTCCTATGCTACTGCGAATACACTATTACCAACAATCATTGCAAACGTAGTGGACGCTCATAGCAAAATGTTGAAATGTCGTATACTGCTTGACTCTGGCTCTACGAAATCATTCATTACGGAATCATTCATTTAACGTGCTGGCCTCTCTCGTCAACACGCACGCGTTTCGGTATTTGGCTTTTCTGCAAACAACGTTGTTTTTTTTTTTTTTTTTTTTTTTTTTTTTTTGAAGTCATGTACATCTAACAGTTCTTACAAACTGGATGCACTTATCATGGTTGATCGACATATCAAACACTACATGGACTCAAATAAATAGATTGAGATTGGCAGATCCATCTTTTAATGTCCAGTAGACATCATAATCAGGTCAGATCAACTATGGAACATATACACAGGCGAACGATTACAATTCGGGGATAAACTACCTATTGCTCTTAATTAAATTTTTGGTTAGGTAATCGTTGGCTCTTGTCATGGTGTCGGAGAAAATGCTACAATTTATCATACACACACGGCTCAGCAAGACACAGATACTTTGATACGCACCTTTATGGAATTGGAATCTGTTCAACCCAACACTAAAACAATCAATGCAGCAGATTCTTCTGAAAATCAATTTCTAAGTACCCATACAAGAGATAAGTCGGGGACGTATGTTTTACAATATCCATTTAAAGAAAATGCCAGACCTATTGATGATACTTTAAACCAAGCAACTCAAAGATTTTATAGCCTAGAAAGGAAATTTCGCAAAGATACAAATCTTAAACAACAATATGTTAAATTTATGGATGAATACATTAAGCTCGGACATATGCAACTAATACCCCATAACGACATTGGCATCAATAAATCGGAATGTTTTTATTTGGCACATCATGCAGTTTTCAAGAATGACAGTACCTCGACCAAATACCGCGTCGCATTGGCCCACCTATTCAAAGAGATTTATTTCGGCAACATCGCTTGTTTTCACGACCGACATTGAGAACATTTTCAGAGGCATTAAGATTGCTCCGATGCATACCAATTTCCAGCGCATTGTTTGGCGCAAAGACGAACATTTACGGCTGCAGCATTATCGTTTGATGACGGCGACTTATGGTTTATTTCCATCACCATTCCTAGCAGTTTGAGTTTTGCAGCAACTTGCGGATGATTACAAAAACACTCACAAAGCAGCTGCATAAGTGTTGGCTAACGACACATACGTTGACGACATATCTACGGGTTGCAATTCAATAGAAGAACTGATTACACTAAGAAACGAAATCATAGACCTATTGTTGAAAGCGAATTTCAATTTACGAAAGTGGTGTTCAAATTGCTGACCGTTGTTAGAATTCTTGCCCGAGGATGTTCGCGAACACAACCCAATAGATATCAATCAAATAGCTGCAGTCCAAAAAATACTTGGGTTAAATTGGAACCCATCTACCGATCAATTGTTTTTAAAATTCAATGACTTACACTTTGACAGAGCACCAACTAAAAGAATTATACTTTCAGAATTATAGAAAATTTTTGATCCATTGGGGATCGTTTCTCCAACCATAATCCAGCTGAAGGCGATATTTCAAGAAAGTTGGTGTCACACTGTAAATTTGGACGACAAACTACCTGAAGATCTATGCACACGGTGGCGCGTCTGTATGAAAGAACTGCCTCAATTGGCTCAGATTCGAGTCCCGCGCTGCATTGCTTGTACTACGCGATCAATGGAGCTACATGTTTTCGCTGACACATCAGCGATCGCATGCACAGCGGATGTATATAGCCGAATTCCAACAGACGACGGATATATTGTTAGACTAATAGCCTCACATATGCGCGTGGCTCCATTGAAACCTATTTCGATCGCACGACTTGAGTTAAATGCTGCAGTATTGGCAACAAGGTTACTGAATCTTGTTAAGTCAGCCCTCACCGTACCTATTTCCGGGATTCATTGTTGGACAGATTCAGAGATCGTGCTCCATTGGTTATCATCTCCACCCCACAATGGTACACATCGCCACTCCAGAACCAAACGTATTTGTGGACCTAATTGAAAACCTATCATCATGAACTCGACTGGTTAGAACTATAGCCTATTGTTTACGCTTTATTAACATCTGTCGAGTACTGCATGAATTTCAACAACTGGCAATAAAGCAGGCGAAAGATGAACACATTGCAAACATCATAGCAGCTGAGGGCATCACATGGCATTTCATACCACCTTCATCGCCACACTTTGGCGGTATTTGGGAAGCCGGTGTGAAATCTATTAAGTTACATCTTCAACGTGTTATTGGTAGCAACATACTGACATTTGAAGAATACCAAACACTCCTTACACAAATCAGTGGGGTATTGAACTTTCGGCCCATATGTGCTGTTAGAGACGACCAACTAAATCCTTTGATCCCTGAACATTTTTTGATCGGTGAAGCGTATTCTGCTATACCTGAGCCATCGACATTAGAAGACAACCCAAATCGACTTCTATGCTGGAGACAGATACAAGCTAAAGTACAAGATTTTTGGAAACGTTGCCATATGGTATACCTTACTTCTTTACAACAGCGAACAAAATGGCAAATGAATGCACCCAACATAACTCTTGTTGTTTTGAAGGAACCAAATCTCCCGCCATCCAAATGGATACTTGGACGCATAGAAAAAGTTTTCCCAGATGACGACAACAAGGTTCGAGTTGTATCCATTAAAACTACCCAAGGAATATTCAAGCGTCCAGTTGCAAAGCTTTCCGTATTACCATTGTGCTGAACAATCGTTTAGGTGGGGTGGTATGTTTATGAACGCTTCTTTGTTTACTTTAGTTTCTTTTTTGTTCTTTAAATTCGTTAGTGTAATTTGTATATTGGTTTCGCTCACACATCATTGGTGAGATTAGCCCAACATT